>JAJMGF010000001.1:600000-919746 GCA_030568495.1 Suhomyces chickasaworum | reverse complement strand
CGTTTGACTTCTAATCAAAAGATTCCGGGTTCGACTCCCGGCGTGGGTTCTTCTTGCGGTTTTAGCTCAGTTGGGAGAGCGTCAGACTGAAGAGATTCAGTCACAGTTAATCTGAAGGTCCTGTGTTCGATCCACAGAAATCGCATATTTTTTTATTTTGATGGAAAAGGTAATTGATTAACAATAGAGAATTGTAATGCAATGCATAATTTATAATTTACGAGACAGTCCAGCATGATAAATGTTCAAATGCATTAGTATTAGTATTATGAGAAGTATAATATTAACGAACCGATATCTATATTGAATCATTGACTTGTGGTTCAGGTTGTGGTTCAGGTTGTGGTTCAGGTTGTGGTTCAGGTTGTGGTTCAGATTCTGGTTGGTTTCGGTTTTCAAAATGGTCTATGCAAAAGTTTCTTAAATCAAGAAACAGTGATTTTAAGTATTGATTCAATAGATTTTCACCTATGATAAGCTTGAAGTTGCACAAGTAAAGAAATCCCACTTCTACTTTGTACAAATCCTTTGTGGAAACTCCACTAACTGTAGCAAATGTTTTTTGCTTCTGATAAATATCTTCCAAATTCTTTGTGGAGCAACGGATGGATGCTAAAATAAATCTGTAAGCGTTCATATGAGTAAGGGGAACAATATCATGTAAAATACACAATCTGAACATCAATAAAGCAGAATGAACGTATGAAGAAACCGAGATAGATGATGAGTAGGTTTTGATTCTCACAAGAAATCGGATCAACAGCAATGAAGGAAGTTTAACAAGATTGAATGATTTAAGAAGATGACAGTTTTGTACCAAACGTTTGTTCTTGTGGCATGCAATGAACTCCTTTTTGAATCTATCGGGGGATATGGAGTCGATAGGATTTTTGACCTCATTGAGTGAGGTGTTGCTTAAAAGGTCTTCTATAGGGATGTAAGGAGGATCAGAATCAGAATCATCCAGGGAATCGGGGGTTACTTCCGAATACTCGGGTGATTCGCTGGCTTCAAGCATAATGGATGAATTTTCATTAAACTTGGTAAACTTCAATGGAGGAGATGCAGGGGGTGTAGATGAATGACTTTCTTTCATTGGAGTAGCTTGACTATGAGATTGAATGGAATTTGGTACATTAATATCTTCAAGGTCAATACCGTACTTGGTCAACTGAGAGATTCGGAATTGGCGGAAAAGTTCGGGATGCTGTTGAAGTTGAATGATATCTTCTAAGGTTTGGGATAAGATGAGAAGGGCATGAAACACATGAAGTTTATTGATATCTTTGAGCCCATGGGTTAAGTCAAACACAATCTCACTAACACTACATTCATCAATGGAATTGGGGGCATCAACAAACGTTTCTACCGGAGGTTTTAGCGGTATATCTTCTATGTCTTTAGAATAGGTCATTTTTGCTGGTACTGGAACTGGTGGAGCTGGTGGTGACTTTGGTGGTAAAGTTGATTTGAACTGATTGCTTGATCGGAGTTATCACTTCAGGGATCGGTCAATATTAACACTTTGTTAAACGATCAGACAGTTAAGATCACCGAGAAGAAGACGGATAAATAACACGAGACAGTAAAAAGGAGATCAACTACCGGTGGAGGATGGGAAGATTTGGGGATTAACAGATCCGGGGTACAATAACAATAATACACGAGGGTAAATAGGAGTTAACAAAACAAAACAACTAAAGACAAATGGGTCGGAAAGGCGATTGTGGGGGACGGACAAAAGGTGTTATGGGAGCGATGGAATAGGAGTCACATGATTGCCGAGGCAGGATTTACCCAAACAGAGATGACCGTATCCCGTGATGGGACAGCACATGATTGCAAACGAGCAACCCCTATGAGCACCACCGAACGAGCACCACAAACGGCCGAACGAGTGCCACTTAATGAGAACGAGTACCACCGGACGAGGTTAAGGTTGAAAAAGAAATTTCAGAAAACTCGGTAACTACACGCCAATGTCGGTTAGTACCTGCCTGGTCCGCATCACAATCATGCCAGTACTACACACAACATGCGTCGCGGTGCAGAGATGCGGGTTAGACACATGTTTATTTACAGTTATTCTCTATAGCTTGAGACTTTGGGGTTCTAACAGTGAAGTATGATGGAACTAAGCTAGTTGAACTTCTCCACATCACCCATTAACCACCAAGATATTTTGATGTTTTGATCATAACCAGGTGCCAAAAATAGGTTTATACTAGGTAACTGCGGATCAATTGAGCGTATAGTTATGAGCCCGGGTTACCCTGGCAACAAGGCTCAGTCGCGTTTCACCAGGTTTGACGCGTCTAAGCCTCAAGTGCCAGTATAACAGAAATCATGTGAGCGTGTACAGGCAAAATCGCAAAATCGCAAAACGCAAATCTTAGGAATGCCATTCCAGGTGCATGAGATATGAGGAATGAATTGCCAGTGACAATTTGGCAGACTTCGAGGTTTCGGGATTTGCAACTATATCTCGACAGGCAGTGCTGACACTGCCATCTTTGCTGTCACGTTTCGATTAGCAGCATTTATCAGTAAATGTGGGAAAACTCTAAAGATGATTAATTAATTCATGTGGGTGAACTAAAAAGACGCTGCCTGCATATAGGTATAAAATATACCAAGTGTGGATAGAGATCTCGACTCCCTAATTAAAGGGTTACCAAAGCTTAATAGAGCTAGGGAGAACATAGGACCATAAAGAAATAAACCAGTTGAATTCGAAAGTATTAAGTGTCGTGAGAATTGATTTGGTCTGCAACCCAACTTTTAGATGTAGTTTAGTGTAGTGGTGCATGTAAATATGGGGTGAAAACCGGGTGAAAAATTCAGGTTCCATTGCTGCAAGTAAACCAAGTTTAGTTTGTGAGAAGTAGACAAGATGTCAAGAAGTTAAGAACTTCACATGTCAAGACCAAGAAATCAAGAAGTCAGGAACTCGAGAAGTCAAGAAATCAGAAGCTGAAGTCCAAGAGGTCAAGAAGTCAATGAATCCAAGAAGAACTTTTAGGTCAATGAGGGGATTGAGGACAATCACCGAAGATGCGTTACTGAAAAGACACGAATTGTAGAATAGTGAACAGTAAATAAATAAACAGAATAACCACAGAGTAAACACACAATAAACACACAATAAACACAGAATAAACACAGAATAAACACAGAATAAACACAGAATAAACACAGAATAAACACACAATATACGTAGACTACATGGAAGTTTCGAGCCGCCAACCAAACAAGATCTAAACCAAAACCAAGTCCAGTAGAGTGCAATAAAGTAACCATAAAGTGTAATACCATAAAGTGTAAGACCATAAAGTGTAAGACCATATAGTGTATGACCATAAAGTGCAAGCAGGAATATTCTAGGGTTCCATTATTATAGAATAGCATTTAATTACGTGCTTTCTATTGAACTGAGTTTAGGACTAAACATCTCAAATCTTGAGCAAATATTTAAAAACACCCCTGCGAAAATTTGCACTATGAATTGCACAACTATGGAATTCATCTTGAACCAAACGATTTGATTGGTTACAAGGTTACAATAAGGTTACAAGTAATAAATTCTATTCAAAGTGGTCCTCATATGTTCTCTCTGCATCCCAAAACAACTGATGATTGTGATTTTTGGGGGTGCTATTTTAATACCATTTCTATGTTCTGTTGCATTTAGAATTTGCTTTTCTCGCTAATTTTTCACCCTCAATTCTAATTACTTAACTCCGTGGTAGAGGCACGGTTATCATCTCTGCAAGCTGATGCACCTCCTTTGTTCTTCATCGCGACCGTCCAACTGCGGATCCCTGGGGCTCCTTACTACACACTATCATCATACCAGACACATCCAGGCTTAGTACCTTCCCACTAAGTTCATACGGCGTGAATTTTTCACCACCATCTAATTAGTACTAACCAAATCAACTTTAACAACAACAAGAAGTTGGACCGACAAAAAGAAGTTGAACTAGAAGTAGAGCTGGAACAACATGATGTCATAGTTATCCGTGACCTGTTGTTCCCCGTCCCCTTCACCTTCCCCATTCCCATTCCATTCCTATGCCATGCCCAGCATGAATTTGCCCAGTAGTGCCCAGTCCACAGCCCGATCTCTCCCCTTCCCTCCTGTAATAACGCTTCCCACGCGCAGTCCCAGATCGCAATTGCTAATCATCACTATTTTTTTCCCTACTGCCTGTGGGTGCTCGTATTCCTGGTGTTATTTACAGTGTTAACTTTCCGTAACTACTGCTTCTTTTAACCAACTATTCGTTTTCGTTATCGTAAACGTTAAGCTCTAGGTCAAGGTCACGGTCACTTTTGATCCATTTCGAGCCTACGTCATCCTTCCCATCACCTTCCAGGTTATCTATCATAGCATCAAGTGTTATTGTTGATCAACCCTCCCTTTCGTCACTACAAGCACTTCAAAAGGTGCCATCATCATCTTCCATAACTTCCAGACGATGAATCTCCTTTCGCTTTTGGTCTTCGTGACCACCCTCTTCTTTCCCATAATATCCGAGGCAAAACGAACTCTTTCAGCCACTTCTTTGGTCACTTGTATGGAAGGATCCCAAATCTCCCCTTCCCATTTTAACGTCACTTTCAACTCAGAGGACCGTTCTTTAAGATATTCCCTTGATTTATCCACCACCTTATCTACCAACGTCATTGCAGATGTCGAGGTTTATGCTTATGGTTTCTTAATCATTCAAAAAACCGTCGACTTGTGTAGTCTTGGTTGGAAACAGTTTTGTCCAGTGTTCCCTGGTACGATGCAGATTGAATCGGTGCAATATATTTCAGCCACATACGTCAATGAAATCCCTGGCATCGCTTATACCGTGCCAGATATCGATGCTGTCGTTAAAGTGATGATCCGTGATTCCCAATCTGGCCAACAACTTTCATGTCTTCAATCCTCTTTCACAAATGGTAAGACCATCAACCAAACTGGTGCCAAGTGGGCAACCGCTGTGGTTGCAGGTTTGGGACTTGTCATTGCCGCTGTTTTGTCTACCTTTGGTAACTCCAACGCAGCTTCTCACATCTCTGCCAACTCTGTGTCCCTTTTCTTATACTTCCAAAGTGTGGTGGTTGTTTCCATGCAACACGTTGAAAGAACCCCACCTATTGCTTCTGCTTGGGCTGAAAATTTGACCTGGTCTATGGGTTTGATTCGTGTGGAATTTATGCAAAAGATTTTCCGTTGGTACGTTCAACTGACTGGTGGAACCCCAACCCTTTACTTCACTGGTATTACCAAACAAATTTTAGTTCAAAGAGCTTATAATTATTTGAAAGAATTACATAAGAGAGCCTTCAACATTCAGTTAGATTCAAATCAAAATTTGATTGTTTTAAGAGGTATCAAAAAAGTCGGTTATAATTCTCATATTGAACCCACATCTATCGTGGCTACTGGATTTACTTTCTTTATTATTGTGGGTTATCTTTTAGTTGTGATCTTGGTGTTTATCAAATCAATCGTGGAGTTACTCGTTAGATCAAACAAGATCAGTCCAAACAAATTCCACTCTTTCAGAAATTCTTTTACCGTTATTTTAAAAGGAGCTATTCTCAGATATATCTATATTGGGTTCACTCAACTTTTAATTTTTTCACTTTGGGAATTCACTGTTCGTGATTCTCCAGCAGTTATTGTTCTTGCTGTTCTTTTCTTAATTCTTATCTTATCAGTAATTGGATTTGCATACTATAAGACTTTCCAATTCGGAAGACGTTCCATTCAATTATACAACAATCCAGCTGCCTTATTATATGGTGACAGCAAGGTCTTGAATAAGTACGGGTTCTGTTACACCATGTTTCATGCTCAAAAATACTGGTTCGGTGTTGTTCTCATTGGTTATAATCTTGTCAAATCAATCTTTGTTGCCTTATGTCAAGGTTCTGGTAAAGCATCTGCTTTAGCATTATTCATTCTTGATTTGGCATACACAATTTATTTGATTTACAGCGCTCCATACTTGAACAAACCAACTAATATTTTGAACTATTTGATTTCCGTCGTTACTACCATCAACTCTTTCTTGTTCCTTTTCTTCTCTGATTTGTTTGGTCAACCTACAGCTGTTGCATCTATTATGGGTTGGGTATTTTTCATTCTTAATGCTGCCTTTTCATTGATTTTATTACTCTTGATTATTGTTTTCGTGTTGATGAGTGTTATTTCAAAGAATCCAGATGCTAGATTTGCTCCTGCTAAAGATGATAGATTCTCTTTCCAAAAGAAGAATTCTGCAAAGTATACTGCTAATTCTGATGGTAACTCGGATCAATCTTATGATGAGAAACATACCCAAAATCCTGAATTAGTTGCTTTGGGTATGGCTGCTCAAGATCATTCAAACAACTGGGAATCACAAATGTATGATATGAATTCTCCAAACAATGGCTCTGATGATATCTTCACTCCTTCATTAGTCAATAATGAAAAAATGGCTGATACATCAAGTATGGATAGAGATGTTGATGATTCTGAATCAGCTCTTGTTCATAATCCTCTGCAAAAGAGTACTGGTGGGTCATTGGGAGCAAAGCTCAAAAATTTGACCCGTGGGTTATCAATGAAATCTAATAAAGGAAAGAAAGATAATCAAGAAAAGAAAGGTCAACTCACAAGATTGAGTGATAATTTACAAGAAAATTCAATGCCATCTCCAACTCATAGTCATAAGCATGATTCGAATACTCCAATAAATTCGAATTGGGAATTATTCAATGATAGTCGTGAAGTATCTGGTGCCACTAATCAAGGACCGGCTCCAGGTGCTCATAATAGACACAAATCAGAATTTTCCAATATGTCCATGGAAAATGGGCCACAGCATGCTAAAGGATTCATTTGATTAAACCTTATTTGATTCTAGATTTTATGGGAAATGGTAATCATTGTTCAATATCCCATTCTACTCACTGTAAATAAAAACAGGAGTTCAATTTCATTTCTGGCAGTTGCTTAGCAACTTTTGTATATTTCAAACAAGAAATTTAAGATTAAGATTATTTTGTAAAACTTGTAAAGTTATAATAAAGCTTTTCCAGTGAGGAATTTTCTTCCAAGTTGAATAGTAAATTTCTCTTCATCAGTTAGTGTATTGACAAAATCCAGTAATATATCTATGGAAATAGTATATCTTTCCTTAATTACTTGTAGCGAAAACATATCTATCAAGGATCCAAGAGAAGCTCCGGTAAGTACTTGACCAAAGAAGTCGGATGCCAGTTGTAAGGAATTGGATATCCAATGGAGTTCAGTTTCGTCATATGTGTAATGCTCATTGACATCGATGTGATTGTACCAAGAGTTATTAAAGGTTCCATATGACTTGGTGAATCTGGGATCAATTCTTGATGGTGAAGTTAAGAAAGGGACTGTATGCTTTATAATTGGATTTATACCATAGTTAATCCATTGGTAGCCAACGTCTTGAGCAATCAACGGTATCAATGGCAACGCCTTTGTTGAGTTACATTCTCCATCTACCACATTAACTTGTCCACTTTGGGTGTCTTGTAAGTATTTGAGAGAGACTGATGGTTGGCAAATATACAATCCACCCACAAACGTTCCTGGAATATAATATTGAAACCCTTTAGTAGCATACTTCTTTCTTCTAGCTAATTTGAAGCAGGTAACATTGAATAAATCATTTTGGCTACTCCCAATTGCCAAAGCCTTCATATTGTTAAACTTTGTCAATGATATATTATCAAGATAGCTGTCCTTTCCACCTGGTGAAACGAATAAAGAGTGAATGGGAGCATTCACACAGAATATTCGATTCCAATATAGTCCTTCTTTATTCAGAATATTGAACAGAAGATTGGAAACGAGTTTACCTCGTTTGCAAACGGCTAACTCAAGATATCGACCATGAAGCTTCGGGTTAGATTCAAATTTGCGGACTTTACTTAGTCGTATTCCTGAGAAGGGTATGCGGTTGTTTTGAGAAGGATTGCAGAGCTTATCTGGCCTAATCCAACCAGTACAACCCACTTCACATACCATGAAAGCTAGCCACACCTTTAGGATTATGATGCATCTGATGCTCATCAGACATTTCAATCCCATCAATACGTTTATACTTTAGACTTTTCGGGGGTTCTTAGACTCTTCACACTTGAAGCTTTGAATACGACAAGATTTAATCTTCTCAAAATGAACTTGCAAGACTTGTCACTTGTTAGAGTTGTCACTTGTTAGAGTTGTCACTTGGTGGAGTTGTAACTTGTTAGAGTTGTCACTACTGTTAACAATTTAGCAGCCAATGTCGCAGTGATCACAAACATGTATTGATGCCTGCATGTAACCTCATCCCAAAATGTTCGAGATGAGACTAATATGCAAAAAAATTCAAAACTCTTTACACTCTACCACTAGAGGATTTTAGCATGGAAACTCAGCAAGCTAACAAAGCTCATCGTGGAGGGTCTACCAAGACTCCGGCCAAGAAGAAGTTGCATCAGAATGGCCAAAATGTCAAGGCTTTCGCCGTGAATGCCCCCAGAAAATTGGAAAGACAAGCAAGAAGATCTCAAGATGTCAATGAAAAGAAGTTACATGTACCAATGGTGGATAGAACTCCTGATGATGATCCTCCACCAGTCATTGTGGCGGTGGTGGGTCCTCCAGGTACGGGAAAAACCACTTTGATTAGATCTTTGATTAAAAGATTGGCTAAGACTACTTTAAATGATATTAAAGGTCCTATCACTATTGTTAGTGGTAAAAGAAGAAGATTGACATTTATTGAAGTAAGCAATGATTTAAATTCTATGATTGATGCCGCAAAGATAGCTGATCTTGTTTTGATGTTAATCGATGGAAATTATGGACTTGAAATGGAAACCATGGAATTCTTAAATATTGCTCAGCATCATGGTATGCCTCGTGTATTGGGTGTGGCTACTCATTTGGATTTGTTTAAATCACAATCCACCTTAAGAACATCCAAGAAAAGATTGAAGCATCGTTTCTGGACCGAAGTTTATCAAGGTGCTAAATTGTTCTACCTTTCTGGTGTTATAAATGGTAGATACCCAGACAGAGAAATCTTAAATTTGAGTAGATTTATCTCAGTCATGAAATTCAGACCCTTAAAATGGAGGAACGAACATCCATACCTTTTGGCAGATAGAGTTACCGACTTAACTCATCCTCAAGATATTGCTGATAATGCCAAATGTGACAGAAAAGTGGCCATTTATGGTTATTTGCATGGTACTCCTTTACCATCCAAGGATGCCCAAATTCATATCACTGGTGTAGGAGACTACACAGTTCATTCGGTGGAAAAATTACCCGATCCATGTCCTACTCCATATTTCGAACAAAAGCTTGATGATCTCGAAAGAGAAAAGGCAAAAGAACAAGCAGAAAAAGATGGAACCGTTGCTAAAACCACCAGAAGAAGAAAGAGATTGGAGGATAGACAAAAAATCATATATGCTCCTATGTCTGATGTTGGAGGTGTTTTGGTGGATAGAGATGCGGTTTATATTGATATCGGTGCCAAAGAATCTTTTGTTCCGGGAGAAGAAGATCAAGGGGAAGGTGAAAGATTAGTTACAGATTTACAAGAGGTACAAAAGACCATGACCGAGCGTTTCGATGAAGGTCCAGGTTTACAATTATTCTCATCCTCTAAAGCATTAAACAATGTTGACCACGACGATGACGATGTCGAAGAACAAGGTGGTTTATTATCTGATTTAGATGAAGAAGAAGAAACCCAACAACCAAATGGTGATGCAGGAAGAAAGTCCTTAAGAAAACCAAGAATTTATGGTAAATCTGTTCAAGAAGATGATGAATTCGATAATGAACTTTCCGATGACAATTTAGATGATGACGAAAGAGAACCTAAATTGGTTGAAATTGATTTTAATGAAAATTCCAAGTACAGAGAAGATGAGTTGGAATTTGCAGAAGATTCCTCGTTATCCTCGGATGAGGAAGACAACTCTTACAGAAAGACCGCCAAAAAATTGAAGGCATCTGCCCAAAGAAAATGGGATATAAATAAATTGCTTTATTTGCAAAATATCGAGCCATCCGAGGTTATCAAGAGATGGAAATCTGAACAACGTGATGATGAAGATGAAGATTCAGAGGAAGATATCGAAGCAGATGAGGATGATTTCTTTACCAAGAAGATAGCTAAAGATACCAGTGAAGATTTGGACCAGTTCATGCCATCTTATCCATCTCTTGAAGAGCTTAAGCAAAAATTCAATCCTGAAACTATTGACGAAGATGAGGAATATGAGAATGGTTACAAGATTTTAAAGTCAAGATTTTTGGTAGCTCCAAAAACTAAAGATGATAAGGAAGATGGTGAAGATGGTGATGAAGGAGAAGGTGACGATGAAGTTTATGGAGACTTTGAAGATTTGGAAGAAGATTCAAGCAAATCCAGCACCATAAAATCTAGCAAAGATGATGAAGATGATGAAGATGAAGATGAGGATGAAGACGACTTTGCTGATTTTGATGCCGAGGAGGACAATGATGAACTCGACGAGCAGTCAGAAGAAGATCAATCAAATATGACGGTTGAAGAGAAGAGAAGTCTTAATGCTGCTAAGAAAGCCAAATTACAGATGCAATTCGAAGAAGAAGAAGATCGTGAATTTGGTGCCGATGATCCTGAAGGAGATACTGAGGCTGATACTTGGTACGAATTCCAAAAGAACAAAATGGCCAAACAATTGGAAATTAACAAGGCAGAATATGAACAAATGGATGCAGCTACTAGAATCAAGATTGAAGGTTACAAGGCTGGTTCTTATGTCAAGATAGTATTCAATAATATTCCATGTGAATTTATTGACAATTTACAACCAGAATTTCCACTTGTTCTTGGAGGACTCTTAGCTACTGAATCAAGATTCGGTATAATGAATGTCAGAATAAGAAGACATCGTTGGCATAAAAAGATTCTTAAATCATCTGATCCTTTGATTTTGAGTTTAGGTTGGAGAAGATTCCAAACTTTACCAATCTATACTACTTCTGATTCTAGAACCAGAAACAGAATGTTGAAATATACACCAGATCATGCATATTGTTTTGCTTCATTCTATGGTCCTTTGGTTGCACCAAATACCACTTTTGTTGGTTTCAATTTGGTGGACAATAAATCAACAACAGGTGCTTTCAGAGTTGCGGCCACGGGTATTGTTGAAGATTTGAACTCATCAGTTGAAATTGTTAAGAAATTGAAATTAGTTGGTTTCCCTTACAAAGTATTCAGAAATACTGCTTTCGTTAAGGATATGTTCTCTAATTCATTGGAAGTTGCTAAATTTGAAGGTGCATCGATTAGAACTGTTTCTGGTATTAGAGGAGAAATTAAACGTGCTTTATCGAAACCAGAAGGACACTTTAGAGCTACGTTTGAAGATAAGATTTTGATGAGTGATACTATTTTCTTAAAGACTTGGTATCCAGTTAAAGTTAAGAAGTTTTATAATCCTGTTACCTCTTCATTGTTGAGTCAACATTCAGAATGGAAGGGTATGAGATTAACTGGTCAAGTTAGAGCTGAACAAAACATTGCTACTCCATTAAATGATGATAGTGCTTATAAAAAGGTTGAAAGAGTGGAAAGAAGATTTAATGCTTTGAAAGTACCAAAATCTGTTAAAGCAGCTTTACCTTTCAAATCTCAAATTCAACAAATGAAACCACAATCTAAGAAATCATATATGGCCAAGAGAGCTGTGGTGTCTACTGAAGAAGAGAAGAAGGCTAAGAATTTATTACAAAAGATTGCTACCATTAAAAATGAAAAAGAAGCTAAGAAAAAATCAAAGAAAGAAGAGAAATTCAAGGATAGATTGAAGAATTTAGCAAAGAAAGATGAAGTGAGAAAGGAGAAGGAAAAAGAACGTAAGAAAGATTATTTCTCCAAAGAAGGTAAGAAGAGATCTTTAGGTTCTAGTGAAGGTAATTCTGAAGCATTCGGAAAGAAAAGACGTGTATAATAGTATAGAATTAATCAAAACTCCTATAGTAAAGCATATTAATATTAAAATTACTAAAGACTTATAAATGGTATTCGATCATTCTTTGACAATCCAAATTCACCAATAATCCATCATCTCCCCAGGCTATCTTCATCACATCATAAAACTCACGAGCATAATGAAATTGAATTCCGTACTTCGTGGAGAAGAATTCCTCTACTTGGGTCATTTTGAATTCAGAATTGTCATTGTCTTTCAAGAGTTCATTGATTAATCCGGAATCGGTGACACCTTCTTCTTCAAGTCTTCTGGCATATTCTTCAATGAGATCTTTTCTATTCTCTCTTGGAACAATCATACGCTTTATTTGTCCACTCAAATGTGCTCCCATCATTTTTTCTTTCACACCACCAATAGGCAATACCAAACCTCTTAATGTGATTTCACCAGTCATGGCAATATCAGCAGGAACTGGTTTATCCAAAAGTAAGGATAAGAACAGTAATGCCATGGTAATACCGGCTGAAGGACCATCTTTGGAAATCGAGCCCAGAGGAACATGCATATTGATTTCAAGATTGTTAAATTTATCAATCAAATAATTTTCACTCTTGCCTTTGGTGTCAAATACATTTCTATAGATCAACAGCTTGATAAATGTGAGACCAATCTTAGCACTCTCCATTAAAACATCGCCCAATCTTCCGGTCATATTTAATGAGCAGCCAGAATTATTGCTCGAAGAATTTCCAACTCTCTTGTCAAATCCAATACTCTCAAACACCAAAACTGATCCAGACCCATCAGAATTATAAGAAAGACCATTTACAATACCAACTCCGGAGCCCGAGGTTATTGTTAACTCATTGGCTGTTATATCTCCCATACTGTATGGAACACCCAAATACTTTGCAAGATCACTTTCAGTGATAACCGGGTTATACGAAAGATTTGTTCCCAAAGTTTCACAGTACTCGACTGCCTTAAACCGACAAATGGTTGCCAATCTTCTTTCGAGATTTCTGACTCCCGATTCTCTGGTATAGTTCACAATCACTTTTTTCATAGTAGCTTGATTGATGTTAATGAATTCCTCAATCACTTCACTATCAGGGAATCCATTTCTCTTGACTTGTCTTGGTAAAAGGTATTTTCTAGCAATCACCAATTTTTCATTATAATCATATGCTCCAACTTCGATCATTTCTAATCTATCCAACAACGGCCGACTCATCAAATGTGGCTCGTTTGAAGTACAAATGAAAATTACTTGGGACAAATCAATTGGGAAACCAAGATAATGGTCAATGAAGCTAGAGTTTTGTTCAGGATCTAAAACCTCTAATAAGGCAGCAGATGGATCTCCATTAAACTTGTTTGCTCCGGAGTTTCCACCCACCACTTTATCAATTTCATCCAATAAAATAACAGGGTTCATAGATCTAGCTTTTCTCAAGGATTGAACAAGCAAACCAGGCATTGCTCCAATATAAGTTCTTCTATGACCTCTTATTTCACTTTCATCCTTAATACCACCCAAGGAAATTCTCTGGAAATTCCTTCCTAAAGCTTTGGCAATTGATTTAGCCAAAGAAGTTTTACCTGTACCAGGTGGCCCAGTCAACATAATTATTGGGGATTTGTTACTCTTTGAAATGTGAATGGATTCACTTTCATTCTTCATGTGGCTTTCAGAGATTGAGTTCTTAATCTTATTCTGTGCTCTCTTATGTGCTACGAAAGTTTCATCATTATTAGCAAGAACAATTGCTGAGGAATCACTGGTTTTCTCTTGTTCATCATTAACTTCCTTGAGTTTGTATTCATTTTCCTTCTTGAATTTATTGATACTGCTTTCGGCATTAATTCCTAATAATTTCAATACCACAAGATATTGAATCAATCTTCTCTTAACATGTTCTAAACCATAATGGTCGTCATCTAATTGTTTTTTGGCGAAAATCAAATCAATCTCCTTGTTAGATTTAAATTTTGTAATATACTGATCCCAAGGAATATCCATAACGATTTCAAGGTAATTCTTGATAACATGGAAATCTGAGTTTCCACCACCAGGTTGAGCAGAAGATTTAATTCTTTTGTAGTCTTTGGTAATAAGTCGTTTGGAGTCAGGTGTCAATGAAGTGATGGTGGGTAACTTGTGCTTGATAAAATTCGTAATAATTTTCAAATCATCATCATCATCATCCTCCTCATCTTGTTCATCATCTTCAGTTCCACGGCGGGTAACCATTTTTGATGGACCATTAGCTTTTAAACTTGTAGATGATTTAGAGCCTGGTTTGTTTGTCATTTCTTCCAAAACCAACCGAATAGACTTCAACTGGTTGGCAACAACGTTGGCTTTTTGAATATTTGTGGCTTCATTGTAAAACCAATGATTAACAAAACTATTATTTTTCTTCAAATCATCAAAGATCGCTATCAACAGATTGATCATTTTTTCCATTTGCTGAGCTCTATCAACCACATCAACTTTGTTAAGTAATTTCAATTTTTCATGGTTTGGAAATGGAATGATTCCACATGTTAAATCCAACAATCTAAGGTATGTTTTATTATCGATTTTGAATTTGGAGTCTTCAGATGCAAATTGACCGTAGAGTTTTTGCAAACTAATAAAGGCCTTGGTGAAATCTTTAGTACCAACTAACTGTAAATAAAGTGCGTTAGCTAATGGATTAAGGGTGAGTAGATTTCCATCCTCCTTCTTTCCCAACTTCGGATTTACACCTTTTTTGTTTCCATTGGCAGACCCATTTGAGCTTAATGCTTGACGATAATCAACGATAAATGCATCGATGGTTCTGAAAAGTTTGAAACTATTTTTGCGTAAGGAATTGAAGCTTCCCTTGATATCCTCCACATCATGATTCCAATCAATATCACATAGCGATTCGTTGGATTTGAAATCCTTGATTTTGACTGCACGAGTGATACCTTGAAGGGTTAATTTCATATTGGTGACATCATCAGTGATACCCACCACTCTTACTACGGTAACAATATTAATCTGCTTTGGGTCAACTGAACTATTGGTGGGATCCTTGATTTTGTTCATATTGGGCTGAATAGCCAAAGTAATCCAGTCCATTTCCGATTGGGGCAAAAGGGATTCTTCCGACTTGGAGGAAAGTGAGGTACCAGCCTGATAATTCACCTCTGCTTTATAGAATTCCTGAATTCCTTGAACTGCTTGAGTAGAGATCACGGTTGGGTTAACTAAGCGATTGCCATCTTCTTCAGAACCCTCCTGGTTATCGAAATCATATTCAGTGAGGAGGTTCCTGATGGCAGGAATTCCAGACACTTTGTCTTTGAAGCGATAAAGCAAGGCAGCTGCTTTAAACCTGGAAAATGTCACGTTGTAAATGATCCCCGGCAATAACACCAAATTTGAGTCAAGTCGATATGATGGCAAAACCAACAGTTGAGATTTCTTTCTGTAACGGGCCATGATTTAACAACAAAAAGAAGAAGAAGAAGTTGGAAATGTTAATAATAAATATGGTTGTTGATTTTTGGATCCTTAAGAAAAGGAGGTTGGAGGTTGGGGGTTTGGTGAAGAAACTCGGGAATAGAACAGTTGATATATTGTGGAATCTGTCGTGGCTAATCGCACAAGAGTGTGGGGGACCGAGGGTTGCGCAATATCAGAGGATATAAACTACCGCGGAGGGGTTGGGAGGGTCAGGTGCTGAGGGGCATAGAATTACAAGTATTAGGATACCCGAGAAAGGATGATGGGTAATAACCATTCCATCAAAAGAAGTAAGGGGCCAATAATTAAAAGTGGAGAAAAGGTGGAGAAAAACATGGGCGATTTTTGACTTTTAACGGTTCAATTACTGCAGATTATCAAGAGAATAGATGGAATTAAATGAGCGATAAGGTGCGGAACCGAGTTAAGCTGGGAGATTAGATTGAGATTGAGAGTAACAGAATAGAAGACAAAAGGAGATTATGCTGATTAAGAGAATAATGCATTAAGAGAATAAGACATTAAGCAGATTAATGAGTTTGAGAAGCTGAAAGAGATTCAGTTTGAGGAGTTTAATTGGTTGGCAGTTTGGGACTGAGGGAATTGTAGGATTGGTGCTGAGTTATGTGGGGTGACGTATTTTTCACTCACTCTTTTCCTTCTCTAGTATAAGATACGGACTGTAGATGTGGGGATGATAAGAAGATATTGAGAGTTGTGAAGCCAAAGCACTAACCACAGGACTAGTCAGATGGCCAGTCATTTGATTAGCCATAGCACCAGAAGGTTGGAATTATGCTAATCTGAAATGTATACTATTATGTAATCCCGAATGATATCATCCTCTACCACCACAGATGCATAAGATTAGCTTTGATGATATCTTCTCTTATTATTTAATTATTAATTGCTATTCTGCTATACATCGTACTGTTTAGTGTCATAGGGAAACATGCTAAAATATGTATGTTTTTAAATTGATAGTTTATCTCTATAGCAAGATTGATTTATATGATCTTAATTAGTTTTAACAAGAAAGCTATCTATTGATTAAATACTTAATTTTGAATCTGAAGAGATATAGTCATAATTGGACTATTATATATTATGGTTGGAATATATCCAGATCTGTTTTCATACTTTTAATAACATCATCAGTTTATTCAAAGTTCATGGATAATGATCGATACTTTGTTATATGTATTTATTCAAAATTCCTTACTTCTTTTGAAGACTTAAAAAAAGCTTAGATATTGGCTATTTGGCCATAATATGACTATTAAAAATTTGACTATTTGACTTTTTGACTATTTGACTATTTGACTATTTGACTATTTGACTATTTGACTATTTGACTAATTGACTATTTGGCTTTTGGTTATTTGTTTTTTGGTTATTTGTTTTTTGGTTATTTGGTTTTTGGCTACTTCCATTAAAAATGTTAAATGAAATACTTCAACCTCAAGATTCTATGATTAGTAAATTGTCACAAATCTGAAACACACTCAACTATTTTAGATTGAACCTCTTTCAAACTCTTCCTCTTTCACAGTTTTACTCCTTCATATTACTTTTGCCTTTGTCCCATGATCTTCTCTTCCTTTTTCCACTTCTCTTCCTCTTTTCTCTCCTAAATTCATGTCAGACTTCTCGATCTCTTTATTATTTTGAACCTTAAATATTCAACTCCAATGTAGTCCACAGTTTCGAGCACAGTTTTATATTTGACGTTTTGATATTTTAGCGATGGACTTACAATACATCCTTGAGATTGACTTGACCCGAACCTCTGGCCAATGGCTTGGGTTGGTTCTCACTCTTTTTCCATCCTATCATAAAGATAACGTTAAATGTAGCAGGTAATGTGACGTATCCTGCTTCGTCGGTTTCCCCATGTAAGCTCTTGTAAATTTCATTAGCTGCCAAAAGAACATCTCTTGGTAAATAGCCAGATCTAGATAAAACTGCATTTTGTTCTCCCATTGCTTGTAAATCTTCACATAACGATACAACATCGGGAAACCCTCCAACCACAATATCTTCAGGATCAATAGTCAACATGCTAAAGCCCGCTCTATTCAACAACGAGCCAACATCGTTCAAATGAACCAATGGTGACACTCTTGGAGACATTCCTCCTTTTCTCTCCAATTCAGCTAATTGTAAGGAAGTACGTAATTCGTATAAAGTATCCCCGCCAAATAATGTCCCCATAAATAATCCATCTGGTTTCAACACCCTATTTATATTAGCCAATGCGTTTGGAAGGTCATTAATCCAATGCATGGACAAGTTGGATACCACGGCATCATATTGATTTGATTCTTGAAGACATGGGTGATCGAACGACTCTTCATCGACCACATTTCGAGACACTTTCCCCTTGAAATTCGACAAATATGACTCGTCCAAGTCTCTATTTATCGATGCTGCCGATGAATCCACCATTACTAGTTCCTTTATTTTGTTTCTGATCACTCCCTTATCATTGTTGAGTTGTTTAGTCATCTCCACTTCAGGGTAGTCTGCACCAGGAGGAATTGGAGTATCAATACATAAACCCTTGAGTAAATTTCCCAGATGTGATCCAAAATCTAACACCCTATCGAAATCTCTAGTTATGAATGCTAATCTCTCGATGGTTTTAAGTGCTACTTCATCTCTCAAGTAGTCTTTTCTTCTGGAGAGTTCGGCATTAAGTTTTGGGGTTCTGGTTCGTTGAAGGAGTTTGGCTGATCTATCGAAAACATTGAATTGTTGTTTGGCAATATTCTCTGCCGAAGTGGCAAGTAACCTTCTATGGATCATATTAAAGATAACGAAGATGAGTTTGACTTTGAAACTAGTGGTGATTTTCCAGTGCGACCTCATCACTTTTCAATATATAGCCACAACATATGACACTATATGAGACGAATCGTATCCAAGTCTTTAGATATCACCACCAAATGGCGGTTTCATGGCCTCAATCGATTTGATGGTGTTTGTTCTCAGTGCTATAATCCAAGGTTGGCATTTTCCCGAAATGTGTCTGATGTTGCATCTCATACTAGTGATTCCATCACTAAAGCCAAAACCGCCACTAAAGTCAAGAAAACCATGAAATTGAAAACAGCTACCAAAGACAAAACCAACGTTGATAGTTCATCAATGCCAAGAGATCAATTCATTGCTATGTATTCCACTCCAGAAATACGACATCGTCATATCGAAACTCTTGAGCATTCTTCTATAGATCGAACATGGGATTTCTACTTAAACTTAAAGAAGTACCGATTATCTATAAAGAACCAGACATTTATTTTGATATTAAGGATCATTTCAAAAAGTGGGGCTCTGGAAGCTCTGAGAATGGCCATAACTGTTTTTTACGATGCAATGACAAACTTTAAACTGAAGACTCGATTGATGGTACCTTTGACAATAGTTGAGAAGTTAAATCTTTCTCTTTATCTATTGTCTTCGTTTGATAAGGCAACCGATTATAAGGAACTTTTGATATTGAACGTTTTATGGGAATCTTATATGGTGCATCTCTCCGATAACCAACATTCTATTGAAGTACTTTATCACAGAAGTCATATGAACTTATTACTTGGATCAGGTCAAATCGAAGCTTCAATTAAATACTATCACGACATTATGCTTCATTTTACAGGTGATAAGCTTACGTTGTTGAACCAATTACCATTAAATAAACTAATAGGCGAACTTATCAAAGTTGAAGATTGTGATGGTTTGAGTGAGATTATTGAGACTTTTATACACCATAATCCTGCAAAGAAATTCACTGTTTCTTGGGTACAACTTTTAGAGTTGGGGCTCTCACGAAACTATTATAACCTTGTTAAATTGATTTATGAAAACTACATTATGGAAGGTTTTGAAAACCACGCTATCACTACAGAGCAAGCTATATTTGAAAACGTCACCAACAAAAATCAAATCATTAATTCCTTGAATGACCAAATCATCATTCAAATTCTTCATACTTTCGCTACCCATGGTGATGTTAACTCCACCTTATCCTTGATTGAATCACATTTCTTACATAAATCTTTCAAAGGAGAGAAAGCACTTACTAAAGATTTGAGTATCAAGATTATTGAAGCTTATTGTTATCATAAGGAAGCTCCAGCTGAAATTTCTCTGATGTCAAAAACTCTGAGGGATGAAAGCTTAAAAGGAGTTTTAGAAGTGCTCAATGGTTTCACTTCGAAATTTAAACATGATGGTAACGACATTCTTTCATACAAGGACATCACTTCGGCAATGTCCATCAAGTTTTGGACATATTATGCTGTTGATGAGAATATTAAAAATGAGCTCACTAAACGTTCTTTAATAGCTGAAAATATTATCCAATCCGAGTTAAATCAATGGGATAAAGTTGTGTTACCAAGAAAAATATCTAATACCAATTTACAAACATCGAATTTTGGTAACATGTTGGCAAATATGGATATTCTTCGGAAATTTGTTGATGATCACATTGAATATTTGAAGAATGGTTCCCATTTCAACAGAGAAACTATTGTTTTATTTGTGAATTGCCTCTTGAATCATTTAAACTTGCATCAAAATTTTTCGGCAATGGTACAAGTATTAAATCGATTACATCACCTGAACAAGAATTTTGTTAGTGATTGGCTTAATGAGGAACTGTATCAAATAATTTTAAATTCACTTTCTACATCTTCAGCTGGAAAGCTCTCTGCCAGATTATTTTTACAGTATTTCCAGGAGAACAATGTACAATTAACAGATGAATATTATTGTTATATTCTATCGGCCAATTTAAGAGGGTTTATTCATGATGGTATGCATGTTATTTTGTATAAATATCTCAAACAATCTGAGGGTAAGATTACACCAGGAATAATGAAACTTTTAAAATCAATTTCCAAGAAAGAAATTAATGAAAATGAAGGAACAATATCATTGATCGAACTATGCAATAAGTCACCAAGTATTATTATGAAAAATTTGGATTCGATTTATGGAGAACCAATTTTATACAAGGATTTTTTATCAGAAGAACCAATTGGAAATTATGATAGAAAGTATTACGAAAACTTTGATATAAGGGATTCAGGGTATATAAAATCAATCATGGGATTGTGATGATGACTAAGATACAAAATTTGAAACCAGTTTGCCAGCAAAAATGGATCATTAGAAGCAAAATACATTCAGCTTTATCCTTCAACTGCAGCTTGGATATCATTTGCATCAATTGTAGTTTTTGTAGCTTGCAGTTTAATCAAGCTGGGATTATTCCATCTGGGTTTAATGCCTTCAATGATACTTCTATCAGATTCATTCTCATCATTGAAAAAATCAGGGTACTTCTTCTTCGATTGATTACCAAGAACAGAGTCATTGGCGAAAGTATTGGAAAATGAAGAAGAAAACGAAGATCCCAACATGGTGGAATCAACTGCCATTCTCATAATGTTATCAGCATGGCATGCGAGAGGATCGAAATCGGAATCATCTTGGGTATCTTCTTTTCTCTTTTCTTCCTTTAACTTATGAATAACGGAACTCTTCTTGGTCAAAAGTTTCTTATTGGATTTCTTGTTGTTGAGTTTTAATTCCTTTAAAAATGAGACGGGAGTAGATTGCAAGAGATTGTTGGGATTGGCGGGTTTCTTGGAGGATCCGGATGGGGAGAAATATATCGTCTTGTTAGGAATGGGGGTATTATAAATGGAAGAAGTTTCAGCTTGCAAATAACTTGATTCAGTGACCTCATCAAAATCAGAGTCTTCTTCATCCAATTCCCGAGCTCTCTTGATCTTTTCAAGCTTTTTCATTGGATTAATCTCTGTGTTGACGGCAATTGGTACCGCACTGATGGCCTTGGTATGATTAGCATCTACAACTTGTCCACTAAATGGAAGCTCGAGTTTATAATTGTCAATAATGGCTCTGTTCTCATCGAGTAACTCTTGAAGTGGTTCTCTAGTTGTATGGGAGTTTTGAAAGATTTTCGTTATAGGATGATTTAATATGGTTGGTGGTTGAGGAATTGGATCATCTTGTACTTTAAGAGATTTGGTTAAAAGCAACTCTTTATTTATTCCTGAAGTAATGGGGGTGTTATGATTTGGTTGAGGGAAGCTGTACTCAAGCGAGACGGAAGGGTGAACGTTAGAAGTCATCTTGTCCGAGAAATAAAGGATAGTCAGGGACTTAAATATCGATGCTTGTTCCAAATCGGGTACATTAATTGTTTACTATTATCGACTAATTAGGAAATGAAGCAACAAACTGCAAAAATGGTCCATACGGTATATAGTGTGTCTGTATATAATGCACCTGTATATAATGCACCTTTATATAAGCTAGAAAACCACTGGATCGCACCAGGGAATTGATTGTCTACAAAGTGTAACAGGAGAATTCTTATTGGATGCATTGTAATATACAGGATATTGGAAAAGCCCAAGCAAACCCCAAGGCCCAAAGCCCAGGTTTATAGGCTAGAAGCTGTCGTAAAAGTAATCATCGACACGATTGCCTGACAAGATAACATTGGCTTTGTGCGTTATGTACAAGTATTCTGGATTCTGAATGGACTGTACTGGTCTCAAGAATTGAATATGCGATTTCCATTAGGATGAGATATTGGAATAGATTTTAGATTTTGAATTTATGATGATATTTGGGGGGAAGGGCGTTGATGGATCAGTTGTTCTTGGCCATAGCTTCTTGCTTCTTAGCCAATCTTTCTTCAATTACCGAGTCGTTACCATGAACGTTATCAACAGGACATGGAAGAAGTGAATTAGCACCAACCAATGCAAAACAAATAGCAAAAGTCGAGCTGAACAACGAGTTGGTCAACCTGTTTCTTTGACTGGCCCGGATGTACCCTATCATTACTGAGATGTGATTGAAAGAAGAGGGTAAAACTGGGTGGGTGAAAAGGGATAAGGTGAAAGAAGTGGTGGTGTTTGGTAGACGTTCAGTGGTGTGATGGGGTTTGATATTTTTCACTTGATTAAACTGGTCATGGTGCGATCACGTGGGAGGGAGATTAATGAGCCAATCATAGTTTGAGGGTTACCATTGAAGTCATGATAGATGATGATAAAATTATGATCAATTATTTAAGTGAAATTGAGGTGGTTGGAGTTTTTCTGGTGGCGACGGTTTTACTTTCATGACTTCTTCTGACTAAGTTAAGTTAAATTGCTCGTACAATACCGGGCTGCACCGGTGCACTCGATCTTGAGCATGTTAATATATGAATTAGGTGAGGACCGAGAATGTATATAGTTTATAAAATGCGACATCATCTATGGTAAGGTAAGACTTAGTAATAAGACATAGAATTAAGACATAGAAATAAGACATAGAAATAAGACATAGAAATAAGACATAGAATTAAGACATAGAGATTTCAGTCTAATGAGATTATAGAAACATGGTAGATACATATTGAAGAAGCCACTAATCACTGAATAGTAGAGAATATAGTATTGGTTGTATAAGAAGAAGATCTCAGTAGAAATGTGTAATATCTGACTCTGAGCTATGTTAACCTACAGTATAAACTACGACACAGGGTTAAGTGCGACATAGAAGCTAGCACTACCACACAAGTAATAGGGCACCTAATCTTCAGTACCTGACAGGTTTTAGTGGAGTTCATAGAACATTAGACAGAAGGTGTATATCTAGAAGTTGGTGGTAGAAGTTTGGAGGTAAAGTTGTTTTATTTGGAGACATGGTAAAGTGGTGAAATGGTTATTCGCTGGATGGTGACCATTTTTGCTGCTATCCTTCTCTTCCAGCTTTCTACATCAATCCTTCGAATTATATGTATTCTATATGTACAGGGCAGGCCAAGGCCTGATATGAGGTGAAATTTCAGGTTTCCATTAGCTGGACAATTGAGATTCCTGTTATCTAATGCAAGTTTGAAGATATCAAACTTCGTGAATGTCTGGAGATGCTTTATCTAACACTAATTTACCGTATGGCGTGGTAGCTCTGGTGATTGAGTTGGCTTTAATGACATTGTTTTAGTACCCATGACTGTTTTAACTGGTCAAGGCGACGTTGAAGATGCTGTGAGTATGTTATGAACCGTTTACTCATATGATGATTTGGCACTATCCTTGATGATTTGAAAACCTGGTTTGAATTTTCTTTCCTTTGCAAGCTGGTGGACATCCTTGGTTTCATTAACAAGCTCAACTTCAACCAACTCCTTGACAGCAGCGATCTTGTGTGCGGTGGATGGAGAGATGGTTTGGTAGACAATTTGGAATCTCTTTTTCAACCCCAACGATTCCATGTTCTTACGAACGATAGGAGGCATGCCGATGGTGGATCTAGTCTGAGTTATCTTGTAGAAAGCTTGTTTGGCAGACATGATGGTTGATATTGTAGAATTTGGAGGTTGAAAATTCGATGAAAATTATCCTGGTTTATATGCAGGACGCTAGCATCAGAGGTCAAGTAGGTCCACCAAAAGGGCATTCTTCCTATGAAGGATAGTAATACTGAAAGGACAGATTTCTATCAGTTACTGTGACTAATAAAATAGTTCTAATATCGTGTTAAGGGCAATTATTGAGACATTGTTGACACAACTTTTAAGACAATTATTAAGACAACTGCTGTAAGGAAATAGTAGTGTTCCTTGCGACATTGTCGTGATGTCTGCTTATATAATCGTCTAACGGCTAATCTAACACCAAAGCATGGATGACCAACAAGACTATAATGTGGTGAAGAATGAGAGACAATTGCACCAACGACTAACCTACAATCTAGAGGACTTTGATACTCTCATTAGAACCAAAAATCTCGACCAAGATCTATTCGATGAGTCCAAGCCATTAACTACTAAGATAAGCACCATAATCAATGAATTCGAACCTAGTCCCAAATTATTAGATTCAAAGTTGGCTCATTACATCAGTTTGCTCACTAACTTATATCAATTCTTGAATTCTTCCAAAAACTCTGTTGAAATACCTTCTCAGGAAGGACAATTATCACTTTGCTCGGTTTTGTCGGGTATCATTGGTGAGTTAATCTATGAATTTTCCAAAATAAGAGGATTCAAGAATATCACTCATTTCTTTTCATCTGATGTATACTTGATCCCAAAACTTATTCAATTGACCGAAGCGGCTCCTACAAATAATGAATTATTTCTTTGTCTTATTTGGCTATCCAATTTAGTTTTGGTCCCATTCAAATTACATCAAATCGAAGTAAACCTCACTTCAGATTTGATGAAAATAGCAATTAGGGGACTCTCTCAACATTCAAATGCTTCCAAGAATCAATTGGTTTCACTGATCTTATTATCCAGACTATTAACCAGGGCTGATGTTGATCTTTTGCAAGTATATTTCAATGAATTCGTACAACCAGAATGGGAAGGGTTCAGTAGAATCAATGGATCGGTTAAATTAGGTCATATGATGACGATTAATAAGCTTCTTAAAAGAAGTAGGATTGAAACCATCGAGCCATACTTGGAGTTAATATACTCATTAATTTCCATTGATTTACTTAATTTGAGTATTCAGGAATCCACTTCAAACAAGCATTTAAACAATCTTAACATCCTTTACATGATAAAGCTTTTAAACAAATTATCGTTGCTATATACCAAAAAACAAAATTACCAAATCATCGGTAAACTTGTGAATAATCAATTAAATAACATTTTGAATGTGATGCATAGTTTCGATACCACTTTACGTTATGCTATGGCCAAATCCTTGGCTCAATTGGTCAAATCACTCTCCCAAAGTGCAGTGAAGTATCAGTCCCAATTAATGGATTATATGATACAACAGATGGATATACCCAATTCGGCCTCTTTAACATTTAATCCGAATATCGAAATAAACTACGACAGTGTGTTTATTCCTAAATTACACACCATAATGTTATTTTTCGGATTTGTGGCATTGAACAATTCGTTTCCTCGTCATCATATTGCTTCAATAATGAGCATTGTTCATAAAACATTATTTTTTCAACAGAGAAGATTAAACTCGGTTTTGGGATCTCAAATACGTGATTCATCATGTTTTGTTGTTTGGGCTTTGTGTAGAGTGATAAAGCCAACTGAATTTGAAGAATTACTGAAGAATAACCACTTGATGATGGAGACTATTGTTATGGATTTGGTATTTGCATCCATACTTGACGAAGAGCTTTTAATTAGAAGATGTGGAGTATCGGTAATTCAAGAATTTATTGGAAGGTTTGGAGGTTCTCTTTTTGAAAATTATTTACCAGATGCAAATTCAGTGGGAGAATTTATCATTAAGTTTATTGAAATCTTCACCTCTACAACAGTAACTTCATATCACCATTCTTTTTCATTGGTTCATGATATGATCAATTTGGGAATAAATCACACATTATTCATTCCAAAGTTACTTGAAACTTCTATGAATACCACCATGAAGTTTGAAATACGGAAATTGAGCTGTGGAATACTAAGTGATATCATGGATGAAAATAAACCTTCAATTGCATTAGAAACGTTGTTATCAACAACTTATACCAAAGAACAAGTGATGAATTCAATGCTAAGTAATAATTTATATTTGAGTTGTGAATTTCTTCAATCGTTCAAAGGCGATCAATACTGGTATTTTTTCAATAGGATCGATGAAACAATAGCAAATTTCAAATTCGATTACCATTATGATACTCATGAAAAGGCTGAAGGGTATCTTAAGTGGTCAAACATATTGATCGATGCCGGGAAAAGTCAGAGGTTGAATTGGGATGTAATATTCAATATTTTGCGGATGACTTTGACTCCAGATTTGGTCACTGAATTTGGAGTCTTATTGAAGAAATTACACCAGAATCAAATTGATATTTCTTCTTCCAATATTGAAAAACTCCAATACTATTTGAAGAATAATAATTTGATTGTTTCCAAAGTGATTTTCAACTACAAATTTCACCAAAGTGATTTTGAGGAATTTGTCAATATAATCACATCAAAGAACGTTGATTGTGATGTGAGATCCAACATGATTTGTTGTTTGAGAGATGAGATGGTGGAATTGAAAAAGGATATTGCCTTGAAATTAATCGATCTTTTAGATGATTACACTTTAACAAAACAGGGAGATGTGGGTTCTAAGATTCGTCGAAGTATTATTTCTTTAATCAGTAAAAACCTCGAAATCTTCCGGTCAATGGTGGAACGGATAGAGCTCAAACTGATACGATTATCCGGTGAATTAATTGATAACATTCGGTATGATGCAATGAGCTTATTCCTTCAGTTGAGAAATATATCTGACCGGCCATCGAACTCTCTGGTGGAACTTTACTTCCAAGGACTATTTAGGGTCTATGCAGTGCATATTCTTCCATACATTGACACTGGTATGAAGAATGAACATGCAAATTCTTTATCATTGGAATTTTGGAAAGGGATTTGTTTCAGTATCGGAGCGGTAACGGCCAATTCTCAAATCCTTAATGGTTCATTTCGAGAATTAGTTTACTTTCTTCAAACCCATCACCATAACCAGGCAATAATTTTTCAACATTTATTAACTCTTTTGAAAATCCCTGCCAATTTAGGAAACGATTCCAGAGAACAAAAAGGATTTGTTGTGGTACTCAATTTATTAGTTCGATTATTTGAAGCGAATTTCCAATTTCCACCTGAATTCAATTATCAAGCTTTATTCATACGATGCTATAACCTTCAAATTAACACTTCCAACCTCTTACGGATTGGATTAACATTAAAGATCTTCCACCATTTGGGAATCCAGCCAGGGGATCTTGGGGTCAAGATAAGGAAAAGAGTGTTAACAATGGCCTCAACCCACAAATTAGCTAAAGTGAGGGTTATGGCGGGGGAGTGTTTATATGAGATCGGCAATGATTTCGGAGTAACTACAACCATGTTAGATAAGGTGGAAAATATTGAATGGGAAAAGGCACCAAGTGAGTTGAAGGCTTTCAAGCAACAACTTGAAGAGATATTTATTTTAATTGAATAGATGATAGATGATAGACGACTTAAGTCAATAACTATATAGATTTGGTGTAGGCTGTTCGCATTTGAAGGGAATTAGTACACTTGCTTCTCCCCGACTGTCCCCCGCAAAATGTGCGAAAATTGGTTCGCACAAAGTTCAATCGCACTTTTTCAAATGCAACCCAGCCAACCTTGATAACATATCAGCAGCTTCACATTGAGCAACAAAAGGCATAACAGCATAGCAGCATAACAGAACTTGAACATTGTTCTGAAGATTTATGGGAGGTTAGAGGTGGTATCCTAAAACGTTATTTTAATAGGAGTGGGGACGTTGTCGGTGATTGGTAATCAGAGGGGGAGAACCTTCCCGATTAGCAGAGCATTCCAAGTCGGCAGGCGGCGCGATCTAAGCAGGGGCAAAGAGGCTTCTGCTACCGCCACCCTCACATAACATGGTAATAGTACCCTTATAACGAAACGTGCAAGTTATCAGAAGACTTGTGGAACTGGTGCTTTTCATGTTCAATAAGACTGGCAATAGGATTGTTGACAATCTCTTCCTTGGCTGCTAAAGGAGACATGGTAGTGCTAGTAGCTGCAAAGTACGAGTCGTGATTAGAGTCGTCTTTCAAGGGAGTCAGAGGAGCATTGTTGAATTGGTCAGTAAAACTTTGGTAAGTCATTATTGGTGAAAAGAGCTATGTGGGGATGAGCCGCTTTTTATAGTTCATCTCTATGGGTTATCGGGTTATCGGTGGTATTGTACCTTGCGGGGACCGTATCAGAAAGGGGTGTGGCTCGGCATGAAGCATTAGTGAAATCGTCGGTTATGTGCAGGAATTAGTTTGGAGTGACGTAAATAGTGAAGCTTAAACTATGGAGAATGAAAAGTGGAGAACAACATTTGTGGTCACGTGTAATAGAAACTTCCACTTCGGCTGGAGGGGAAGGTCAGCATAAAACATAGTTATGAGCCCCCGTCCCCCTCTTTCACAGCGGACACCTCCACCCGAATACCCGACCCCACCCCTATCTACCCAACTAGTCTGGAAACTACGCACCGACATAATACATCATATAGTAACTTACATAATAAATAGTTAGGAAGGCCGAGCTTTATTCCATGTAGGAGAAGAATCATTAGGAGCAATGATTTCTGCTGAACTTGAGGTTTGGTTCGAAGCATTGGTAGCATTAGCTGGAGGACTCTGACCAGAATATCCATGACGTAAACTCATCAAATGAATAGCTAATTTTTCCTTCTTGATCATCATTTCATCCTCGTTGTTCGGTTTGGGATACCCGAGCTGCGAGTTGTAGTCACCCAAAAGATACTCAAATTTGGTCATGGATGGAACTTTAAGGCCAAATCCTGTTGGTGAAGAGGCCAATTGTGGTGGATTTTCCCCGTAATATTGAGGAAGTCGCGATCCTGGATGATTGAGTGCGACATTTTGTGGTGGAAGTTCATTATTGAATTGATCATGATGATGATGATGATGATGATGGGAATTCGCAGGTGGATCTTGAATAGAATTGACAACTTTTTCAGCTGCTTTTCGAGTCTCAATATCAGTTTCAACTTTGGCAGTTTTATACTTCAAGAATTTAAGAATTTTTAAATACTTCAAATCTTCATCCATTTCTTCATCATCCCAATCAATTTTCCGATAATAATCAATTAATGCATCATGTTCATCTTCATCGTCACTATCATCTGGGTCTTGAAGTAATTCATCTTGTAATTGATCATTTATCAATTTTTTAAAGAGATCATCTTCTTTAAGAGTTCTCTCATTCAGCTTATTATTAATACTTGAGAGTCCAGTTTTGTAGTTAATAAACATTTTAATAAATAAGTCAATACTTTTGATAAGAATATCAGAAGAGTTTCCAATTAATTCAAATTGATTTCTTTTCAGAAATTTGAGTTGACAAATTAATAAATAAAGCATTTGAAGTACTATTACCTTTTTAAAATTAATAATACCTAATGATAAACCATTAAGCATAGAATTAAAAGGTGAATAAGGAATTTCTCTAATGATTCGCTTATGATTAGCACCAGCTTGATTTCCATGAAATCCATGATTACTAGTTCTTCTTCTCTTGACTGAAAAATCATTTATCACAAACCCATCTTCGTCCATATCGAGTCCTAAACTTTCCATAACGATATTTCCTGAAGTTCTTTTTGTATCAGCCAATTTTTCTTTGGCATTATTAACATGCAGAAATATCATGATGAAATAATTCAATACTTCTCTGGAAATGTTGGATATTTCAACATAATATGCATGAGTAAGTTCTTTATCAACAATAAAATTCAAGTAATTAATTGATCTGATCATGATATAATGGAAATTCAATTGAATTTTGATGAGTTGAGTAGCCGTCATAGCATCTGGTTTACCTGCATTAAGATAATACATGAATCCATCTCTGGTTATTCCCGAATTTAAATCACTATTTTCTTCACCCGATTCAACCGATGGTCTTCTCTCTTGAAAATCTTTTAAATCATGATATAAATCATTTTGAGCATCCTGGCCCAAATTGACTAATCCCATCTTTGATAATGGAGATAAATCTAATTTTTTATGTCTCAAGGATTCCCTCCAATTACAGAGGTTTCTATCAATGGTTAAAAATTGGTTGAAGTTATAATTTAAATTACCATCATTACCATCACCATCATCTTCATTTAGAATCCAGTCTAAATGTTTGGCGTGTTCTTTATCTTTTGGATCATTCTTCTTTTTACCTTGTTTAAGATATTGATAATAATTTGGAGAAAATGAAGAAGGTATAACAATATTCACCAAGTTAAGAAATTCAATACTTGGTTTAAGTAAGGTTTTAAATAAATCATCATTAAGTCCATTTTCTGTATCCAAAAGGGAACTTAATTTCTCCGGAGTTAATTGAAAATATCTATCAATTGTAACGGGATTAATCACAGTAGTATTCAAACTTGGCTTATAACCAAATTTTAAATTGAAACATTTAAGTAAAACTTTAAATACCCAAAAGATTTTCACTCTATCTCTTTTCTGTTCAATGTTTAAAGATAAATCATTGAAGAAGAGATTTTTTGAATTCAAATTAATCCCCAAAATACCAATAAATGAATTAATAAATGATGAAATAATCAAAGATTTTTCCTTGTTATTCGTTAGCAAGGAATAGTATAAGAACAATTGATATGTATGAAGTTGATTGATAGAAACATAAAACACATTCAAATATGGTAAGAAATCGTATAAAGATGAGATGGTGAACGATTTTTGAGTCGAAGCAGAACTAGCACTGGTTGATGGGGTTTTTTTCATGACATAACTTGGATTTGAATGGTTCAATAGAAGATTCAAATTAATGGTTGGATCATTCATCATGATCATGGCATAAATCTGAATAATAATCATCAAATAGTCATTAACGGTTTGATAATCATTGGTATTTGATAGATTAAACCCATTAATAGTAGAATCATCATAAGTGAAAATAAAAGGATACATGGTATGGAAATCATCATAAGATTTCATAAACACATTGTAATCAAAAATAGGAATGAAAACATTATAATTCAAGAAGTATTGAGTAATTTGATTGTCTAATTCCTTTTTTGAATTGAATAACTTTTTGAAGTTGTTAATAAGACTTATAAATAAATCATAAACATCTAATGGAAGATCATTTCCCCCTCTTCCTTTTCCAACTTGTCCAGGATTGCTATTCCAATCTTCAAATTTTGTATTTCCCGTTAAAGGATTGTAAATGATATCCAAGTCTTTATTATGAAACAGATTGAACGAAGTATAAGAAGGATGATAAAGATAACTGTTAGGATCATTAATTAAAAAATTATGACTATTGGTGATCTTTAGAAATGGTAAATCAAAGTTAATAAGAAGATGATTGAATTGGGATTCAAAGTTAAGGTTATCATTACCGATAATGATACCTTTGTTATCGAGGTTAAAGATTTGATCGATGGGATTGTTGATTTGAATTCTCGAAGACTCATTGGTTATGGTTGTTGTGGTTGCGTCATTGAGTTTGGACAGTTTGGAAACTTCACGAGAATTTGAAGGTTCATGAGTTCTAGTTTGGATAACTTGATCACCTGAATCAAGCTGATGACGAAGTTTGATGTTTTCTTCTTCTAACTCTTTCAACTTTCGCTCTAGATTCTCAGTATAACCTTTAGGAAATGCTCTTCTAGTCAATTTGTCACTAGTCTTACACTCGAATCCAATCTTGGAACAGTTGAGACAAGGAGTTTGACCATCACATTTGATCTTCTTGATTCTGCACCGATCACAAGCTTGGGACACTCGTATTCCTGTGGTGGTGGTGATTAGTTTATAGTTGGATTTGGACTTGTCCTCTGAGTTGACTTGTTCTGAAGCCATGATCAGTAGGAACTTGTTAATAGGTGAATGTAAGGTTTAGATTGTTCAAAGCAATGGGCATAATCTGCTAAGGAAGGGTCCTTTTTTAGGTTTTGATTGTGATACCGAATAACTCCAACACTGATGCACTTTGTGTATTTCCCCAGACTGTAACTATATGCACCTGGGAGAACCGGACGTAAGGATTTCCAGCGTGTCGCGAACCAAAGTTTGATGCTAACTCCTCAGGGCCGAGGAACTACTAGTTTAGGAAGGAAAATCACATGTGTTATGTCCCCTGGGATGTGGAGAAATACACCAATAATTGGATTATACTTCAGTCAGAATATGGTAATAAATGACAACTAGTATAGATGCAGATGACAACTATGATTTATGTATTGTAATACGTTTTGTGTACAATAGAGGTATAACTACGGAACATTGCGGAACAATACGGAAGAGCATGGAACAGTAAGGAATAGTAAGCAATTGAAAGGAAGTTGCGGTATTGTCGAGAACGTGACTGCTCGTATGCTATGGAGTGCAATGAAACTAAATGTAATCCCACATTACAAGAATGGCCGAATATCATTGAATTCTTCTCAACTTCTTAACCCCGGATTAAAAGAAGTCAAGGATTAAGTTGGCTACATGCAGGATCTCCATTAAAAGCTACCATTGCATAAGTTCAAGTATAATTGTAATTACAGTGCAGAATGCATAAGGCATAACATTAGCAATCATATCAGGATTAAAGAAAGGTGGGGTTCTACCAATGAGTGAAGAAACTGTATAATAATAACCTTACAATAATACCCCAAAACTCAAGGACAATAAGGTTTGACTTTTAGCCGATGGTGCTTGGGTTAAGGTTTAAAATGTTTGACGTATAAAATTCCAACCTCTATACCAAGTTAAGTAAATGAAGGCCAATTTGTAAAGCAACCTGCAACCAATTGGTTTGAATTATTATCTTAAAAGAACAAATACCCAAGAAAGGATTAAATTATCTTTGCCTTGTTGAGCTCTTGTCTCTATAGTGCCACAACTCGCTTGTGCCTTGTTATCTATTTTGTATGACTTATCAATGTATCTGTGATTGGTGTTATTAGTGTTTACGGGATTCCATCAAAAAATATGCATGATATAATCCTCAGATGAGGCACTATAGAAATAAACTATTTTCAAGTACTTAATGCTTACCATCAGTTCTTTGGTTTCTTAATTCTTTATCTTTTCTTTCGGTTTCTCCATCCCAAAGAATGAAGTCATCCAAAGCACGACCTGCTGGAACCATCGGCAAAACTGGAACCTTCTTTGCCACCAAAACTTCCATTAATACTGGTCCTTCATTATAGTCCAAGAATTCTTTAACACCGGACTTCATTTGCTCTTGGGTAGAAATTCTAATACCCTTTAATCCCATAGATTCAGCCAATTTCATAAAGTCTGGATTGGTTTGATGAGTATGGGAATATCTGTGTTCATAAAACAAAGTTTGCCATTGAGTAACCATACCTTGTTCTTCATTATTTAAAACACAAATCTTGACGGGAGCTTTGGCTTGAACAGCAGCAGATAATTCAGTAAGAGTCATATTGAAAGAGGCGTCACCATCAATGTCAATAACAATGGCATCTGGCTTACCAATTTGAGCACCAATAGCAGCTGGTAATCCGAAACCCATGGTACCAAGGCCACCAGAAGTGATCATGGTTCTAGGCTTGGTCCAAGTGAAATGTTGAGCAGCCCACATTTGATGTTGACCCACACCAGTAGTAACAATAACTTCCTTACCATAAGTTTGAGATTGGTCGGAAATTTCACGAATCAAAGTTTGAGGTTTAACTAAAGAACCTGGAGTTTCAGTTTGATAAGAGAATGGGTACTTATCTTTCCATTCGGTACATTGATTGAGCCATTCGGTTCTATCCACATTTTCCACTAATGGAAGGAACTTCTTCAAGTTGGAAGTAACGTCACCTTCAACAGCAATGGTAGCTTCCACAACCTTATTAATATTCTTTGGAGAAACTTCGAAATGGACAATACCACCTCTGTTTTCCACAGCAGCCAACTTGGCAGCTGGAGCAAATTTGGAAACGTTAAGAGTAACTCTATCATCGAATCTAGCACCAAGGGCAAGGATAAGATCGGCTTGTTGAATGGCAGTATTGGCAGCAGCATTTCCGTGCATACCTAAGAAATCAAGGGATTTTGGATCTCTTTGATCAAAGGCTCCTAAACCTTGAATGGTAGTGGTGACTGGAATATTAGCTTTGTCGGATAATTCCTTCAAGAATTTAGGACCATCTTCATGATTCAAGATACCGGCACCGGCATAAATGATGGGCTTTTTGGCGATATTTAATAATTCAGCACCTTTACGAATAGCTTCCAAAGTGAATTCGTTAGTAGCCTTCTTTGTAAGTTGATTTAAGGCATTAGATGGTAAAGTGGAATGGATTGGAATGGATTGTCTTAAGATAGCTGCAGTGACATCCTTTGGTAAATCCACAAGGACTGGACCTGGTCTACCAGAAGTTGCGATTTCAAACGCTTCATTAATACGTCTTGGAAGTTCGGCAACATTTTTCACCATAACATTCCATTTAGTACAAGATCTGGAAATACCAATGACATCGGCTTCTTGGAAGGCGTCGGTACCGATGGCAGAAGTAGGCACTTGACCAGTGAACACCACAAGAGGAACACCGTCCATCAAGGCATCGGCCATAGGAGTGATGACATTGGTGGCACCCGGACCGGAAGTAACAAGAACAACACCAGGTTTTCCAGTTACTCTGGCATAACCTTCAGCCATGTGGCCAGCACCTTGTTCATGTCTAGGAAGAACAAACTTGAAGTTTTTGGAGTTGTAAATAGCATCGAAAACTGGTAAGATTGCACCACCGGGGTATCCAAACACCGTGTCGACATCATGTCTTAACATCATTTCATGAAAGATCTCACCACCGGTTAAACCAATGAACGAATCGTCCATAACAGCTTGGTTCTTCACCTTGGAGTGAGGAGGTTGTTCCTTAGAAGGTGCTGAAATATCAGTACTTGTATTGAAAGAAGGAGCCGGGGTAGGTCTTGAACTCCCTTGACCAGCGGTCATGGTAGCTTTAGCCAACTTGGAGTTAGCAATGCCTCTAGTTTGGCACTTAAGCCTGAGCATCATCCGAGATGCTTGCATTCTTGGTTGGATCATAGTGAGCTGGAACACCGAAGTCTGCAACGATATGTCAAAGAAGATAACAAGTTAAAAATCAACTGCAAAAAGCTGGTGTTGGCACAGAACTTATAAAGTGAAAGACCAGAATGAGTCAGTCGTGGGGAATGCCGGTTCCGGTACTAATCGCGGTGGTTAGGTGTGCCCGTTCACCCGGGTGAAAATTTTCACTAACGTGATTGCATCAGCCGTGTGCAGTCTGAATCTCCATGCTTTGATCTTGGAACTGCGGGGGCACTCGAACAAGCTAAGTAGGAAGTTCACACCCAGTAATGTTTTAAATAGAAGTTGAATCGGATAAATATCTCCACTTGGTTCCCCACTTGGTGTTTATCATAACAATAGCTTTTTGCTACATTTCAACCGGCAATTTTTCACTATAGAACCTTTACTTTAAGCTTATACTGCATATAGCTGGGCTTCATCATTGGTTATAACTAGTTACGGCGTTCTGCGTGCAGGAGATACATTTACCCGCGTGGTGATGCATAGTTGTTCCATGAAATTGGCCAAGTAATACCTCATAAAGTGACATTGGCCAGGGCCCATTGGCCAGGACCTATTCGCCAAGTGGGCCCATATGTCAAAGTTTCAGTGTCACTTGACTCATCACTAGATCCATCGCCCAAGTCCAAATAAGCTTCATAGAATCATGGTAGAATGGTGGCTAGTTGTGAGTTCAGGTCGCTGGCGGAGTTCGACGCATTAGCGCGTTATGTTAGTAGAAGTGGTGCAGTATCGGTGCAGTATCGGGATCAGAAAATGCCGGAATCGGGCGTCATTATGGGGTTCTACACATCATGTTCTCCATAATAGATCACTGATAAGAACTGACAAGTGTATGCACGTAACCTGTAGATATATAAGAGGTGTTGACTAGCAAAAGGAGACTGTGGTTGATCTCCGTTCAATATTTCCAGTTAGGGTTACAAGTTTCACTTCCAAATTCGCTGATACTGAAATTAAACCTGATCCACCAATTGGATTAGAAGGTTTTCTATGGGTACATAACCGTATCTTGACGTACATTACACCATTTCTGGGTATAACAGGATAAGAATTACAGGATAAGAACTTTTGACATGTAAAATCTAACCATGATGAATTACCCAACTGAAGGGTAGAAGTGGGTAAGGCACTCATCATGTGGTTAATACATTTTAATTAATATCGTAAGTCAATATTATTCCACTGGGTTTACTGGTTTGATCTTCTGGGAATCTTGTGGAAATCTTGGGGAAACCTACTCTTATAGGATTAATCCTGGTTGATGCTAAACTTTTATTAATCATAATTATGTCATGGTCTCTATTTCTATTGCTTCTTTTCTGCCTTTTCAGTACTACTGGCTTCACCACTGGGTGCAAGAGATGAATCTTCTTCAACTGCTTGATAAATTTGAGCTGGTTTCACCTCATGATCCACATGAGGCTCTTGCTCAACAGAAAGTGATACAGCTTCTGATTGAAGTTGGGATTGATCCACTGGATTCGACCAATCCAAAAAGTCTCTACGGACCTCAACATAATCGTAAGCAAATTCTCCAATTTGGTCTTCATCCACACCAACTTCTTCGGCATTGTAATCGATACGTAAATGCAATCCAGGAATCTTATTGATAACAAAGCATAATACTGCTGTTACTCCAGCAGAATAAGCCGTGGTGGCAAGAATGTAAACAATTTGGATGTACAATTGTTTCCAGTTATGATCGATCCAACCACCTTGGTGATCTGTAACCCCATCGTATCCGATAACAGTAGAAGAACCAAATAATGCATTGAAGATTAATCCGATAATACCAGCGATTCCGTGCTCTGCCAATACATCAAGAGAATCATCTACCCGGCAAATGTACTTGATCTTGGTGGAAAAGTTACAGATGATTCCTGCAGCTATACCCACAAGTACTGAGGCCCAAAGAGGAATCATACCGGAAGATGGAGTAGCAGCAACCAATCCAGAAATACATCCTGAACATGCCGCCACCATAGACCATTTCTTTTCCAATCTAAAATCAAGCAATACCCATGAAACTGCTCCGAAAGCTCCTGCCAAATGAGTATTCATCATGGAGTATGGTACTTTTAATGATGCATTAGCACAGGAAAATCCATTGAAAAACAACCATCCCACATAAAGAAGACATGTGCCTAGGAAAATGGTGGAAATGTTATGAGGACGGTAGTTAACCATTAAGGTTTCATTTCTACGTCCCAAAAAGGCACTGAAGACAAATGCAGACACACCAGATAAGATCTCCACTGGGCCTCCACCAGCATAATCAAGAGCACCACCTCTCCACTGAGAAGCCCATCCTCCACCCCAGATCCAATAAACCACTGGACAATAGACAGCAGTGGCCCAGCAGAACAAGAAGATCATGGATGGTAAGAAACGGCCTCTTTCTGCCACACATGCACCGGCCAAAATGGCAAGAGTCACAAGTAAGAATTGCATTTGAAAGAGGGCAAATGCAATTTGTGGATAATCAGAATCGGAGCTAGAAGCTCCTAATAAATTCTTGAAACCAAAAAAGTGTAAATTTCCAATGAAATTATTGGAAGAATTGTCGGAGAAAGCCAATGAATATCCCCAGAAATACCATTGGAATACTCCAATAAATGATGACATGAAAACAATCCAAATCATGGATAATGCAGACTTTCTTCTAGCCAACCCTGAATATAAAAATGCCAAACCGGGGACCATAATCCAGATCATGGAAGATGCAATGGTGAACAAAATCACGTAGGATTCATTGTAGCTAAAGTTCTCGGTAAAGATTTTTCTTCTCGATAGTATATCGGACATTTTGGTGATTGTATGTGTTTTGGTAAAGTCGATTGAAGAGTCAAGAACCAAAAGTAAAGGGATTTTTCACTAACAATATTATCACTACCAGAGTAGATGAATGGAAATGTTAATGTAGATTGAGAAAATGAAGAAGTAAAGTTTCTTTTAGCTTAATATAAATTTCGATTTCAATGACAGCAAGGTGAAATTCACTTGTAATTTCCAACAATATCACCACCAGGGGATTTTCAGTATAGATTATTAATTCTTAAGAACAAGAAGGAATTAGGAAATTGCAAAATATCAAGTGGGCAATAGTCAAGGTTTTAGAATGGTAAGGGTCCCAAATTTTGTACTACAAGAATGACAATCGGTCTACGGCCAACTATAAATACTTTATGATAAATCACACCCTATTAGGATTTAGTGTATATTACAGGGTGCCAGATGAACCACCAGCAGCATCGCCCGCTGCAGCCTCAACCAATCACAAGTGCACCGGAGATTATCAGTTACAGGTTATGGGTAATAAACTGTACTGATAACGGCGCCAAGCGGGAACTCGGGCACGATGCAGGAAGCTGCGACTTACGAACTGCAGGTTATTTCCGACGGCGTGGGCATTATCATTCAACGCTGCAGATGATTGGTGGATGGATGGGCGGAACACGCCTTCAATGCCGATGGATCAGTTTTCATTGCTTTTTTTTTAGTTACCTACTGTTTCGGCATGCATGCCGTTTGAACTAAGCTGCAAACTTGCAGCTACCAAGGTGACGGAAGGGTTGACAAGGTCAAGCTCAAGACAATTATACCATCAACCTACAGCTACAGTATTCCCTATCATCATTGAGCTAACAGTGATCTCACATGGCTATCTAAGGATGGTTGCGAAAAGTGGGGCGGATGAGGAACGGGCGGGGCAAGAGAAGTAGTTACAAAGGTACAGCCGTGAGTAGGTGAAGGTGAAGGCTAAGGTGAAGGGTGGAATCAAACTCAACACAAAACCTAATCATCTGATTACACCAGGAGGTCCAAGAGTATTAGCATTGACGGTGTTCCTTTCCAGTCTTGATGGAGCCTATAAGTATGACTAATCCTCTCGTTTGATCTGTAATATATGGGCACTTTTGTAAAAGGTTAATACTTAAATATCGAAGATTGACCAGGCACTGACTGATATTTGGTTTGGTGGTTTGATGGTTGGTGTTCAGTGGTTTGGTAGATGTTTTAGAATTGACATTTGACCATGTGAATTATCTAAACTTCTCCTCTCCAAACCTCCTCAACCTTCCAATTCTCGACATTCTTGCACTTTCTCATTCCCAAATCTTCCCATCTCAACCCTGTCAATAGCTTTAGGAATGATACGTTGGCTTTGAGGTGTTAAAATTGTACTACTGGTAAATTTTCACTCGGGAAATTATCAGCCATGTCATTATGGCAAGACGACTTGACATTGAACTTGACAACTTGACAAAGCTACAACTAGTAGAGTTGTAAGTTAATTCTCGATCCTGTTCTGATTGTTTGGATTGTATCTTGGTAGATTCACCTCCAATGGAACATTTTGGTCAATCAGATCAACTGATGTGATTTATGTCAGACACCCTTAATCTACCGGTGCTGATCCAATTATAAAAAATAATGTCAAAATTCTCATTTTTCGCAAATGTCTTGATAAAGCTGCATGTTTTGTAGTTTGTGGTACATAATGAGGTGACAGGTAAAAATAATTTCAAAGTAAATAATCAAGCATTGGGTCAGCTTATCTTCAATCATCTCCAGCCATTATCACCGATAAAGAACTTAGTATTTCAAACACCCTCGAGTTGTTCATATCTGTTTGAGTGATTGAATGTGTAGATGTGTATAACTAAACACTTGCTTGATAAGTTATATATTTATTTAGCATTATATAGCTTACTCAATACTAGTATACTAAAAAGCTATACGTTCATATTCTTCACTTTGAAAATGAATTAAGTTTATCTTATATTCACCTTTAAACTTAATTCATTATTAAATAATACTTCAAGTGTATAACTTAAACTTTGGATTCAGATTGAAGTTAGCTGAAAAATCTATTCTATCTTTAAATTCATAGCAAGTCAGTTTATTTCGTTCTTTGAAATGTTTTTATTGGTACCAGTTGACTGGATTTGTCGGGGATATTTACAAGTGGGTTGATGGTGTGAGGTTGATGATGTGAAAGTTGATGGGCTGAGTTCTCACAAAGGAATGTTTTCCTTGTACTTTTCATAGAAATGCACTGATTCAAAACCAACTTCTACCATAATCAATATGATGATAATCCATTCCAAACGAGTACTTTTCTTTTCGTTCAAAACACTGAGGAACGCCCGTTGTTCTTCAGTAGCATAGTCTAATTTCCTATTCAAGATGGAAATCCGAGAATTAATATCCAAGATTTTGGATACGGAGTAATAGATTTTTTCAAGGGCTGGTTCACTCCAATATAAATCTGGAGTTTCGATCAATTCACTGTATAAATTCAATCTTCCACGTAATACAAAGAGTTGACCCGTAGACTTAAGAAAATCCGCTTCGGATGCACTAACTTTCAACCCTTTAGATAAAAACCGAGAATATTTCTTGGTAAGTTGAAGATGATCCTCAAAAGTGTTTTCTAAAATGGATAATCTAGTGGATCGAGATAAACCAATGGCAAATGCAGCTTTATCAAGCATTTTCCGATCATTTGACATGCCTTGAATCACCATGATTTCTCCTTGTAAGTAAGAATTGCCCCCATTCAACGGGTTATCAGGTAAATGATTCAATTCTATCCAATCCATTTCCTCACTTTCAAATGGATACTTTTCAATAATAGAAGCTTGCAGAACCGGAAGGAAATTGGCTAGCATTTCATCTTCTGTTACATCCCAACCAACCAATGTTCCATTGGAGAGAATCATCATATCCTTCTCGTGAAACTTTATATTAACCACCTCATCAGGTACAATGATCTGATAATCGTATCCTCTAATGTCATTCAACAAACAATCAAAATCTATGGATTCTCCCACGGTGATGGAAGTAACGGGATGTAAGTACTTTTCCAATGTCTTTGAAGGAGGGAAACTGGTACTATTTTCATTCAAAAGGGAAAGAATATAATTGGTAGATTTATCCAAGAATGCAGGGTCAGTACGCCGAAGTTTCTGTATGGAGACCTTTTTCTTGGAGGTTTTTGCATGACGAAGTAAAGGATTGGGAGGTAAAGGTACTGAAGAGTTAAGCCGCACGCTTGACTTCCATACCGATAATATGTTGGCCGTAGGCCTGAAGAGTCTAGTATAAAACATACTAGTAATTATCATTCGGTCATACCTGTATATAAGAACCACCATATATATAACGTTTCGGAGAACAACCCAAAACTAACCAGAGATGCCCAGAAAATAAAAATAAAATCTTGTAAGATCCACGACATGTTTAAACATTCACTTTATTCAATAAACTCAATTGAACAAATTGATGTAATTGTGTTTCTTCTGAATTGATATTATTGAGTCTCTGTAGCACCACTTTCAAGCCTATACGGAAACATTCAACCTATAAAAGAGTAGCAACGTCTCCAGCGTAGTAACCTTCATAGAGTTTACCATTTTTTTATGAAAAACATTTGCCTTACTAAGTGGATATTATATACTCCTATTAACCAATCATATCACGTCGTATATTAAAGGTTATAGTAATTAAATTTATATTGTTATGCCTCTGTTTATTTCGACAGCTATTTATTTTGAAGATCAGAAGTTTAGTTCACCAAAAATTATCGGTATAATGGTCTGTTTTCAATTTAAACACTTGTATTGCCCATAGAATTGTCCAAAGGTTGTGAAAAATCGAGGCACGTTGGATATACATACTAATTATTGAGATAAATCGATGAAATAAACCTGGCTATTCTAATCAATCTCTCAAGAGAAATCAACTAAATTCAATTCTATACATCTGAATATATAATTCTTATCCATCCTAATTTATTGATACTTTGTAGAATTCACTCTTTGGGTAGTAACATGGTGGCTCAGAATATTCAAAGTAAAAGCTCAAACAATAACAAACAAATTCTTGCTTAATTTTCTAAATTGCCTATACTTGTCAGGTAGTTTTCCTAAGCTCTCAATACCTCTAGTTAATTCTTTCCGGCTCAGTATACTACTCAAATTTCTTCTTGAACAATCAAGACAGCCATGCTTTAAATCCCTTGTAATATTTTAGTAATTGTTAAATGATGCAAAATGGTTCAGTGTTACATTAATTAAAGCAATTATTCCATAAAGAGAAAAAGATAAATTGCAGCACCGTATTAGATTCAATAGATAAATTCAACCTTAAATAACTTGTGTACATTTGCATAAGTTTCTTTATCAAGAAATACTTCATTAGATATTATACTAATTGTCCTGAATCATCAGTAAACTATCACTTAATAATTATATTCAATACTTTAAAATGCACTCTAATGAAGAATATAGATGTCTAATTAAAAATCCCAGTGAATATCAAATTAATAAATACAATCATTTCAACCATCAAAACTAAGATAGCACATAATATTCTTAGTCATTCCTCATTCCTAAGATATGAAGATCTTTACCAATTATTAATCTCTACTAAATTCTTAATCTTTACTAATTTCTTAATCTTCACTAAAGATTCCCTAGTCCAAAATTCAAACATTAGATTTAATCATTTCCAACCTAGATGAAACCTCAAACTATACATAGGCTTGGTGTATTTTATTATTTATGTGAATTGCAGAAATAAAATTGATAGTGTCATCTAGGGATGAGTTTATAGGTCAATCAATGGATAAATTAAACTCTAAGAATACATAACACTTTTAGTAAAACCTACATCCAACATTCGATCTCATATTTGAAGTACCATTTATGATGCCAGTTAAATTCATAGAGCCTGTCAACAACTTACAGGTATGAATGTATACAAAATTAGAGATATAAATATACAAAATAAGAGGTATGAATATACAAAATTAGAGGTATGAATATACAGAATTAGAGGTATGAATATACAGAATTAGAGGTATGAATATACAGAATTAGAGGTATGAATATACAGAATTAGAGGTATGAATATACAGAATTAGAGGTATGAATATACAGAATTAGAGGTGTGAATATACAGAATTAGAGGTATGAATATACAGTTAGAGATTGGAGATATAAATATTGAATTTTACAGTATATTTTAATTTGACACAAATGACTTCCATTTCGTACTTTGTTTGTAGCTTCTCTTTGTCTATACAGAGTTGATTGATCTTCACATTGCTGATCTCACTATTTTGATCTCACTAATCTTATCTCCTAATCTGATTAGGATACCCCTGTGATCATTCACCGCTGTAACGCAAACATTACTTAAATACAAAATGCCTCCCATGAAACAAAAATCAGGAGAATCCCTTTGCATGTACCTCAACCTCCATCATGGCTCCGCCCATTTGTGCTTGACATGACACATAGATAATTTTGGTGGTTGGTGCGGAGCTCTGGCTTCGCGTGTTCGAGCCTGTTAAAGCTATTTTGCGATCTATGCCAACAAACCAGTACCATTTGGTGCCAGTTGATGCCGAACAATAGATCGAGGCGAACGATCTAGGCTAACAATACTTGAAGAACTCACGGCCAATTGATAAGACACCAGTCTATTCTGTAATTGTAACGATTCCTCACGCGTGAAGGATCCCTATTGGAGTCTGATTTGGTTATTTGGCAGTCCAATTTGGTCAGTGCTCTAATTGAGGCCTGGTCTCCATCATGAGCATCGCCTGGCTCGCGGGGCGCTGTTGCGTCTGTAGGCTAGAAGCAACAACGGGATTTCACCTGTGAAATGGACACTTGCACCAAAACTCCGACCGAGACTCCACATCCCCCACGTCCCCCCACCCCCAACACACTATGGTCATATGACTGGGTTAGTGAATCATAAACTCTGTTTAATGGTTTAGTAGGTGTAGTGAAGGATATTGGGGTACACGTGATTGGTTCCCCATCCTCCTCCCAAGCTTAACAGGGGACCTTCACCAACGTTCTCAAAACCAAGAACAAATTCCGCGTTTCAACAATGAAGTCATTGGGCATGGCCATTCTCTGGAACTCCTATTTAAGTGTTATGGGAATTGTTTACAAAACTTCCTAAACCGTCGAGAAGGAAAAAGTTTCCTGATTCCGCAGGTGCGGCCTATGCCTTCAATTTACTTCCCTGAAAATTATCAATCCTGCAAATTACTTACAGTATTCAATCCACAACGATCAGAGATGAGCACCTGGTATAGTTCTTCTAATGACATAATCAGCTTAAGATTAATACATCCTAAGATCATAAACGCATTATAGTATTGCTAACAAATTGGAGGATTTTACTAGCTGATATAATGAAGTAGCCACTTGGTGTACGACTTCTCTATTCTTGCTACTGGTCTTCACTTACCTTGGCTGCATTTCATTACTACTCGTACTCGTACCTCTAATTTCCTGCAGCCAAAGGTGCCACGCCTCGGACTCATCACCCGCAGCTGGTCATAATCATAATCACCTTTCCCAAATGGGTGTTTATTTCACCCTTCCAATCCGCACAGGTACAAATACAAACATCCAAAAATAGCCATGTCCGTAAACTATATAACTAGGTCAATTCTGCCCCACTTGCCCCTCTCTATACACTCCTCTCGGATCCCTACCACTTCGACATTATTGTCATCCTCTCGCTCATCTTATTGCGTTCTCTTTAACCGTATCACTTTGAAAGACAATTCCTTCGTTCTTCTTAGATAAATACACCACCACTTATAACAATCTAACCTAGCGATATGTGGTAAGTACTAATCAACCATTAACCATCATCTTCACTTTTTCCCTTTCCAAATACTTCCCTTTTCAAATACTTCCCTTACCAAGTTTGAAAATTTTGAAAGTTTAAATATTTGAATATTTGAATATTTGATGGTGATATCCTCTGATGATAATACTAACAGTTTAGTGGAATCTTTGGCTACGTTAACTTCTTGGTCGATAGAACCAGAGGTGAGATCCTCGACAACCTTATTGAAGGACTTCAAAGATTGGAGTACAGAGGTTATGACTCTGCTGGAATGGCCATCGATGGCGATTCCAAGGGCGAAAATATCATTGTCAAGACCCCAGGTAAGGTCAAGGTATTGAAGCAAAAGCTCGTTGACGAAAAGGTCGACAGATCCACCGTGTTTGACAACCACGTTGGTATTGCTCACACTAGATGGGCCACTCATGGTCAACCAATGATCGAAAATTGTCACCCTCACAGATCCGATCCAACTGGAGAATTCATTGTTGTCCACAATGGTATCATCACCAACTACAGACCTTTGAAAACCTTGTTGGTATCCAAGGGTATGCAATTCGAATCTGAAACCGATACTGAATGTATCGCCAAATTGTTCAAGCACATTTACGATACCAACACCGCCGCCGGTGTCGATCTCGATTTATGTCAATTGACCAAGCAAGTCTTATATGAATTGGAAGGTTCTTATGGTTTGTTGGTCAAATCCACTCACTACCCTGGTGAAGTTTGTGCCACCAGAAAGGGTTCCCCATTGTTAATCGGTGTTAAGACCGAAAAGAAGTTGAAGGTGGACTTTGTTGATGTCGAATTCCCTGAAGGTAACCAAGATCCAGTTCCAACTCGTGAATTGAATCTCTTGGAACCACGTAACAATAACTTAAGAACTGCTCAATCTAGAGCTTTCTTGGCTGATGATGGTGTTCCAATGCCAGTGGAATTCTTCTTATCTTCTGACCCAGCTTCTGTCGTTCAACACACCAAGAAGGTTTTGTTCTTGGAAGATAATGATTTCGCTCATATCTACGATGGTGAATTACATATCCACAGATCCAAGAGAAGCGAAGGTGACTCAACCACCAGACAAATTCAAACTTTGGAAATGGAATTAAACGAAATCATGAAGGGTCCATACAAGCACTTTATGCAAAAGGAAATTTTCGAACAACCAGATTCTACATTCAACACCATGAGAGGTAGAATTGATTTCGAAAATAACAAGATTAACTTGGGTGGTTTAAGATCTTGGTTGCCCACCGTCAGAAGATGTAGAAGAATCATCATGATTGCATGTGGTACTTCATACCATTCATGTTTGGCTACCAGATCTATTTTCGAAGAACTTACCGAAATTCCTGTCAGTGTGGAATTGGCTTCTGATTTCCTTGACAGAAAATCTCCTGTTTTCAGAGACGATACTTGTGTGTTTGTATCTCAATCTGGTGAAACTGCTGATTCTCTTTTGGCCTTGCAATATTGTTTGGAAAGAGGTGCATTGACCGTTGGTATCGTCAACTCCGTCGGTTCATCCATTTCTAGAACCACTCACTGTGGTGTCCATATTAACGCAGGTCCTGAAATCGGTGTTGCCTCCACCAAGGCTTACACATCTCAATTCATTGCTTTGGTTATGTTTGCCCTCTCCTTATCCAACGATTCCGTTTCTAGAATCGACAGACACAAAGAAATTATTCAAGGTTTACAAAAGATTCCAGAACAAATCAAGAAAGTGTTGCAATTGGAAGACAAAATCAAGGAATTATGTGACAAGAATTTGAACTCTCAAAAGTCTTTACTTTTGTTAGGAAGAGGTTACCAACATGCCACTGCATTAGAAGGTGCCTTAAAGATTAAGGAAATCTCATACATGCATTCTGAAGGTGTTTTGGCTGGTGAATTGAAGCATGGTGTTTTGGCTTTGGTTGATGACACCTTGCCAATTATCGCTTTTGCTACCAAGGATTCCTTATTCCCAAAGACCATGTCTGCTATTGAACAAGTTACTGCCAGAGATGGTAGACCAATTGTTGTGTGTAATGAAGGAGATGAAATCATTTCTTCTGACAAGGTGATGGCTACTTTGGAAGTTCCAGAAACCGTCGATTGTTTACAAGGTTTATTGAATGTCATTCCATTACAATTGATGAGTTACTGGTTGGCTGTTAACAGGGGTATCGATGTTGATTTCCCACGTAACTTGGCCAAGTCTGTTACCGTCGAATAAGCACCTCACGATACCATTTTGATTACGATATACGCTTTCTTCATATACGTTTGTTCTGGGCCATATAAATAATACCGACAGCTGTTGTGTCAGCGACACTACTTAATATACTAATCGTCACAAGATTGTAGCTAACCGAGGTTTATGGTGTAATTAATATATACACGTTCATTGTAGAAACTTATCCAATGGTAGAATAAATTACTATACCATGATACCAATAAGTAACATGGGGGAAAATCACTCATAAACCTTACCCATCTTAAATCCTTACTGTTTCATTCTCTCTCACTTTCTCTTAAAATAGTCTGAGGAGCCAAAGTAGGCAGCACTGTAGTCGAAAATCTTCTCTCCGACATCTAAATATTTGGTGCTATAGTATCTGAAATTCTCATTATCGAATGAATCAACATTTGGGGTCAAACCAGTGTTTCTTTTGACACCAGCTAAGAAGGCGGATACCAAGGCTAAGTCGACACTAATATGAACAATTCTTCCGATCTATACCCCACCAACAAGCTGAACTAGAACCAACACGATTAGACCAAAACGCCATCAATTTGCTCGCGTGTTATGTGGCCCTACTCGACTTGCCTCAGTGGACTGTTAGTAGATGAATGTATAGGAACCGATGCAAATTCAGGAAATAACCAAGCCCTGAATAATAAATATCATCTGGTCTAGGCTCACTCGAAAGCTCAACGGGTTTAAAAAGAAAGACTCACCATTCTTATGGGGGTTTAGGATAAGGAATTCACTTACCGCCACTGTTTGATGTTTTCCTGTCCCTGATTTATCCCGATTCGGAACAGGTGTTACCCGGATATCAAATCGGTTTAGCTTAAACAAATTGACAACTGGCTCGTCTCACTCCTTCACCACACAGTTAACTATAAACCGCCAACAATGTACCTGTGCCATACTTAAACATTATCTGCTAGATCTGCTAGATATTCTTGATGCTGAGAGCGAGATACCCTTTTGGACCTCCGCGTTTAGCGTTTGGCGTGGCGCTTGATTTGTGTGCACCAAATGACATACCAAGCAGTTGAAGTTGAAGGTATGAACCTGATGGTACATTTAGACCAACCATCTAACGAGTTAATGTATCAATGTTTTATTAACCTTTGACCTTTAACATATGACTTTTGACCTGTGACCTGTGACCTTTTGAAGTATTGAAGAATGAACCATTAACCTTGTGATTCTTTGGTCTTGCTTTGAACTTTTAAAGTTTTGACCTGATCTTTTGATCTGACCTTTGGAGTCTTGGCTTGCTATCTTTTGGCCTTTTCGGCCTTTTGGGCCTTTTAGAGTTTGACTTGTTTGCGTTTGGACTTTCGGCGTTTGATATTTTGGCATTTGATCTTTTGGCTGTTTGATCTTCTGATTGTTTGCATCGGGATATTCGGTATCCTCCATAATTGTGTAGAATTCGATATGGGGGACATTTTCAAAATATCAAATGGATCAATGATCAATGCCTTGGTTCAGCCATTGTCGAAGAACTTGGCTTGAATAACTACAACATCATAGAGGCTACAACCAGTCTAGTTCGAAGATTTCAGTTATATGCCTTTTTTTCATGGTTGGAGCGTTTCTAGGGACAACATGTTAACTGACGTTTCTTATCAACCACATTATTGACGTGTCCTACTAGCAGATGGAATGGAACTTAATGAAAAGTACCTTATTATACTATTTAACTTGTTTTGGGATCTAACAGACTTTTTGTTGGTAAACCAAAGTCATTTGGGGGAGATATGAAGTTCTCTTAGAAGCAGAACCTCACTTCCCGTACTCTCTTGTAGGCCTTGTTCCCAAGGAGAAATTTATCTTGTCTACTGCTATGGTTACTACTCCAATGATTCCTAATACTATTCTTGATACCTCCTGAACTAGGCCGACTTGAGGCCGGGTAACCCCTAACTTGGTGATTTTTTCTACTCTAAAAAACTCAATGTGTGAGTGCACCAGTCAACTAAACAAAGTTAAGGACATCTAAATTGATATTCAAATCACTATAAACAGGTCAAATTTTGGTGTTCCCTAATAGTGAATTGTTATATTCACCACTGAACTCGTTTTCCCTGTATAAAAATCACTCTGATTACTTAAACATGTCGGAAAATAGAGCACCACCAACTGGTCCTCGTTCAACTAGAGACTACGATAGTGGCAGTTCAAATTCACTCAAGAAATTTATCAAAAGAGACAGAGACAATGAATCACATCTTACCAATGAGTCCCATAAAAATGACAGCTTTCATCATCGTGATCCGCGAGATAGTTATAAACCAGGAAGAGGTAACTATTCCAATTACAGACCTCGTGGAGATACATACAAACCAAGAGGAGACAGTTTGGGAAGAAACTATCATGATCATAGAGAGGATAAACCAGGACCACCTGCTGTTCCATCTGGACCATCTGGTATAAAGCGCTCTTTACCTTCTGAACCAAGCAGTTACAGAAAAAGAAGAGAGTTTGACTCACAAACAGATTATCATTCATATAGAGGTGGAAGAGGTGGAAACTCTTCAAGGGGTGGGAACTCTTCAAGAGGCGGTAATTCTCAACGTGGTGGTCCAGCTCCAAGAAGTTCTTTCTCTTCGGGTCCAAGAGGTTCCTCTAGAGGCCGTGGCGCTCCAAGGGGTTCATATACTAGTACAGCTAGGGGAGGCCGTGGGGCCTCGAGTCAGCGTGGATCTTATTCTAATAGAGGTACCCATCCAAAAGGTAGGGGTAATTACAAGAGCAGTTTCAAGGAATCAGAAGAGATTGACAAATCTATACCACAGAAATTGACTCCATCCCAAATATATTCTGTAAAGGTCACTAAACCTTCCGAAATGTACAGAAGAGTACAACAAGTTGGAGAAGGTACTTATGGTCGTGTTTATAAGGCCATGAACATAATAACTGATGAAAATGTGGCATTGAAAAAGTTGAGATTAGAATCTGAGAAGGAGGGATTCCCTATCACTGCCATAAGAGAAATCAAATTGTTACAATCTTTTGATCATGCCAATGTGGTTGGTCTTCTTGAAATGATGGTGGAACATAATCAGATCTACATGATTTTCGATTACATGGAGCATGACTTGACTGGACTTTTGACCCATCCCGATCTAATCCTTGAAGAATGTCATAGAAAATTTCTCTTTCAACAGTTAATGGAAGGGTTGAATTATTTGCATAAAAAAAGAGTCATACATAGAGATATTAAGGGATCTAATATTTTGATTGATAGTACAGGAAACCTTAAGATTGCTGATTTTGGATTGGCCCGTACGATGAAAATTCTCAACGGACTGGAAAGTCCTGATTATACAAACAGAGTCATTACGATCTGGTACAGACCTCCTGAACTTTTATTAGGATCCACAGATTATGGAAGAGAAGTGGATGTGTGGGGTGTGGGGTGTCTTTTGATAGAATTATACACTAAAGTGGCAGCATTCCAAGGCTTTGATGAAGTGGGACAATTGACCAAAATTTTAAACGTCATGGGAACCCCAAGTCATGATGAATGGCCTGAGATTGAAAACTTACCATGGTTTGAAATGTTGAAACCAAAGATTAATATCGCCAGCAAATTTCAAAATTTGTATGGAGGGGTTTTATCTGCTCACAGTTTTGACTTGGCCGAAAAGTTATTGGCATTAAATCCAACCAAGAGATTGACGGCATCTGAAGCACTCAAGCATCCATACTTTACGGAAGATCCCAAACCAGCACCTTTGGAATTTTTGAAAGAGATCAAAGGTGAATGGCATGAATTCGAGACCAAGAAAAGACGTAGAAAGGAAAGAAAACGTTTGCAAGATGAAGCACGGGCATCCAAAGCCAAAGAAGTTGAACGTCGTGAACATAATGAAAAAACTGAAGCATCTGTGGCACCAGAAAGCACCAACGAAGTTGGTTCGATTACAAATTCTTTCAGAGATACTGCGGAACCTTCAGAACCACAAGCTTCTTTACCCCAACTGCAACCACAAACATCTATCAGGGACCTGGTCTCGTTCCCTGATGATATTGATGATTCTAAAGATATATGAATAGCATTGTAAATAGACGTACGAGGAAGACAGTGTAGATTTAGAAACTCTGGAAGCAAAAGGTACAATAGCCACCATTGAAGATTCTTAGTTCAATTATCATAGCTAAAGTGTTATGATAAAAGGTTGAAGTCAATTATTCATGAGATTCTCTTGGACATATAAATCATGATTAGAATTTTACTAAATTTAAGTAAATTTCGCTGTTAGCTTTGGTTTCCCAGTGCTTTAGCCATAGAAATTACATTTCTCTATTAGTTTCTTCATTTCCACTCTACATGTTCCTCCAAAACAATACTATATGTTTCCTGGTGAGATACATTGTGGGCATCGGAGGATATTGGAGAATACCTGTGAACATCGGTGGATATGGTGGATATCAATGGATATGACTCCAATAACAACCTTTCATTATATGGTGGGTGACCACCTCGGTGTTATTATCCTCTTTCGCTGTTATTCTATATCTGGCAACTCATATCTTCACTATCCCAAGAATCACCCCATCAAGCTAGTCTTGTTTGCACCCACAGATCAGGACTGCACCCTGGCTTAAGCAAGTAGTGAAACACTAATGGAGAAGATCTGGTCAGTTTTAGAAGCTCAACATCTTACTAGATTTCCAAATGACGAACCGCTCCGGTGACTTCCGTTATTTGTATCCTAAAACCTCCAGGATTCATCGACTATCCGCCATGAAGTGAGTGGTAATATTTCATCGTGGTAGGTTAGACGAGACATTCTAGGATAAAAGCGTAGGCGCACGCCCTTTCAAATTAACTTGAGGATATAGCCATCTAATCACAACTACACCAGATCCCAACTTTTATCTGGTATATTCATTAGTCTAATAATTAGACTGTTCCAGAACCTCCAACTGAGGCCACGATAATCACCTCATACATCGTTCACTCTAGGTTCCCGAGTCTGTTGCTACCCTCAGCTGACTCACACCCACTGTCATCAGGGGTATTTGCATTGTCTAAGGTTAACGTCCAGTAAGGATCAACATTGGCACATTGGCTTCATCATCAATACAGAAGATCCTTAATCTCACTTCGTCGGCCGTATTCTAAACATGGGTTCATGTGCTTCCAAAGAGCCAAAGGCTCCTCCCACTATTGCTCAGCCATCAAAGGCTCAAGCAAAACGTCAAGAACAAAAGGTGGCATTGGCCAAGAAGGATGAAACAAACCATTCTGTGAATGTGAATTCTACCGGCTCATCCAATGATTTCAAAGAAGAAAAACAACTCATTCAAAATCCCGTTGATGTAGCTGCTGCACATCAAGAATCTGGTCAAGCTACTCGCAATGTCAAAGTATTATTATTGGGATCCGGTGAATCGGGAAAGTCCACCATCGTCAAGCAAATGAAAATCCTTCATCAAGGTGGATACACCAAAGAAGAGTTGTATGAATACAAACCTTTTGTCTATAAGAATATTCTTGATTGTATCAAAAATATCATCTCAGCAATCTACGAATTACAACCCGACCTTGTCATTTCAACCAATGATTTGACCCCAACTGTCAGTGGCGAAGAGAGTCTTGAAGTCTTTAAAGGTGAACCAAAAGGAGTAGTAGAAAGAGCTGATTTAAATGCTATTCTTGAGCATGAATATTCCATGGATTCAGATGATCTGTTTAATCCAGAAATCGCTGCTAAAATAGCAAAAGTATACTCTCATCCTGAAATCCAAGAATTTGCTAAAACTCAACAAGGTCACTTCTATTTAATTGATTCATCCCATTATTTCCTTTCTGAGATCGATAGAATTGCTCAACCAAGTTACATTCCTTCAGTTAATGATATTCTCAGAACTAGAAAAAAGACTTCGGGTATCTTCGATTTTAAGTTCCAGATGGGTAACGGATTGAATATTCACATGTACGATGTTGGAGGTCAACGTTCTGAACGTAAAAAGTGGATTCATTGTTTCGATAATGTGACATTGATCATTTTTTGTGTGGCATTATCAGAGTATGATCAAGTATTATTGGAAGAGAATAGTCAAAATAGATTGGAAGAATCTTTAACTTTATTCGATTCGGTAATAAATTCCAGATGGTTCGCTAGAACTTCAGTTGTTTTGTTCTTAAACAAAATTGATGTTTTTGCCGAAAAACTTGCATACTCTCCTCTTGAAGATCAATTCCCTGATTATACAGGAGGAAATAATATAAACAAAGCAGCTAAGTATATCTTGTGGAGATTCACTCAATTGAACAGATCTGGTTTGAATATATTCCCACATGTCACTCAAGCCACTGATACTTCAAATATTCAATTAGTTTTCGTGGCTGTTAAAGAAACTATCTTGGAAAACTCTTTGAGAGATAGTGGTATCTTGTGAGAAGTCATGGACACTTTAAAAAATCATTATTAGACACCGATGGACGTGGTAATCTAATAACTTTAATCTCAGATTTTTGAAGGAAAATCTCTACTGATTACTCCTAATATTTATTTCTGAACAACATTAATAACTTTCTATGTGTTCAAAGATTTGAATTTATGGAATACTTTGCACTTAAGAATCAAATTGTGGTTCTGTTTTTAGTTTTATTTAGTTCCTATTGTTGTTAATGGAACAAAAATGTATCAAATTCATTACTAATGTAGTCAATAATTTCGATCAATTATACATTACTTCATACATATCTATTCAATTGTTATTTGAATGATAGCAATTTCAAAATGTCAATTTACTGATTTGAATCAGTAAAAACGTTTTCTAACATTTCTACTTTGAAACCACCTGTTGTCGGGCCATGTCGGAAGGTTCCATGAAACCTTCAGATTGTTTCAGGTTCAGATTTTCATTCTGTTTGGATTCTTCTCCTCCCTTGGGTCTAACATATTGCAAATTATAACTCATATGTCCTCGTTTTCCTCTATTACCTCTACCTCTGGAGAAGGGAGCACCTCTTTGTGAACCACGGCCTCTGCCTTGTCCTCTACCTTGACCCCTTCTTGATTCCCTTGGTTCCCTTTCATTTTCCTGAGCATAATCCTTGGATATATCAGTGGTTTCTGATGAATCTCCATTGTTCTGATTTTTGGTATCACCTTCAGCTCTCTCAGTCAAATCATTGGTACCAAGCTTGTGATTATTTGACCTTGACCTTGAGTGGTTGGAGCTATTGCTATTAGATGAATTTGATCTTGATTCTGGGGAGGTATCGGTTTTGTCCACTTTTTCACTTCTTTCTCTTCTTGATTCAGAGAATTTATTCTTGGTAGATTCTAATTTGGACTCTGTCGTTTCAGTTCTGGACCCATTTTCAATTTCGTCTTTGTTTATCTTAGGACCTCTGACCCTTGGGGATCTATTCCGTTGTCTTTGAAATCCTTGATTATTAGATATTCTGGACTTATTTCGTCCTAAATGACTTTCATCTTCTGTTTCAAAATGACCATCTTGATTTGCACCAAGGTTAAACCCTCCTCTCTGTCTGTTGTTTTTAGGTTGACGCTTTTCCTTATTCATACTAGCTTTGCTAACTAATTCATTCAAGTGCTTTTTGAAATCAGGTCTATCATCCTCAATAACCTTTTGAGCTGGTTTGAATTGACTTTTCAAATCATTTGAAGTGGTTTTGGAGACGTCACTCTGGTTTGTTATCAACCCAGATTCTTTCTCGGGAGCAATTTCATTTATATCAGTCTTTGAAAGGCCTTCAGTTATAGAGTCGGTATTAACAACTTTTTCGTTCATATGTTTATTTCCACTCAAATCCTGGATCGGATCTTGTCGAATATGAACTTGTGATTCATCTTCCATTTCGGAATCAATTTCGTTTGTTATGAAATCTCCAGAAGTTCTTTCAGAATTCAATGTACTTGCGGTATGAAATTTTTTCTTCAAAACAACTGGCTTTGTAACAATTGGTTGTTTAGCCGGGGAAGGTTTCTTCAATCTTGGTGAATTTCTTCCAGTTGATGAATCTGTCACACCATTTGGCTTTGCACTCAAAAGTTCAGCAAGACTCTTACCACCTATATCACTAAGAAAGGGTGGTGGTGGAGGTGGTGGTGGTAGTGGTTGTTCCGTGTTAGAATTAGAAGTATTAACAGAAGCACTATCCATTTGTTTTTCAAATATGACCTTAGAAGTTGGGTTCTCTTCCTCTATTGGTTTGGGTCCACCATCTTGAGCTTTTGAGCTGAGAGTTCTTTTCAAAATTGAAAATGAAGGTCTTCTTCCCTCTGTAGAGGATCTACGAGATGAAGTCAAAGAACTTCTTCTTAGTTTTGGAGAACCAGCTTCATGGAAATGTTTGATTGTTGATTGAATATCACCAGGATCTCCATCTGGACCTAGAGTTTGTACAGTGGTTTTATTCAAGTTAATCAACTTTTTTTCAATTTCTTGTTGCTTGGACAATGTATCCACTGGTTTTGCCGAACCAAAAGGGTTAGACTTGGGTTTGTGAGATTCAGGTGCTGAGGGAGCAGCACCAAGTGGTCTATCATTTAAGGATGGACCTCTTTGATTCAATACACTATGCCCTCTGGTTGGTGATCTAGGAACATTTCTGTGTTCAGGACCAGAGTTTTCCACGGAACGATGTCTTCCAGAAATGAAATCGTCCTGAATTCTTTGAATTTCTGGTTCATGTTCCTTATTGAAGTTGATACAATTCTGGAAATCTGCAAAATCTGCCAATTCAACCAACACTCTTCTGTTACCTTTATAATACAAATCTTGCCATTTCAATACTCTGGCCACATCAGCTGAAGAATGCAATTCGACAAACGCCACCTTCTTGATGACACGTGTCTCCAAGATATTAGAAACTGGATCCACTACTATCTTAAATTTAACAAAGCTGGTAAACCTACTTTGGAAAAGATCTTCAATGAATCCATTATCTGCTGTAACAGGAATGTTTAATAATTTGACAATAAATGGAGGTCCTGGAAACGCTCCAACTCCTGATGATCTTGAATATGAATTGTGTCCGTAATGATCTCCATGATATCCAGATCCATATCCTTTCTCAATGGGTACAGAAATCGATGCCATGTTTATATCATCATCTGCCCAGGAGCCTCCGTAGGCTATTTTTCGTTAGTATTCAATGGTCAATTGAGGCTCAATCTTCATCTAGGTTGAGTCATTGGGGGTTTCTATACTTACACATATCGAAGAACTCCTGTAAGCTCATTTTTTTGGGAGGAGCTATGGTTAGTATTGGATGGAAATCTCATTGATTCAAGGGGCCTAGTCCATCAACCAAATTCAATGGTTTTTGCACGGCGAATTGGTCCACTAAATTGTACTTACCCATGGGGATTTGAATTTTATTACTAAGATATTTGTTGATGTTAAACAATTGAGTTAAAACTGGGGTCCTATTTAAGGATCATTGTGGGTCACTAGTTTGTTTTCATTGAGGGTAAAATAGCATCACGTGATGTCAAAATAACTACAGATTTCATAAAAGTATAAGGTGACTTAATTAAGAAATTTCACTTACAAGACATAATAGTTTAATAATTTTTTTTTAGGAAACAACACTACCAGCTTTGTGTTTAAATAGTTATAAATCTTCAAATTTGGTGTAAGTGGCTTGCCAATCGGCAAAGAAACCCTTGAAGAATTTGACACCTAATCCAACATCTTTACTACCAGTAGTGGCTCTAATGGAGTGCATGGAGAGTTGAGGAATTCCCATATCAATGGTTCTAGCACCAGTCTGAGAAGCAATTGATGGTCCAATAGTACCTCCACTACGGCTATCGTTTCTGATTTGGAAGTATTGGAGTTTGTCACCGTTCTTTCTGGCAATTTCTTCCACCAAGGCAACACCAACTGAATCGGTGGCCATGTTACCATTACTATCCAAAGAAACAGTCACCCCGGTATTAGGAAGAGGTTTATGATGTTCCAAGTAAACCTGGGCATAGTTAGGGTTGAAAATGTGAATAACGTCAGCCGACACAATGATGGAGTTGGCATAAGTCAATCTTAATTCTTCTTGAACATTGGCTTTGGAAGGATATAATGCTTGTACCACTCTAGAAGTGACCAGATCGAGAAGACCACCCTTGGCACCCGTTCTAGAAAGAGATCCTACTTCTTCATGGTCGAACAAGCATACCATTGAGAAACCATCGTCTCTAAGCAAGCCTGCAGCATCGGCTTCAATCAATGAATTGATGGCAGCCCATGAACAAAGTCTGTCATCGAGTCTTGGAGCAAACAAGAAATCGTCGTTAATACCTCCAACGGTACCCTTTTGAATGTCGTAAAGTTCTAATTCCCATTGTAAGATTTCTGAAACCTTAACATCAAGCTTTTTGGCAATGTATCTCAACAAAGTCAAGGAATGTTTACCATATAATGGAGCATTCTTTTCATCTTCGGTGGCAGGTTCTTGTTCCCCGGATGAGTAGCCCACAACTGGGACAGCATTAGTCTCTTTGTTAATCTCGGCAGCTGGAGCACCGAAATGTGGGGCCAAAGTTGGAATGTGGGCAATTGGATGAGGAGTGGAGTCAACCAACTTGGAAGTGATCTTTCCATCCTTCTTGATCAAAACTTTACCACCAACACCCAAATCTCTATCGAACCAGAGAGTACCCAAAGTTCCGGCGTATGGGGCTACTCCCAACAATTCGAAGCCATCTACCTTGTTCTTGACCGAAGCAGGCTTCAATTTGGCAGTCAATGCATCTGCATGAGATCCAATGGCTCCAATACCGTTGGCTGGTTTCCAATGTTTACCTACCACGAATGCAGCAAGAGCAGCACCATTTCTGGTAGTGACATATTTACCTGGGGTCAATGATGACCAGTCAGCTTGCTCGGAAATGTAGGAAAAGCCAGCAGCAGCGAGATCCTTCTTGAAGTACTCAATGACGTGGAAGATGGTTGGTGACGTGTAGGTGAAGTCGATGTAACGGTGGGTGTAGTGAATAAGGTCCTTGGAAGCAGTAACGCTGGAGGTGGCGGATTGACTGGAATTGGTGGTGGTGGAAGCACCAGTCACGGAGTCACTGACAGAAGTCTTTTCGATGGCTTGTAAGAGGTCCCTCAACACATTAGAAAGATCTTGATTCATTTTAGTGGGAAGTGGGGAAGTGGGTTGGAATAGAGATGAATGAATTCTGGGGATGTAGCTTACTATTTATAACAGGCACGATGATCATAGCGCGATAGCTCCGTTAATTATTGCGCACAAAACAGCCACTGTAGCTCAATTGGAGCGAGCATCCACAATGGGCAAGTGCTGGTGCGCAGCAGCCTAAAACGTAGTATAGATTATAAACTAATAGAAAGAATTGATTAAATAGAATGGTTGGCTTTAGGAATAGTGGAACTTTTGGCTTTGGGCTATGGGCTATGGCCTTTGTCCTTTGTCCTTTCTTCCTAAACTATGGCAATGGTATGTATTTTACACTATGGCTTCGGTAATTCAGTCATTTGTCCTTTGGCCCTTTTGTGGAGCCATGGAGCCGTACATAGTGGGCCATTTTCTATCCTTATCGGGACTTAGAGATTGAGAGGGCACTTGACTAAAAATTCCGCTGAACTGTCTCCGCAACCGGCCAGAGTCACAGCTCTTTAAGCACGTCTAAGAACCTAGAAATGTTTGTTAAGGGTCCACCCTTACTGTAGATTGACCATTCTGGCACTTTTGAGCTTTTTGGTACTTTTGACCTTCTGACTCTTGCGCAATTCCTTCAGACTCCTCCCATGGCTTGGATGTGGCCAGACATTTCATTAGAATTGAGATTAGATTTAGAGCGGAATTGACATGTACCACAGATGAAATATTCTGTTCACCATTCAAAGGATTAAAAGATTGATTTACCAACTTGCTACTAATTTTCTGATTTGCTAATTTACTAATTTTCTAATTTACTAATCTGCTAATTTGCTAATTTGATAGCTTGGATAGTTAGACTACGTTGATAGTTGGCTTTGTATTTTTCTGAAGTAATTTGATTTGGAAATTGGAAGTTGACAAGTTCACAAGTTGATCTGGTTATTATTCTATAGAATTTGAATGTCATTTTGAATTCTTTTGTAAGTTTGATTGAAAATAATCTCTACCTTGGACAAATAGAAATCTGTTCAAATCATAGCCCGTTCCAATTATTCCTAATTCTTTCAATTAATTCATTTCTCTCATAATGATTCTGATAATTTTCTATTTCATTTTTCTACTTTCTACTTTACTTCTACTTCACTTCTACTTTCAACTTCTACACCCTACCCATATCGGTCATCTACCTCGTTCCATTGATCTATATTAGTTGGTTGGTCTTTTAGCAGCAAAAGTGGCAGCAACAATAAGTGGGAGAACAACACTTACATCAGCATAAACCTTGACCGATTTGGCATCGGACTTGATTTTACCCCAAGAAACAGCTTCGTCTGGACGAGCTCCTGCATCAGATCCATCGAATTCTTGACCAGTATTTATGTAGACAGCATAATCAGCACCATTTCTCATCAAGCAAGCATTACAAATATGATGCTTAATTAATCCACCTCCTAAAATAATCATACCAGCCTTATTAGCTTCCATAGACATGGAATTGATTTTACGAATATCTCCCACAATATCCAAGAGTAATCTTTGAGGAGATGCCTTGAAAGTATGGAAAAATAACATATCACCAATGGAACCATCAGTTAAAGCTGGACAGAAAACAGGAATTTTATTCTTGTGAGCCCAGTACAAAACAGAACTCTCATCGTTGATTTCCTTACCAAGACGGTCAATCAATTTGGATGGAGTCCAAACCGCTTCAGAATCAGCATTCATACCATCAGAGCCCAATTTCTTCATAGCTTCTTCTTGTTCTTCTAAACATTTGTCCAAAATGGGCACAATCCAGTCCTCAAACTTACAGTAGTTATCATTTGGCACCAACAAGTTACCGATTCTGTTCATTCCTTGGTCTCTTAAACCCTTACCTGGTAAAGCAAATTCTCCCATGTATGTGGGGGCCAACACCTTGATCAAGTCTTCTTCAATACCTCCGGCAGATGCAACCACAGCACTGACCATCTTGTGTTGAACCAAGTATCTCAAGGTATCTCTTAAACCAGAAGAAATCAAGTTGGAAGTGTATCCCATAAAAATGGTGGTTTTTTGGTAGCCTTCATCATCAAACTCACCCTTGGCTTCATGTTCTCCCAATTCATCTCTGTGCTTTCCTCTCCAGGTTCTCATCTCATCAATGATCTCACAAGCTTGACCCACGGATGAGGCTTGGAACCCCATGGTTTTCATTGATTGGATCAAATCCACTGCTTTCATATTGTAGGCATCATCTTTGGAATAGTCCACACCTTTCACTTCTACGAAAGAGTCGGGAACAGGAGCAGATTGCTTTAAAACGGCATCAGATGCCAAAGTTGGGAGTTTACTCATTGTGGTGTGAAAATTTTCCGTTGCACTGGTGTAGTGAGATTTATCAGATTGAATCTAGCCAAGGTCAAAATACGAGTTAGGCGATAAAAATGAATTTCAACCAGTGGAGATGATTTGGAAACTACACGAGGGGTGATGTTGAGTACAATCGTTTTGGTTAGTTGATTCAATGATTATGCAGTTAATTGAAATTAATTGCGGCTGCGAATACGTAGTTACCATTTCTGGAGTTCTCTGGGGCTTTCTGGGGCAATTTCCATTAAACTATGGCTACCTTCAAGGAAGGAAGGACTTGAAGGTGACTTTGTATATTTCAAAAGTCATTATAATCAAAATTATGAAAGTTGAATGGAATGGATTGTACAAATTAGTATAATTGACTTGAAATTTCAACAGCTTTAGCCTACTTAGTCTAGCTCTATATAGATGGATAAAATAGGAAAATAGGAAAATAGGAAATTTTCAATTGTTCAATTGTTTCAGACTATTTTGTTTAGTAATGTTTTAGAAACTAGTGAAACAGATAAGTTTCATATAAACTTCCATAAAAGACTTTAGAAGCACTCAATTTTCAAACTTGAAACATAAATCATTAGCACCAGAAGTAGCAAGACATACAATTTAGCCAATTTAGCCAATTTAGCCAATTTAAGAGCTAATATAAAAACACCGGTGCTTACTCGAAACCACTCATAAGAACAAAATATGATTTCTTCTGAATATTGGTTAGAACAAATTCTACTTTGAAGTCCAAAGTCAAATGAAAGTCCGATGAGTCTTTTAATATTTAAATGGGAATAATAGGAATTAATGGAAAGCCTTGCGGCATTCCATAAAAGTATTACGGCATTCCAGATCTACACTGATGTTTCTTAGACATTTATTATACAACGAGTCAACGTCATCTATGCATAAGAGCAATGCTCTCTCTAGCTTAACCTAGCTAGCTTAAACTCTTTCCTTGACCTCAGGAACCCAAGCACTAACCTTAGGCTTTGCAGTGTTATAAGTGACAAATGCACCATCAGTACCAGTCAAATTTGGCTTGTGCTGCTCTGGTAATGGATAAGCTCTGATGGTCTTTTCATCTCCTTGTAATTGGTTGGGTCTGGTGTTGGTACCATATCCCAACCAGTAATGCCATCCAGGCTCAACCTGAGACATGTCCACTGACATTCCCCACGTGTTGTATTCCACCCATCTGGTTCTTAAGTGGATTTCTTCTGGTACATCGGTCTCGTAATATTTGTTACCGAAATCGTCCTCACCCACCAAAACACCTCTTTTGGTGTCGTTGAGGTTTTGGATTTGCCAGCCGGCTCTTCTTAACCCCGACAGGTAGATGTTCTTTATGGTACGAACAAGGGAGTTAGACATGTTGATGGAGTTGGTGAGGAATTACGATTTTACAAACTTCAATTGGTGATTGGCGCGTGGTCACGTGTGGAGAATATTGGGAAGTTGTGCTGTATATATGGGTACTGCATATATGGAGGTTCTGATGTTATTGGTGTTGAACCAGGTATTTACCACCATTAGTCTAAAGTAATGATTTAAAAGTATTACTGGACTGTTTAATTGATGAAACGTCTTGCCTTAAGGTCTCCGTAATCGACTCTCCAAACCATAAAAAGTTTCATAAATCATTGAACCATCAGTATTATTCTGACCCTCAGTACCTGTATTTCAATATTAAACGGGTACGATATAATGGTAATAGTGAAAGGTAATAAGAATGGAATTAATTGAATTAAACTCTATTCAGATGATATAAATAATGGTAATAATTATTTAGAATTATTAAAACCTATTTATGATAATAAACCTGCTGGTACTAAAACTGCTTGTTTTAACATTGCACGAGCAAACATTGAATCATTTGATGGATTATTATATTTATATTGAAGTACTGATGCTCTTAGAAATTAATTAACTTCCTGAAGTTATCTCTAAATGTTCTAAATATTCTAAATGTTAGGTGAATTGTCTTATTATTATCCTGTAGTTACTAGGGTTTCTTGGTAAGTACACGTCTTGTATCTTACCAAGTAGGTCAAGTTAGATAGATCAACACAACTACTTCGTGGTGAATTTTTTTGTGGATTACTTTAGTAAATTAATGTCAAGATGGATAAAGAGCAGCAAATAAGCTCGGATTATTCTGCTCAAATTGAAAGTCTCCGTAAAACTAGAGCAATTCTACAAGCTGTTAAGGAATCTACTGGCAAAATTTATGAAGATCTCTCCACTGTGGTCAACAAAAACACCCCTTATATCCTTAGCGAAAGTGAAAAGTTGAAGAAGGTGATCGAGTCATTGCCAGAAGATAAAGTTTGATGAAAATACTCAATCCAACACCACAACTATGGCAAAAGAAACCTAACACCTTTAGACCTATGAAGATTAAGGGACTAAGGCTAGACCTCTGATTTCCAGCGTAAGAAGAGTTTAAGAGAGGCTACTCTAGGATCGGTCTACCCCACTATTAGACTACTGGTGATTTACTGGGATAACTATTCTATATGGCACAATGCCATGTGGTGCATTATTGTCTATGTACCATTACTATTTTACTATTTTACTCTTTTACTCTTTTTCAGAGATGATGATTTTTGGGAAGTACCTATGATATCCTGGAGTGATGTTCAAATTGTACTTATGAGGACCTATATCCTTCAATTCACATGATTCAATCAATTTGGTAAACTTTTTGACTTCCACAGAACAACCAATGCTAACTTTTATCAAATCTTTTGTCCATTGCTCCATACCTTCAGAATTACAGATGAATTGATCCTTTATCAGGTCATTTTCCTTGATATCCTTCAAGAGTTGTTGATATGTTGTTCTGCTGACTTGCAACTTATCATCGATTATTTTAAGAAGTGGCATGTAATTCAGCTTGTTTGCCAAATATTTCACATCTAGTGAGTTCTGATACTGTTCTAAAGTTGGTAAACTTGGAACTCCGATTGAAGACCAGGGTTTAAGGCGTAAGCGGAATAATTTTTCAAAATCAGTTAAAGAATTCTTTGGACCATTAAGATAGTCAACTAGATCAAATGAAGATAATATGATCATGAAAATTCTATGTGCTTCAAGTAAATCATTAAGGGCTTTCAAATATGGAATATGATATTGTAAGGCATAATTTTGAATTTTTCCTATTGCTGGAATATAAATCTCATGGTTATATTGATTTGTTGCCTTGAGTTGTTCCTTTTTGGGTCCAGCCTTAAGCTTCTTTATCTTCTTTGGAATGCTTTTCTCTATTTGAAATTCCTTACCAACTAAAATATCACTGACTCTTCCTACCAAATGTTCAACAAGCAATTGAATTAAGTAGGAAGAGTACCAATAAATCAAATATAATTCAAAATTCTTATAGATATCTAAATCGATACCACTAAATGCTAAATCAACCATCAAGGTTAATTTAGCATAATAAATGTATGAACTGATAGGCAATGCGATTTCCCCATTAGTGAGATCATTACCGATGTTGAACATCTGATGCATTTCGACTTCAAATGACTCCCAAGAAACTTGTAAATTATCCCAAATTAAAAGGGCTTTTGATCTCAACTGTTGTTGACGACAAGGATTATTTCCAAATATGGTGAGATTGTGATATATTCCCGATTCTAAATCTAACAAAAGTTGATTTAGTCTTTCTTCAATATGAATTTTTGCATCTTCCTTAAGAGAACCCAAAATCAGGTCTGTCAAATTCAAAAGTGTATTCATTGGCCCAACAACATTCTCGATGGATTGAGTGGCAAAATTACTTAAGCACAAACTAGGATCTCCGTAAATAGATTTATCATCACGAATAAGATATAATTGAAATATTCCTCTGGCAATCACTCCATAATTTTGAATATTCTTTCCCACGTCATAATTAAGATAATTTAAAAGTTCATTGAAATTGGTAAATTCAGCTGATTTCAGTACGAATTCATATACCGATTCAAAAATATTGGCTAAATTTTTCCATGCATCATTTGAAGGAATTTGATAAAGCTCAAATGGAATATTTTTGTTATCCAAATCTACTTGAACGAATTTGGAGAAAGATGCCTGTGGCACTGGAACGTCGTTTAATTTGGCTAAAACATCGATTGAGTTGGTTGCATCCTTTAAAAATTGAAGTTTTCCAGTTATGGCTCTTTGAGATGCAAACAAGTAAATTGGTAATGAAAAAATTGATTCCAACCGATTCAAGTGAATAATAATTTCAAGTTGATGTTTTAACAACTGTAAATGAGATTTTTCGGTGATGTTATTTTCTAACCATTTAATGCTATATTGTAACTCTTTGACAATGATTTCTGAATCTATATTCAGAAAGAAATCAAACCCCATGTTTCTAGTTGTTAAATCTTCTTCCTCGTAAAGAACATTGGTAGAGATGTAAATACAGGTGGAAATGAATTTGGATAAACCAATAATGAATGATTTCAATACTTTATGAATCAATAATCTTTGTATAGTATCTTGGGTCGATTCCTTAGGTAATTTTGGATCATGAACGGCTTTTGCACGAGAATTGGATGGCAAGCGAAAGTTTTCAAGAGAGCATTTCTCCATGAAGGAGATTGTTTCGTCGGATGATACCGTGTCATGGTTAGAAAGAAGAGTTTGCACATACCGACAACTTAACACCGTCACCGGTAACGAGCTATTGTTCAACCAACTCATGAGCAATGCCAACAACTTGTTCTGGATTGCAATCACACTAGGGGCGTCTTGCGGGGCGCCGGTGTCGAATTCTATCTCGTCTTTCAGCAAGTTTATAAGACTTGTATCAAGCTTGGGGTTGGTGACTTCAAGTGCTCGGGTACCATCAAGTAGATCAAACGAAGGAGTCTTTACCACATGATTGGGGTCGATGTTACTGAGAGAATTGAAAAGAACTTCCGTCACGTCGATGAACTCTTCATTATCGAGTAGACTCCACACTTCAGGGTCTTGAATCTTCAAGTGTTCAATCATGAGTTGTTGGATAATCGCGGTTCCACAGTGAAAAAATGTTATGTGAGATCGAGTGGTGCCAGGGCTCAAACCTCGAGACTAGTGCATTTATGCATATTACAGAGAATATTAAACAGAGAATATTAAACAAAGAATATTAAACAGAGAATAGAGGATTGGAGAAACTTGAAGTTATTTGTTTAGGTGGTTATTTGTTTGGTTATTGGTTTAGGTGTCTATTGGATGGGGATCCGTGCATAGTCCCTACCTCAACTATATAGTAGTTTTTTGGAGTTTACCTCGATTTTTTAAGGTTTTTAAGACTCTACAATGGAATTTCAATTTTACTCCGATACATGAATAAATAATAGATTAACATATTGGTGGTTGTGACTGGATCTTAATTTTTACCTTGACGATATAGTTGTTTCTGAAGGTGGTGTATTCTAACTATCAAATAGTTGAGATTGAACTAGTGAATTCTAGAACAATCGTTATGTAAGTTGCCTTATTATTATAGATAAATTTTGGATCTAATTTACTTATAATATGTCAATAGTTTTAATTGAGTATAAGATACTTTTACTTTTAAAATGGTGAAGTTCTAAAAGTTAAAGGATGTTATTAACTACGGTGATTTTGGTTCTGAATGCTTAACTTGAAAACTAAAAAATTTAATGATTTAACAGTTCTACATTACAGTAACAAACTTAGCAAACATTTATATATGACCCTCCTTCTACAGAGAAGTGCATTCCTATGTATATTGATATTAATATGTAATAAGAGATATACAAAGAGGTGGTCATTTCTATTTATATGTATAAAGACATTATAATTCAGAGAAGATATTGAGTCCTGACCAAGTACGACATTCTCAATTCTCTATAGTTGTTTCGAAACTCAATCACTAGATATCTTTCAAAAATTCATTAAATATCAGGAAATATGAATTTTATTCTCACACTGATTCAGATCAATTGCTCATCCGGCTTTTCCAAACACCATAGAGTCTATCCCCACCTATGGCCCCTACCAGGTCGCATTTAATGATAATGTTCGTGTTTGTACAGGTAAGTGAAAAGTAAGGTGATTGTTAGGGTTAGTCCTTGGATGTCCTTGGATGTCCTTATATGTCCTTAAATGTCCTTGGAAGGGCTTCTGCAGTGACAGATGACGTAACGTAATTCTTAATCAATCTGGAAGCAGTGGTAAAAAAGGTGTGAAGTGATTAATATCAGCCCTGTCAAAAGGTTCATTATCATATAATTCTCATGTGTCCATTTACCTAGCACAGACCAAGGTTTTGAGGCTTATTTGGTCTACAGGAAAACCGTTATTTCAGTCCTAGACATATGACATCACTTTACCCCATGCAATGCGCGGGTCTAAGATGTAAGGGTTGGGATTTACGTTGTCTGCATCATGACAATCTAGACGAAAAGTCCATGCATACGAAGATATGTGAAAGGGTAGAATTGATTCCTAAACCGACATAGTGGTAGAAAATGCCAGCAGAATAGTCACTAGAAATGAATAACTTGTGGGTAGTGGGCTAGGGGATATCGATCTAAGATGTAAACTAGTTAAAATGCACTTGTAAATGAGGTGTTTTTCATGACCTCTCCCCATTGCAGGTTATGTGAGCTGCACTAATTCGGCACCACCAATTCCGAATCCCGTTACGCCATCGGCCCGTCAGGGCGTCAGGGGTGAAATGACCTTGTAATCAATAAAGAAATACACATTTCGAAAAGTGGTTCAATTGGTGGTTTTCGACTATGTCCCGGATTGTTGCTTCGCCCTCGTTTAATAACTCAACCCTTCTCTGGGTATCTGAGTCACATGACTTCCGGCTGGAGATAGGTGCACGTGTGCATTAACAATAGAATTTCCATGACCGATGACCGATTCGGAGTTGTAAGCCTGAGACTTAACCCTCTCCAGCCCTCACGTTTTCCTTGAATAATATAAAACAACCAATTATATAAACAACCAATTATATAAGCATCCAATTAGAGGCATCCACTATAGTGATAGGGTATGAATTCTAAGAATTCTTAGTCTTACTGGCTAGTTGCTGCGTTATCTAGGCATGCACGCACATATGATAGAAGGCGGTAGAACATCGATCGAGGCTCTAAATCTGGGCCAGAGTTTTGATTTCCGAGGGCCGCCGCACTCACCAACTAAGCAATGCGCAGCGAGACTGCATCAGGGAAATGGGTACTATCCCCGGAATAATAGTGTTGCATCAGCACTTTATTGTGCTATGGAGCTATGGAAAGTTCCGGCCTGACCAACTATAATTACCGTGAGCTTGAGTCATATCCGACTTTCCTGCAGATAACCATGTCACTAATAAATGCGGAGGTGATAGCCTTTAACAACATCAGAAGCGGAAGCTGATAGCCCAACTTCAACCATTCGATTCAAATAGTTCATATCTCTCAACCTTTAAGAAATGGAACAGGCTCTTTTCCGTCGGGTCCGAGCCTTGAATCTTTCCGATTAGTTGATCTGTTGTGGTTTTAACATATATGTAATCCGTCCTCAAACCGATTGGAGCCGCGAAACCTATCCTGCAAACTTCAAACTTCAACCTTCAAATTTCTTGCTTGCACTGGGTTTGCCCTCGTATTTCAACTGGGGTTTGTTACCATGATGGGTGATTTCCGAGGGTATGAGGGGTTGTGGTTTCTTTTGCGGAGCCCCTCCTTTCTTTTTATGACACGGCGTATAAATACAATTCATGTCCCTCAAATCGAACTACGTAATATTGCTAGTGGTTTTCTCAGTGTGTTGATAGTTTCAATCCTCATTCAATTTCTAGCCATTCATCTATAAAGTTTCAGCCTTATTGATTAAGCTATCCTTAATTCAAATCCATATTCGTTTTCATCTTTGGCGCCGGTAGTGCAACAACCGAACAGCGCTTACTAATTGCCACCATCAGCTTCTGCACCCTGGTCCTTCCCAACCTAAGCGAGTGTGTAAGAGCAAAGAAAGAAGCAAAGAGAACATATCAGTCTTTCAAGTGAAAGAAAAGTTAAGTTTAAACTGCTATATTTACAGTAAGAAACTCTCCAGAAAGCATCTATAGCAATCTTTTGCACCCATACAATTCCATCTCATCCGAATTATACAATGACCGATTTCAAGAGAAATTTCGCATCGGTGACGGAAGACCTGCCCATCGGTTCTCTTTCTCCAGAGTCCCATAATGATAAAAAGGTACATACTAAACCTGGAAGAAAACCAATAGAAACAGAACCAAAGTCCAAGAGAACTGCTCAAAACAGAGCTGCTCAAAGAGCTTATCGTGAAAGAAAAGAACGTAAAATGAAGGATTTGGAAGACAAAGTTAAATCTTTAGAAGAGGATAATATTAAGGCTACTACTGAATCCGATTTCTTAAAAGCTCAAGTGGATATGCTTAAGGGTGAGTTGGCTAGATACAGAGGAACCGCTGATATTTCCGACTTGAAACTTCCTACCAAGGTTGGTAAATTGACCAACCCTAACACAGGAGGTTACCTTCCATCATTTAATTCTCAATCAAGCGTATCTACAAAGTCTTCTCACAGCTCTACTTTCAGTTCTCTGGATACTCTCGGAAAGATCTCCAACTCTTCTCCATTTTCTGTCGACTTTCCTTGGTCTAAGGATAACTTGAAGAAATCCACTCATAGTGAAAGTGTCAGCAGTCACTCCAGCTCTAACAACTTCCAGGTTGGTGATAATGTGGCTAGCTCCTCATCATCAAGTAGTCCATTGAATGAGAATGTGTTAGTGTCGCCAGATTCATCTGTATCTTCAGCACATGAAAACACAAACTTACAAATCAAGCCACAAACCAGCATACCTAACAACTTTGAAGAAAAGGTTGATAGTTTCTGTGTTCAATTAAACGAAGCATGTGGAACAAAACAATGCCCAGTTCCTAAATATAAGAGAAATGATTCTAAAACTTCAGAAGTTAACACAGAAGTCAAAGACGATCAATTACAACAATATGCATCACCATTCTCTTCATTGGTTACTCCAAACTCAAACTTTGAAGGAGTTGCAGGTGTACAGTCACAAAACAACCAACTTGACTACATCAACGAACCATACTTCCAACAAACACCATCAAACGTTCTTGATTTCAATTTCCCAGATGCTACCACTAATGATCCTCTCTCATTCTTAAATGATAACAACTTTGATGTTTCTTTGGCATTTGGTAATCTCAACCAGAACTCTAACGCTGACAACAAGCAATCTAAGGAAGTGGATCCAATCTCATTATTGACAACAGAAGAATCTATATATGATCCATTGAGCGGAGTAAATAACTTTGATGTCAGAGATTTCGTTAAGCCAAATTATACTACGGATAACACCAAATTGGGAGAATTTGATAATACTGATGAAAACGAAGTGGTACCGGCCCCAGCCGTGACGATGAGATGTTCCGAAATTTGGGACAGAATCACCGCACATCCAAAGTATACCGAAATTGATATCGATGGATTGTGTAGTGAATTGAAGAGTAAGGCCAAGTGTTCAGAAAGAGGTGTTGTTATCAACTCAGCTGATGTGAATCAATTACTTGAGCAATCCACTATGTTGAAACGATAATTTGACACCTAATAAGTATAACCTTTTTATGAAGCCATGCCCACTCAACTATGATATTGAAATCCCGCGTGATATTATTTAGTGCTATATGTCATCCTGTTTATAATTTCGGTCATATAGATACGTGAGATACATGAATTAGCTGATTACTTGTAGAGGAAACGTTCATTTTCTAAAAAATTCAGTTATGAATTGACTTCAATGATAACTCTATATTTATGATGTCATCATATATACTACAATAAATCCTATAATTTCTCATTCAATATTTCGTAATTAAATTCTTATATTCTTATTCAACCATAGGGATATCGTAATCAACATCCTCTTCTTCATCTAGCATCTGATCAATTTCCTTTAATTGATCATCGATTTCTTGCCTTTTAGTAACCTCCTCCATGTCAACGTCTTCTTGCTTTGTAGTTGATTGAGCCTCTTCTTCATTTTCTTCTTGTTGTTCCTCTATTTCATCATTCTTAGAAGTTTTGGTTGAATCTTTAGACTCTGACTTGTCTTCCTCATCAATTCCTATGATATTACCGTTACTATCTTCAATATCTTCTAGTATTGAGTTAGCTCTGCTGAAAGACTTAGGAGTACTTGAGCCTTCTTTAGCTTCTTCTTTGGCTTCTTCTTTTGCCTCCCTTTCAACACTTTCTTCATAAACCTCTTTGACATTTGAATCAAATGCTTCAAAGTTTTTCAAAGTCAATCTATCGAATTGAAATTCGGAATTCTGACTATTGTCGTCAAAACACTCCTTTGTTCCTTGAATTGCATCTAGTAATCCTTTCAATACGGTTGACTCAATCTCTGGAGTGAGATAGATCTTGCTTAAATTATTAATAATCGATTTCTTCACGGTCTTTGGTGTATCTTGTTCGACAACTTGTAGTAAATAAACACATTGCCATATTTGTGAAGTCTGCGTTTTCTTGGATTCTTCAGATAATTTGACTAAATTGTTTGGATCACACCAATATATCAATTGTTGCACTGCCAGTTGTGCTGAAATCTTGTTCTCATAGCTTAAAAAGTCACTAGATTCATTGAACATTCTGTACATACAGTCACCACTAACAGATGATAGTCTGAATTGGTGCTTTGGATGACTGAATGCATAAACTGGTATACAGAATGCTAAAATTTGTCTCAATTCCTGATTCTCTTGAGTCAAAGGATGGAAATAACTTAAAATCAATGCCTCAAATAACTGCTTTTCTGTTTCTAGTCCAGTGTTCTCTTCATCGCCTTCTATTATATTCTCGGCATCATTAAATACATCTGCCAAAAACAATTTGCAAAGACCCTCAGCAACAATACATTGTAGTTTAGGCATCTCAAAAGCATTCAAGGACTTATAAAACAATTTTCCATATTGATACATAACTCTTTCATCCATCAATGATGTACCATATGTTGATAATATATCAATAATAGCCTTCATACCTATTATTCTGGTGTCTTCACCAGAGTTTCTCATTGATGTAAAATACGTTGTCACTGCATCTTGTGCTGTTTTCTTATCAATCAAAGCAAAAAGTCCCAAACACTTAAGACCCTGTAGATGCAAAGTGTATTTTTCACTATAATTAAGGGCATAGTTCACAAGACCTGAATAAATTGATCCTAATGATATGTGGTTCTCCAATGGGTCCTCGATCAATTCTAACACGTTTTGAGTAATCCGCAAACATCTTATCACAATCTCATCTGGTGGTAATTTTGGCTCAATCTTTCTCTTCTTAGATTTTCTCGATATCTTTTTCTTGTTTTTATCTGAAATATCCTGTGATTTTTCATCCTCTTTTTCTTTTTCGGTACCTTCTCCTGAGTTATTTTCAACTTCACCTTCTTCTTCTTCATCTTCATCTTCATCTTCGTCTTCATCTTCATCATCATCATCGTCTTCCTCTTCTTCAAAACCAGAAATTGCTGAATGAAATGTATCGTCTTCACTTTCATATGAATCTCTAATATCAGTGATAATTTCAGTAGCCATTGCAATGAAATCTTTCTCATTAATAGAAATCTTTCTCAAAACTTGTAAGCCAATTGAAATTAAATCAGAAGATAGTTTATCTTCGGTCAAAGATGTTCTGACTATTTGTAGCATCTTTCTTCTACCGATTTCATCACTAAAATCGAATTCTTGGGATATCAATAATAGTTGTTTAATAATAAATTCTAGATCTTTAAGTTCTTCTGCAAAAGGTGAATACTCCTCATCAATTTTTTCGAACATTTCATTCTCTTCCATCATATCATTTGATAATGTGTGATATTTCTCATTTCCCTGTTTAAATTTAGATTCACAGCTTATGATTGCTTTTTCAAGTCTTTGAGACTCAGCCTTACTGGTCTTGATTGATCCTTTGATTTCCTTTTGCTTATCTATCAACTCGGAAGCAGAAAATTCCAAGATTTGTTGAACGATTTGATGATTATCTTCCGTCAATAAATCCTCATATGAATCATCACGATTCTTCAACTTGGTCAATCTTAATTTGATCAATCTAGTTAATTCAGTGTAATCATCAATATTTATAAGTATTTCTCGTAAGTTTCTCTTGTATGCGTCAACTTCATATTTGATCTTAACTAATGCATTTTCAACGGTAAACATTTGACTTTTGAAGAATTCTATTCTTTGCTCATGTTCATCTGACTTTTTAATTATAGACTCATTAGCTGCTAAGAATTTCAATCTTAATTGTAAATACTTCTGTAAAGTTTCAGCTAACTCTATAGATTCGGGAAAATTTGAGTCAATTAGTTCATATAACTTATTATCATTACAATAATAGTAAAATGTTCTCATGAGAAAAGCTTTTTCAACTGTCAAAGCTTTCCAATATGTATCATCGATTTTAATATCACTAAGGTTATCCTGTCTGCCTTTATAGAATTCTGACATCACCAAGTCGGCCGTTTTACTTTCTGTGACTCTCAAAACTTCAATTAATTCCAATAAATCTTCTTTGGCTGCAGCATACCAGTGATTGTTAACCATTTTCACAGCTGCTTGTTTAACGGTTTCATTACGGTCATTAAATCCCCACTTCAATAAGAACTCTCTCTGTTTAAAAGTTATATTTCTGAAATCACCCAACTCTCTTGATATTCTTGAAAAGATCAATCTCCTGTTTATACTATTTACGTCTCTGGATCTTTCAATCAAATAAGGGATTGTATTCAGATTTTTCGTTAAATTTAAAATGGCAGCACGTCTAACTTCAGCACTTTCATCATTTTGAATAGTTGAAATGATTTTTCCTGCAATCAGTTGTTGATTTAGAGGTCCAGAATTTTCTTCGACATCTTCAAATTCGAAATTGAACGATTGGAATCTTGATATTGCCACCACGGCCTGAATCCGAATTGTAGGCTCCTTATCGTTCAAGCGCTTATTAAGCGACATGTACAAGGCTTCAAAGGTATCATGGTCTATTTCCCCAATGTAATAAACCAAGTAAGCTAGAATCTGGACCACTCTATAGCGAACGTTTTTATCTTTTGCTTCGATGCCCCGCAAAAGATGATGGATTAAGTATTTTATGAATTCACCAACATGAGTTTCTTCATCCTCTTCTTCTTCTTCTTCTTCTTCATCTTCTTCGATATCTCCATCATCTTCACCATCTTCATTGTGTTTATTTTGGGAATTCTTCTTGGAGTTCTTCAACTCCTCTTTGGCCTGCCTGAGAGCCAAATCATCTTTGGAAATACTAGCCACAAATGATGAGCAGAACTTGGCAATTCGGTCGGCCACTTGCTCTCCTTTCTTCAAAGGAAGGATCTTATTAATGAGCTTAGTGAAGTACATGGCAAAGTGTTCTTGTAAGTTCAATGCGATGGCTTTATTCATGATATTCTTCATAACAAGTACGAGTTTTCGATGTCCTGATAAACTAAGTTGAGCATCTTGAAAAACGTGGCTGGTAGCGCTTTTGATTTCATCAACCGATTTGATCCGCTTGATATTGTCCAACGTCGGCTTGAGGGTGGATCTGTCGATTGGGTGCCCATTCATGGTGGGTTCAATGGGATCGGTGATGCCTGAGCCAAAACAAATACAAATACTCAAACTTTATCGCGACAACGCGTGGAGCATGAGGACTGCATAAAACAGAACTGCAAAAAAGAAGGGAACCAGAAGGCAAAAGGCAATACTCTAGAAAATCAAAAAAGATTGAGCGATACGGGAATCGAACCCGTGACACCTGCTTGGAAGGCAGATATGTTAACCACTACACCAATCGCCCTTGTAATTATAAGATCTATTATTCGTGGTGTTTACATTGTGTAGGAGATATATGATCCCATACTGCAATACTCTAGAAACTCCATACTGATCAAAGGATAGGGGAAACTAATCCCTACTAATCAACAAAATAATAACCTTATAAATTGGATTTTAAGGAGAGAAAAAGCTCCTACTACGTATAGGACAAGTGAGATAAATGTACCATAGACCACAGGTTAAATTATCTGGGAGGGTAAGTGTTATGAACATTCTATACGGATTAGTTTCTTTGTATTTGTAATAGTACTCTAACTCTTGTTAAAGAATTTAGGTCAAATATGGCGAAAAAATCTAAAAAATTTGAATAATTGAAAATTCTGAAAATTCTGAAAAGTTTTTTCATACATGATGATAGTGGAAAAGAGAGGATTTTATATGATTTGGAGATTTCCCTTCAGCCAAAATGATTTCAATTATTGAATCATGCGTACTTTTATCAGCGATTATGATTTATGAGATACCACTAAAAATACAGTTTCTCCGCTTAGATTTCGCGAATAGCGTCAACTACATTCCAGGCCACCAAAACTGGCCACCACATATCCAGCTTGGAAGGCTGTACGAGCCGAGAGGACCGGTATCCAAACCAATAACTGGCGACGCGATGGTACCAGCAATACAGCATGTCATGGCGCTACTATTGCATGGCGAGAGTGGGGGAGTCGTAGGGGTGAGAGCCCAAGAAACCACACCTTAGGGTGGATCTGAAGCAACTTTATCAACACAGTGATCAGCCTGTCAGTGATCTATCTCCGATGAATGTTACAGCTTAGATGCTCAATTTGAAGAGTAGTGAGCGTACCATTAAAAGAACAAGCAGGCAAAAGCCGAACCCTCGGCCAGTGAGAAATGTCCATACCTAGGGCTGGACAACCAAGGGAATAGCGCTAAGAGCTTAGAGCCAAAGGAAAAAGTCAAGACTATTATAAGCAATATTTAGTACTTAGCAACACGGAACGGAACAAACATAACCTTTCCATTAGCCGAGACCCCGAAACCTGATTCAATAAGCTCTACGACGTATAGCACCAATTCTATACGGAGATCAAATTGTAAGCTAAACGACGCAAACGAGACGGTAAACGAAAAACCTGTTTATACGAGAGGAAACTCACCACAAAAAGTCGCGTAGTTTTTTCACGCATCAACGTTGGTCTACTCACTATATAAAGGGCTCAGCACCACCCACAGTTAAAAACTATCATTTTTGATTCACATATTCCCAACACATCATGTCTCAAAAGATCCAGTTAGCCAAGAAGGACCATGATAGGGACTCCCAATTCGCCAAGGCCATGCATGGTGATTCTTATAAACAAACTGGTTTAAGGGCACTTATGTCCAAGGCCAAATCCGGTGCCAGTGAAGTTGCCGCTGATGGTTACTTCAAGCACTGGAATGGAGGTGTTACCAAGGATGATGAAGACAGCCGTTTATCTGACTACTCTCAGTTGACTCACCACTACTATAACTTGGTCACTGACTTGTACGAGTACGGATGGGGTTCTTCTTTCCACTTTTCCAGATACTACAAGGGTGAAGCATTCAGACAAGCCACTGCCAGACACGAACATTACTTGGCTCACAAGATGAACTTGAACTCCGAAATGAGAGTTTTGGATGTCGGTTGTGGTGTTGGTGGTCCAGGTAGAGAAATCACCAGATTCACCAACTGTGAGATTGTCGGTTTAAATAACAACGATTACCAAATCGAGAGAGCTAGACACTACGCCGAGACTTACAACTTGAAGGACAAGTTGTCTTACGTCAAGGGTGACTTTATGCAAATGGACTTTGAGCCAGCTACTTTCGATGCCGTTTACGCCATTGAAGCTACTGTTCACGCTCCAGTCTTGGAAGGTGTTTACTCAGAAATCTACAAGGTTTTGAAGCCAGGAGGTGTTTTCGGTGTCTACGAATGGGTCATGACCGACAAGTACGACGAAAACAACGAAGAACACCGTAAAATCGCATATGGTATCGAGCTTGGTGATGGTATTCCAAAGATGTACTCCAGAGATGTTGCTGAGCAAGCTTTGAAGAACGTTGGTTTCGAAATCGAGTTTGAACAAGACTTGGCTGATGTCAATGATGAAATTCCATGGTACTACCCATTGGCTGGTGAGTTCAAGCACTGTCAATCTTTCTACGATTACTTCACCGTTTTCAGAACCAACACTATCGGTAAGTACCTTACCAGAAGCACTGTCGGAGTGATGGAAAAGATTGGTTTGGCACCAAAGGGTACCACCCAAGCTCATTTGGCTTTGGAAGAAGCCGCCATCAGTTTGGTTGAAGGTGGTAGACAAAAGTTGTTCACTCCAATGATGTTGTTCGTTGCTAGAAAGCCATTGAATTAGGGTTCTCACTAGGTTTTACAATTCTGTATTATTAGTAGCATATAACTGATTATAAATTATTAGGGAAAAGTTAAGTTAAGATTATTGTAATCATAAGGTTTAGTGTCTAAAGGTATTCTCAAGTATGTCATAGATTTTAGAATATGAACAATTGATAAAATGGGGTCTTCGCAGTATATGAAAGATAACTGATTTTGTGCCATCAGACTCCACATTAATACCTGTAGAGTATTCTAAGTAAAAGAGGATAGAGGGTATCGAAACGAAATGAAAAACACACTTCCATACAAGGCATTTGAGATAAGTGATATTTATAACTGACACTTATCAGATGTCAGATACATAGAAATATTATACTTTTTACTTCATTGTTATTTTGTTATCTTGAATACATTTCGCAGGTATATCTAATACAGTTTCTCTTCAGGACGGATCCATATTGTTAATGACATATTGCAGTTAATTAGCTTTTATGATATGATAACAAATTAGAAATATGATAAGAAATCTACTAAGAACATGTTGAGCCAAAAGTCAGTTCAAGCCAGATTACACCTCCAAATTTGCCCCAAGAAACCAATCGAATTAAGCAGTACTGATACTAACAAATATTGTAACAGTGAAAAGTGAATAAGGCAATTTTCCTACCTGCAAAACTTGTCATCAGCTCCAGAAGCTTATCACCCAAGAACTCAATAAAGCCTCTACAATCTCCAATGAACTTACCGACTTGCCGAGATAGTTTTATTCGACTTGATTGAATCACTGATACTCTTTCATTCTTTACTATTTCTTCTTCCTGTTCTCAATCTTTTATTTCTAATATTTCTTCTTCCCTTTCTCATTCTCTTTGGATCTAATTCGCTTTGGATCTCATTCTCTTGTTCTCATTTTCTCTAGCATCAATACTCGCAAGTGTCACCAAATTCTGAGCCACTTGGGTTGAATGACTTTGGTACTGATGATAGTACATTAGCTATTCATACGAATGAAAATGATTAGTTATATCGTGACACCTTAATGGGATTAATGGGAATGGATCAGACTATGAAAGTGGACACATGTTCAAGCACCGGCAATGTAAGAATTGCCCAATAAAGAGTAGCAACCCGGAACAAATGCATGGCACCAGTATTATTAGAAAATCTCCAACCCCAACAACAATACAACTGACCAAAACGGATGACCTGGTCCCAATTCGCGTAGCATGGTGGCATCTGATTGGCTTGTAGCAGAAGTTTTTGCACCCACGGAAAACCGCGGAAATGGTTCATGCATGGTGGCAAACAGCCTTGCAGAATTACTGAGGGTTAGCTAAGAAATCGCGGTCTATATGCCGGCGAAGGCTCTATTGGCAAATCACAACCATAAATTTCACTACTACCGCCCAATGTACTTGGCGATGGAGTGCGAGAATTGTGCCTACAATTTGCTGGGCTATTTGAGACATTTGTGCTATAAATCTCCCCACATTAGAAAATTGCAATGATCTAAATTTACTATAAATACGCCATTAGATCCCATAATTTTTAACTCATTAGAATCATTCAAATCTTCAGCTTTGACAATCATTCTTTCCACTAAAACTATCAATCAAATGTCTTCCTGTTCCTGTACCAAATGTGTTGGCTGCACCGACTGCAAGGGCTGCACCTCCACCGAATGCAAGTGTACTACTTGTAACAAATAATTAGCTGCTTAAGAGATCAACCCATTCTTTTACCTTTTGATAAGCTAATTGATTAGTTGATCTAGATATATACGACATACTACAAAATACTACGATTAGCTATAATTCTTGTGAATCACATGTAGATTAGACATTTGAGAAGAAGGGAAAGTTATGGATCTTTCCAGTATTCAGCTACAACCGCTAATGTGGATAGATCTTCATCAACTTATGAGACTTCACTTTTTAGCTAATTAGTACTACTATACTAAGCTAATTAACACTACTACAGTAAGCTAATTAGTACTACTATAGAAAGATTGCTCTTCTGATTGAACAATATTGATAATGAACCCATTAACTATACTATTCTTTGGTATTACTATGTAGCCATACCAAGCCACTTTGGTATGAAGCTTGGGGACTCCCGAGTATGTTAGAGCCATATGGATTGAAGCTTATCATAATCATCAGTGATATTACCCTTTAGTGAGGATGGTGAACTTCCAATTCTTTATAAAAAATTTCAAACCTTAAGCGACTCAGTCTCATCCCTACCAAATCATTATCATCCACCTCATAAGCTCTACCACTTGATACTTCAATTTGCTCAATTGATGAAACAATTCACATTAAAGATCATAATAAAGGTTACTTTCACCCAGAATAGCTGTGTAATAGCTATGATAACCCTAAAATGATATGTTATAATATGGACCTCTCCCAACCTCTGAAGGTTTCCCCTACAGGATACTACAACTCCGTTGATGAACAATAAACTTATTAATAATTAATATATTATATATGTACCCTTCTATGAAGGTAATATATTTTATCCTTTGGAAGGTACGTATTCTAGGCATATAATATATTTACTCGGGGTATTATCCACCCTCTTATATATCCCATACATATAAATACCCACCCCTGGTGGGTGTATCGTGCTAAATGCTCACTGCTCACCTTTGGTGTTTGCCATATATAATTTTATAATAATGCCAGGTTTAATGGTTTAAGATTTAAATTGTAAAGGTTTAATTTAATTTCTCTCTTTCAGTTCTGTTATTCACCCAGCCTCTTTATTATCTACCGCATTCCAGATAACCGAAAATTCTCAAGCTTGCTAGAACTGAGAATTGTCATCTTATCAAATGGTTGGGAACTCCAGCCCATCACCAGCGTGCAATTGCTAAACTAGTGGTCGCTACTACGTCAGTACGTCATTTCACCCAGTAGATTAACATCAGCATTAGCATTAGGAGCAAACGTCTTATTACCCAATTGACCTACCAATCAAGAATAACCCAATCAAATACAACCCAATGGGTGTATTCCATGGTGCTACAAAACTTCCGGATCTCTCCCAAAATCATTTTATCCGGCACCAGCCTCTTAGATGGTTTTCAGGCCTTTCAGGCCTTTACAGGCCCTCTATTCTTTAGTTATGACCACCCATTCCTGCATCCACTTGCATCACTGCACTTATCCAGATTGTTAGTTGCTTCGCCTGCCTAGCCACATGTACCTTCCTAATTAGGCGCAGCAGAATTCCATCTACTTGCAAGTAGCAATCCAACCGAGGGCTTATATATAAAGCATTACTCTTGTCAATTTAACCCACCCCCACATTCCTTTCAACATGCTTGAAAATCCTAACCTTGAAGGCTACAACATTGTCCGTAATTTCTGGCAATTGTACTATAACGATCGCAAGGGCACGTTTGTTGCCCCCAAGAAGTGCAGTGGTTGTTACAATGATGACCGTTTCGTGGTTTGGGCCGTGGCCGTCGCTGCTCAAGCCGTGGTTGATGGTGCCAGAATCTACAAGGAATTACACCCATTGGTGGGCCCTGCCATTGAGATCTTCCAAAAGTACAAGAATCACAGTCTAAAGGGGTTCTCTGCCGCCGAAAACAGTGGTAATGATAAGGATATCTATTATGATGATGACGCTCAAGTGTGTAGTGCTATGCTCACTGCTTATGAGGTCACCGGTGACAAGAAATATTTGGACCAAGGCCGTGAATTGGTCAGATTCTTGATGGGTGGATGGAACGATGATCCTCACGCCAAAACCAAGGGTGGTATGCGCTGGCACGTATCCAAGACCTTGCTTAACTCCTGTACCACCGCAGAAGTTGCAAAATGTTGCTTGCAAATCGCCAACTTCATCCCCGATGAAGCAAAGACTTATATCGATTTCGCTGCTAGAGCCATTGATTGGCAAATAAAGGTTCTCCAAGACCCTAGCGACAAATTGATTCAAGATGGTGTTGGTTTGGACTCCACTAACATTGATTCAGTCAAATGGACTTACAACACTGGTACCACCTTATCTGCTGCTTCTCTCTTGTATCACCATACCAAGGACTCCAAATGGAAGGATATTGCCCATGACTTGGCCAAAGCCGGAATTGACAGAGGTGTATTCTTCTACGACCGTGACTATCCTGATGAGTTGAGATACTGGAGAGATCCTTCATATTTCAATCAATTATTATTGGAAGGATTAGCTGATTACCTCTTGTTCATCGGAGAAGAAGCCGTTGATGGGTTACCTAACAAGATCCATGAAGAGGTTAGAAGACATATGATTATGTTTTACGAATACATGAGAGATCCTCATGATGGTTTGTACCTCCAAAGTTTCGAACCCCATAACACTTACAAGGAGGTATACGAACATAAGTATAAGAAAGAGTTTGGTGAGAAGAAAGGTTGGGGTCTTAAGGGAGAAGATAAGGATGACCACGGAAACCCTCAAAAATGTTTGATGGGATCTGCTGCTGCTGCTAGAGTTTTCTTCCAAGGTGCCAGAGTATGTCCTCAAATCTAGAGATGTAATAATTGTTAAATAATTGTTAAATAATTGTTAAATAATTGTTAAATGATATACATGTATTATGTTATGTAAACTTAAATTCTCAATTTAGTCAAGTTAAATGCTGGGGTAGTTGGTAATGAGAATTGTGATCTTTCAATGACAATAATTTGATTTGAACCAAAATTCTCTACCTTCATCACTGGTCTATATTTAGTAGTAATCCAGAAAGATTTATTTTCTTCATTAGAATCACCTTCTTCAGCACCACCATTAGTGGAATTATCTCCATGAGAATTAGTCTTTTCTTTCTTTTCATCTTCATCTCTTCCTCTCTTCTTGGATTGTTCATTATGAATCAAGTTCAATGATAAGTCGAAATAAATCACCCAATTGGATCCATAAACCCAGAACTTAGAACCTTGAACAAATGAACCTTGTGGTCTTTCCAATTCCAAAAATTGTTCTGGTAATAATTCACTGTTTTTCTTGGACCAAGAAGTCAATAAATTCTTGGAGTCCGATGCAATAAAGAACTCATTGAATTTGTTCTCTTCATCCAATACCACCAATTTTTCATTGGTTGTGAATTGTAACAAGCGAGGATATGATGTAGATTTGGTGAGTAAATGTCCTGTGTTAGTTTCAGATAATGGATAAATTTCTATGGATCCATTGAATCTTGAAATGGCAAGATTCTTTTCATCAGGTGAAATGATCAAATTATTGATATTTGAATTATACGATAATTTAGATTTGTTACTATTGGTAGCTTCTAAAAGTTCAATTTCATCATCCAAATTAATTAAACTTTCATCTCTATCAATATGAAATTTGTAAATTTCTTCATCTGCAGTTTGAACAAGTAATTTGTTATCATCATATAATTTAACAAGTTTGGCTCCTTGTATGATACTGTCGAAATTTTCATCCCTTATCTTGTTGACCTTTAATTTTACAGAATCTGATTGTTCAAACAATTGGAAGATTTTAACAGAAGTTAAACTTGAAACAACTAATAAATCACCATTTTCATTGATATCCACACTAGTGATATTTTCTTCTTCATTCAAGTTTAATTTACTCACTAACTTATATTTTCCTTCCAAGATTTTCCATACTTTAATCATTTGATCTTGCCATAAAAATACCAAACTATTCTTTTCATTAACCAAAACATTTGATTTTTGTTGGTTTATGCTTAATTTTTTATACTTTCCATCATAAAAGTTTTGTACTGATTGAATCACCAAACATCTTTCCACACCTCCACTAATTAACCAATTATGCGATTTACTTTCAAAAATTGACATGGATCTGATATCATTAGAATGTAATAAACGATTGAAACTGTGAACCCACTTTGTGGTTGATTTTGTTTTAATCAAATTGTATTGATGAATCTTTCTATCAACACCTGATGAAAAGATCTTTTCTTCTTGAGTGTCATAATCCAAACATAAAACATCTGCTTCATGCATCTTAAAGCTCTGTAATAAGGTGAATTGTTCGAGATCCCAAAATTTCACTGATCCAGTAGAATCTCCACTAACTATTTGTTTTTTATTTGGTAATACAATGATGGACCATACCAAAGTACTTTCTGTCTTGGATTTATCCACTCTCATGGTGGACAAGATTCTTCCCTTTGAGTCACCTGAGGCTCCCCAAGATCTGATTCTACCATCAGAGCATCCACCAATCACTGATTCACTTTCAAACCATCTAACAGTTAACACTCTAGCATCTTGTCTTTGACAAACAATATCATGTTCCAAAGATCCAAAACCTCCACTAATGTCAATGATTACCACAGAACCATCGTCACATCCAACACATAACTTCTTTTGGTTCTTACTGATATCGATAGACCAAATAGTTCCTGCATTACAATCATAATTTATTACCGGCTTAAGAGTGTTTAAATCCCATTCAGTGATATAAGTGGAACCTCCAATGGAGAAAAGTCTGGGAGACTCGTCATTGCTGGTACACCACACCAATCCTTCGACAGATCTTCCGCTTGAACCGGGTAAAGTGAGTTCATGAATCCAGTTGTTCTTGGGGTTCCAAATTTCAATATCTCCATTGCTTCTTCCCACAGCTAATCTTAAATCATTGGGTGTGTTCTTGCTGGCCACCGAGGCGTGTGAAAAGGCGGTAGATGTGATGGTGTGTGGAGTATAATCCACGAATCTACACCTGTGAATATCCATGATGGGTAGTATAGTAGTATAGATAGAATGAAAAATTGTCATCTCATCTCATAAAATCGATCCTGCACACACACTCAAAGTGGAACTTCCAACGATCATAGTTATCACCATAAATAACAATACTATATATTCTATAATTGATTACAGACTGTATAATAGATTGGTCTGTTTTCTGTTTTGGATATTGCTACGGTCGAAAATGTAATGCTGAAAAATTTATTCTTCACTATATATTAACCTTACTGCTGGTTGATTCGCGATCAACTGAACCAAGCAACTTCATTACTAGCAATGATTAATACCTCAATTTGATCAACATTAGCAGTTTTTTTTGAGTACTTAAACAATAGTGCAAGATTGAGATACCCATCCATTTTTGACTCTGTAAGTACCAAAATTGTCTTTGTTAGCGGATTGAGAATTGTTAGAGTTGGAAGAAGAGGTTTGAGTTTGAGCGGCCATGGTTGATATTGTTATGAATCTGTTTGATAATGATTTAATTAGAGGTCAATCCAGTGATATTTATATCCACCTTTCTTTGTATTTAGATGTGTTTTCTTGTATTGATAACTAGTGGTCTTCTAGAGAAAGTCAAAATATGGGGTTTTTCCTCAGAAAAATACCTAAATTGGAAGTTACAATTATCATCAAAAGTGTGAATTTTCATTGACAGGCAACATACAACTTAAAGGCGGATATTTCATATCATGTGTGTAACTGTTTCAACACTATCAGCTGGAAAAAAACATTCATGTGTAAAATTGTTTCACTTTTCATTATTATGTGTTTCTCGTAGCCCAGCTATTTAATTAAAATATTGTTTATTTTCTTTAACAATGCTATTGATGTATATGATTTGAGGAAATGTGGACAATTAATTCAAACGAAACCCACAAAACTATTGAAAAATGAAAGTATTCTCAAAAACCACTTATTTTCATCGGGATTAAGTACCATATTGAATACCAATTCCTTCTTTTTCTTATTAGTTCCATTAAGGGGTTCTTTCACCAAAGTTCTTTCCACAATAACATTCTTTTTCGCTAGCCAAATGAGAAACAAAATCGCCAACACACTTATGGAGAAATTCTTCAAAAAGTGGAGACCATTCTTGCCAACAATCTTCAAGAGACGGATGATTCTGCTCTTTAAAATCAGTCTCAAATCTTGCTCATTGTCTTCAGCGTCACTTCCAGGTAAGGTATGTCTATACAATTCACCTCTTCTGGAATTATCGAATTCCCGAGAAAGTTTCCTGATGACAGCGTTAATCTCATTCTGCCAAGATCTGAATTCCCCCGATGCATTTGGTGGATAAGGAATGATATTGGGTTGAGTTTGACTTTGAGGTTGAGGCTGAATGGTATTTCGAGGTAAAGATCTTGCCGATCTAGGTCCTGCCCTAGAAGGTTCATTTAAAGGCAATGAATACACTGAAGCGGTACCAACACCAGATATTCCCACAGTTTGTCCAGCATTTGCTGTCGGTATTTGTTGGCGTTGTTGATTGACATAATCATTGATTGACAACATGGTACTTCTTCTCGAATGAGAATAAATCTTTTGAAGATTGTTTCGATACTGTTGATTTGGCACGATACTTGGAGTTCCAGTTGAAAACTTATCCGATTGATCAGCATGGCTGAACAGCGGTGAATGAGGAGGTAATAAAATGGGATGGTCATTTTCATCATCCGAAGTGAATTGTAAATCTTTAATTTGATCCCATAAGTATTCCAATTCACCCAATAATTCTCTTGCTTCTAAAGTTCCACTGGCATAAACCTTCATGGTTTCAATAAGATAAGAAATGTATCTTCTTTTTGCTTCAACCTTGGAAATTCCTTCTTCTCTCTTCCATGCATCCCATTTCTTCTTAGCACCTTCATCTTCCACAGAGAATCCTACCGGTCTAGGCATTATTCCTTCCACATCACCTTCAGTGGCTTGTTTATACAAACCATACAAACGAATACGATTCTCCGCTGGAGGTCTTGGTAATGAACCATAATTTGACCGAGATGAAAGTGCTCTAATGGTAGTGATTGCTTTCACAAATACACGATCTGATGTTAGTTAAATTGTCACAATAAACAATGAATTGATGAACAGACCAAAATCATCATTTTGTTGTTATCAACTTTATAAAGTTGATGATTTTTAGTTGAGAACAACCTGATACTTACCAATAGAATCGGACATGTTAAAAAGAGAATCCACTTGAAAACAGAACAGTAAGATAGTAAACACAGTGAAACTGGGGATATATCTTTGCACGTGAGAATTGACTAGGCAAGTGCGACATCCAGAGTTGAGGGGTCAAGTGAAGATGCGACATTTAGAATAATAAGAATAGAGACATTTTACATAGAGATGAAATTTTAGCTGATGAAATGGACCTGCCATTCTCATTAATTAGGAGAATAACGGTGAGTAAGTAGCTAAAGTTCTTGTTTGCACCAAAATAGGAACCAGATATGGCTATCAAAATTTAAAAATTATGAAAGATTTGGCACCAGAGTGTTGGCAAACTGATTTACTAGTTAGACAAGAATAATCTTGACTAATGAACGTAAAAATATGAATTAAACCCTATTAAACACTTTTATACAAATAAGTTTAGTTTTCTGGAACATCAATTTCACCATTGTTAATGGCATCAATGATGTCGTGTGGGTTCTTTCCTTCGACACGACAGCCAACGGATTGGGCAGTACCCAAGATTTCCTTGGTGACGGAAGCCAAGTTCTTACCGAAAGACTTGTCCTTCATTTGTCTGGCAATCTCGTAAATGTCTTCCAATGGAATGTTACCACTGTGCTTGACGTTCTTCTCCTTTTTTCTGTCTCTTGGTGGTTCCTTCAAGGCAGTGATGACTAAAGAAGAAGCAGCTGGAACAACAGAGGCGGTGGCTTGTCTGTTTTGAATTCTCAATTGAACAGTGACCTTAATACCCTTGAAGTTCTTGGTGGCCTTGGCGATATCTTCACCAACCTTCTTTGGGGATAAACCCAATGGACCAATCTTTGGGGCCAAAGCGGAGGAAGCACCAACTTCACCACCGACGGCTCTCAAGTAAAGGAACTTAACCTCAGATGGATCGAATTTTGGAGGCATCTTGACTTACTGTTAATTATTACTATTCGAGAGAAAGTAAAAAGGAACAATTATAAAGTGTAGGAAGAATTTTTTCACTGAGCTCGCAGAGGGAGACAACAATCTAAATGTTTATCTGCAGGAATATGAATAATCACGTGAATGTTTATCCACTCACATTAATTTTTCTGGTTGGTATTGACAATTAGGGCTCCAGCCCTAAGATGTAGATTAGCCACCTTACATACAAGTAACCCTATGTGGGGTGTACTTATTGACAGTTTAAACTAGAAACGAAAGAAGTTAAACTAGAAACTTACAAACAGCATTGAATGCGAATATTTACCTTTATTTGGCGGTGGTAAAGTAGGTTGGTTGACTCAAGAGGTTTATATTGGCCATTACTTAAGCTAGTATTGCAGCATTGTGACATCAGTTGGTAGAGAATTTGCATCAAGGTTATGATACTAGTGACGATTAAGTAATTTGGTAGAAGCTTTGGGTGTCAATTGGTCTGTTTGATAGACTAATATGATTCCCACACGAATGTAATGTAATGTACCGTATGCATCGAAACCAGTTTCGAGCAAGTAACAACACTAAACTAGGAGTGAATTAGAAATTAAACAATAGGATATGGCGTAATAATATGAGCAGTTTGAATAGACGTCAAAAGGTCTCTGTTCTTATTATTGGCAGGTTGTAAATTATAATGTTCCACCAGGGATATCGTCTCCGATACGAGAATCTTCGTATTGCTCCCCTGATTCGGACTCGTTGGTGGAGGTAGTTGCCAATTGTCTCAACATAATTGCTGGATGCTTACCCAATTCTTGTAATTCTTTGAAAATAATTACCGGCTTCTCTGCTAGCTTCAAAATCCGTTCTTTATCACCGTAACAAATTACCAACACGTACTTAGACCAGTCATCACGAGGAATATGATGACGCTTCATAGCTTGTTGTAAGATCTTGAGACATGAGTCCTCAGTTGAAGCACGTAATTGTTTTAAAGGCTCATTAGATGGTTGTGGAGTTGTGCTGCTACTATGTGAGGATGACAGCGAAGAATGCAGTTTTAATGAAGGCTTGTTTGTACTTGAGGAGCTGGAGCTACTGAATTTTGACATGGTTGGTGTAGTAGGAGTACCAGGCCCATTTCCAAGTGTATTCAAAGTAGTAGATGATCCTGCAGATTTCGTTTCCACTAATCTTGGTCGTAATGTTTCACCTTCTTTATGAATATTTTCCGGTACTATTTTAGAAAGGGTGAAATCGGCTTGAGTACGGGTTTCATGAATCTTAGGAATAGATTGTTGAATGATTTTACCTGTTCCTAGTGAAAATTGAGAACCTGATGAGAACCGTTTAGAATATGTAGGACTTGGAAGATTGTAAGAACTTCTATTACTTGAGTTCCCACCATTACCGCCATTACCACCATTACCACCATTAGTGCTAACACTATTGCTGCGAGAAACATTTTGGCGTATGGTAGAACTAGAACCAATGGTATTGAAATCCGGATCATTCCAAGAACTTGCATTCTCTGAATTGGCATACAGAATGGATAATGTAGGTGAGTCTACCGGGGTGGTTCCTGGATCAAGGGTTGGTGTTGGTAAAGGCTTGGTCTCTTTGAGTAACCTGATCACCGGGATCATGTCGGTTTTCAATTTGATAAAGTTCTCGTTTAATCTTTTGATATCCATTGAGGTTTGACTAGGGGAGAGAGGAGAAGATGAATTAGATTGAACTTGTTGTTGCACTAAGATACCCAACTTCTTGAACATGTCTTGCATGAGTACCAGTGATAATGTCAAAGATTCCATACTGAGGTAATTGGTATTAATATTGATATGGTTGAGTCTATGTTCCAGATCATTCATGGATTGAGGAGGGTACTTGCGATAATGATCTGAAATCAAATCGGTGAAAGCTCTCTTGATGACCAATCGGGTATGAAGCTTGGGAATTCCCAATTCTTTAAGGTGTTCTGTGGTGATGAATGGAAGAAGTGAACCTTCAATGTTATGATGGAGAAAGCTTGAAGCCAATGGCTTTTGGTCCTCTGGAAGCACCGAAGTGACATAACGCGATACTTGAGCAGGATCCCATTGTAGAAACGATTCGTTGGTACCGGTGGACATGATGAATTGGAGGGATGACGAATGACGGATGGCGAACGATAGAGTCAAGGAGAAAGTATAACAACTTTAAAAGTCCGCTACCCCGAGATAAACCGATGGGTCCGTAAGAATAGCTGGATGATTCACACCCTAACAGAATCACACAAGATCACTAGTAAAGAGTTGTGACTTGTAATACACAGGACAGGATTGATGGTTCTAGGGCCTGTTGTATTACTGAAGAATGTCCCGATCAGTGAATGTGGTGAAACAACTTTTCTATTGAGCGCCTTGTTTCAGGATCCTAAATAGGCGGTGTGCCGAAATAGGCAGGCGATGAGATTTAGAGGTGGTTGAATTACTACTGTATCCAGCGAAGGCTACGCAAGGGTCGATCTGGGGAGGAGGTAGTATGGAGTTAATTAGTGTTAGAAATGAGGGAAGGGGATATGGGGTTAGAGGGAGGCAGGGGAGGGGAATGATGGAGTTAAACAACCGAACTTGGTGGAGGCATTGGGAACAGTTGTTTCCTCCAGTGCCTGAATCGGGACCTTCGATGGGGCAAACATTAAATATTAGTGGCACGGTGGCCTTTGATGCGCCTTTGATGCGACGGTGCGGCTTGATCCTCCCACTAAGGCCATAAATCATGGGGCAATTGGAAGATGCGGTTCGCTACATTAGTACCATTTGTGGAGACTATTTTAAGAACTGAAATATCAGCTGTGAGATAAAATAATGAAGGAAATAGTAATTTCAAATAACTGCTGATATGTAGCTTTTGGAATCTATTGGATCATGGGATCATGGGATCTATGGGATCTATGGGACTTAGTGAGAGTTCTAGTAGTAGTACTGCCTGGCGATGAAAAGTTTACTTGGGAGAACTAGCGAGCCAGTACTAACCCAACCAATTTAAGAAAAGAACAGTTACTAGAGTTACTCATTGGAGGTTATTAACCATCCCCCCACGAATTGCCCATTTACTCAATGCCCATTTACTCAATTACCTATTTAATCAATTACCTATTCACCTTGGAATATTATTATGAATGCTGTTAATATTGTCTATTGTTTAGTAAGTGCTATTGTGATCCCTCGTAAATAGTTAGCTGGTTGGAAATTCTGGAATTATTAAGTATCGCGACCCTTTCAGGCTTTGACCCTTAGAGCCTTCGACCCTTCTTTGAGCCTTTGAACGTTTGAGCCTTTGAGCCTTTGAGCCTTTGAGCCTTTGAGCCTTTGAGCCTTTGAGCCTTTGAGCCTTTGAGCCTTTGAGCCTTTGAGCCTTTCACCCTTTCACCCTTTCACCCTTTGACCCTTTGAAACATTTACCAATTGAATTAGTCATATCTGTTATATTGGCTAAGGTATAGTGTTTCATCCCTGTAACTTTCTCTTTAAAGAGACTTAGGTTGAAGGGCCTTAGGTTGAGTTTGGTACTTGCTGGTTTCACCTGCCATCTGTCATTTGCCTCACGTCATAGTTACACTACCACCCCTCAATTGTTTTGGGTTTAATTAACTGCATATTGCAGCCGCACCGACGTAGCCTGGAGCGACAGTTGACTAAAATCATTTGCTATAACCCTATAATGTCATATCCTGGAATCCTCCATCAATACTCATATAATCTCACCGCTTTTGAGTTCTTTGACTCTGGAAACTCGGCAATTGCATCCAAGCCACCCAAAAATGTGGTGGTTTTGGTGGCCGGCCTTGATGATGGGCTTCTCAGTGTTCCCTATACTCCCCCATTAGCAAGTCAATTGGGTTTCAAAGGCTGGTCTTTGGTTCAAGTTCTCCTTAGCTCATCGTACAAAGGCTTTGGAACCAGTTCATTGAAGAAAGATACCGCCCAAATCGCCAAATTGATCAAGTATCTTCGCTCCAACTCTGGTGGATCCAGAGAACGAATCGTATTATTGGGCCATCTGACCGGGTGTCAGGACACGTTAGAGTACTTGTCCAAAAAGTCATATGAGCCTGGCTTCGACAGTCCTGTGGATGCTGCTATTCTACAGGCTCCGGTTTCGGATTATGAGGGGGTTAATGGTGCCAGTTTCGCTGATCAAACAAAGGAAGTTTACCAAGATTACATACTTCAAGGTAAGGAAAATCACATCTTACCTGAGAAATTCCGGAAAATAGCTTTCAATACTCCCATAACTGCGTATAGGTTCTATTCATTGTTTCATCCTCATGGAGATGATGACTATTTCTCGTCATATTTGACTTCCCAACATCATGAATCTTCATTTGGAAAGGTTAAAATCCCTTTATTGGTGTTATATGGAGGTAAAGATGAATTTACTCCTGCTAATTTAGATAAGGGCACATTAATGGACGACTGGAAGAAGGCTACCGATTCAAGTTTCTGGAGTCCTTTGAGTAAAATAGTACCTGGTGCCAATCATAAAATTGACTCCAAGTCAGATAAAGGTGCGGTTGAAGAATTCATTACTGCTGTGATTGAATTCTTAAGCTCTTTGAACGTTTAGACAATCTCTTAGTGCCCTCATCATTGGTATAGTTATTAGAGTGAATATTATGTATAATCGGTAATAATGACTAGGCTCTAAATTATTATATTCTATACAGAGTAGTAATTAGTGATCAAGTTATGTTATATCCCTTGATCAACTGCACCAATTCTTCATAGTATGCTTTAAAACTCAAATCATCAGTTTTCAAATTATTGTATGTAATTGAAGTTGTGGAAGAATCCTTTTGAAAGAATCCGAACAACCCTTTTTTATTTGATTTCTGTGGTGGTGCTGAAATCGTACTCTTATTTATTGGATTAAGTCTTGAAATCAAAAACCTGGCCTGTGAATGGTTGGCTTGAGTGAGTACTAGCCTAGGTACAACATCTTTGCGACCTTGAGTGAGCGTATTTACGAATCTCAATGCTGGCTCAATTGTCTTGTTTCCTTGCTCAAAGAATTCTTCATTATTAGACAGATGCAATTTAAGGTTGTCTTGTGTTTTATAAATGATAATTTGGAAATATGAGTCCATGATGAGATATGTATCATTTTCTTTTATATTCAAACAGGTAGAATCCAATGGTATCAATGATGAATCAACGCCATTTAGTTGATGTAGTTCTGGCTCAATTGATTTCAAGGAGTCCTCACAATTCATTGTTAAGAATTTGGAATGATAGTATGCTGTTTCATCTGGGCTTGAATTGAAAATTTTGAAGAGATTTGGGTTTCTTCTCAAATTATAAACCAAAGATGGCAATAATCTGAATGATTCGTTGATGGTGTACACTTGGCGAAGGTTGGCATATGGATTATTTGACTCATTCGAGTTGATATGTATACTGAGTCCTCCAAAGTGATATAATAATTTCACCATTGTATCGTCTAAGAGAGGTATCAAATCTTCAAATTTATCGAATCCTAAGGAACCATCGATACGGTTCACGAATAATCTTGATAAAATCACTAACCAACACTTTTGGTCAAAGCTCTTTAAGTATTGGTGTTCTTTTAGTATCTTAAGTTTATGCTGAACACTATTACCTTCTTTTGATAATAGTACAGATAATGTAGTAGGTTTTTGCAAGGTTGTCAATCTCAACTTCCAGGTTTTTTCATGAAAGTCCCAATACTTTAATTGAAACTGGATGAAAACTTCTTTTGTCCCCTTATATGAAAGTTCTTTGGATGATTTCATGGTGTTCATTTCAAATGAAAATGATAAGGTGGTATTTTCCGATAATTGAATCAATTTCCATCGATTTGTAAATGACTTTTTCATTACGGAGGATTCAAACTTTGTTACTTGGTCTGATATTTTTTCATTGTGATCTTGGTAATACTTTTGAGCTTTAGAATAACTTGATGGCATTGCATATCCAACATCACCTATCATTTTAGAAATTTTCAAATCATTTGAAGTTTTTATAGTCAATTCATTATGAAGTTTTGAGGATACACCATCAATTGAGTTCTGTAAACATTTCTTAAGATTAAATGAGGTAAATGTTTCCATGAGCCAAATATCACCTAATGTAGAAGTCGCAATTGATTTCATTTCATAAACACCAACTTGGTCGAGTGAACCGACAAAGATATCATTAGACCAGCTGGGTCTACCAGTAGGAATTGATTGGGTGTTGGTTTTTGTACTGGAACTTTGAGTTATTGCAACCGAAACTTCACAAGTTTGACCATTTGCAATCAAAGCCAAACATTGATAAAATTTCACCGACCCAACAAATTCAGAAGCATTTAAATTGGCAATATCTGTATGTGATCGCATGGTGTTGGATTTCTTGAGATTTAGAACAATACCAGGATAACTTGTACAGGGCCCATTGGTAAAGAATAGCGACTTTCCAGTAAAGTTTCGGTATGTTGCTCTCGATAGTATTATCGAATTGATGTAATGTGCTAGTCCCGAAGATCTGATTGGTCTATAGGTATTGGTTAAGTTTGGATGCAATTTTTTCAAGTAATCTATAATCAAAGGTCTTGAGACGGAATTGATTTCTATCAAGATTTCTTGCTCAATGAGTGGTGACTTTTTCCAATCTGAACTCAACTCTTCCGATTTGATCCCTAGTTTACTTAATATTTGAGAAATCGCCAATGGCTCGAAAATGGTTCTTTGTTTGAGTTTAACATCAAGCTTTGCCACATCTTCGGAACTATAAGTCATGCTAGAGTGAAAAAATCGATGAACATATACGTTTTCATCAAAAGTGATTAACCCAAATAGGTTACCATCAGAAATTGATTGAATGGAGGAAATAATACTGGATATCAAGGTAGTAAATTGATCATCCTTAACATCCTCCTGGTGCTGATAAAGATCCACCAAGAACATGAAGGCAAAAGGGATATCCTTGTGAATAGCTTCAGTGATGTCATCCAAGGTGAACTCGATGGTGGATGAAGTAGACCTTATCTCCAATGGCCATGCCTCATCTGGTTCATTCTGATCGGGCAATTGAAAATTCTCCGATAAATAATTTCTCTTCTTACAAAAGGGACACCACCACATATGATTTTTGCGGTCCAACTTGATGTAGGGATTGATATAATTGAGACATGTTGAACAGCTTAGAGGAGTTCCTAGTTTAGTAGGTATTTCCAGGTACAGCTCAGATCTCTTGTGATGAGGAGTGTAGAGACATGCGAGTGGAGTACAAAGCTGGGAAGCCTCTAGTCTGGTGCTGGGGAAGAGGTTCCAATTAAACCTCACCCCATCGATCTGTTCCAACTGGTCAAAGGACATGTTGACCATAATCGGCTGCGAGAGATAAGATATGGTCCACAACAAGAAGCGCGACATTGCCGAATTATCAAGTTGCGACATTACCTCACAGTCGCGACATGGGCTATCTCCAGAGTACTACATAGTTTAATTATGAAAGACATGATGGTGGGTGAAAGTGGGTGAAGCATCTGCATTAGTGAAGAATTGTCAGGAAATGATATTGATGATTTCTTGCCGAAATTTTGTCTGTGTTTGCTGTAATTTTTACTGTACTTCTACATCCTGATCAGTATACATAAATATGAAAAATTCACTAATTTAAGCGAAATATTACATAATCACTACAACATAATGTTATAAGTTATATGGCATGGGCACAGTCACCCATATCCCTTTTAACAATCTCGGCCTCGGGGCGAATATCAAATTCAAAAATGTCCATGGGAAGTCCAAGGGTGGTACAGGCATTGGGAACATCCACGATTCCAGCGATATGGCCTTCAATAGGGGCACTGGAAAGTAATAAGTAGATTTGATAATCGTTATACCCGTAACGTTTCAAGTACTCAATGGCTCGAAGACAAGCTTGTCTGTAGGCTGTGGTTGCGCACATATAGTGCTGTTTCCCGTTCTCATCTACAGAGAAGCCCTCAAAGGTGAGATACCGTGAAGGACCATAATGGTTCTGGACGTCACCTGGGATGAACATAGGAGAGGTCAACTTTAACGATTGCATTCCACCTTTGATGATGGAAGTTTTGATGGTAATGACCCCGGCCATCTCAATGGCCCCACAGAAGGAGATTTCTCCATCTCCCTGGGAGAAATGAAGATCTCCTAATGATAATTTTGCACCCAGAACATGCACTGGAAGGTAACACTTGGAGCCTCTAGACAAGTTCTTGATATCACAATTACCGCCATTCTCTGGTCTCCCGGGAATGGTACGAGCACCTTCAGCAGCAATGCGTTGGGCTATCTCTCCCAGTGCCATTCCACCATGGGAATTCTTCGCCTCTGGCAATTTCGCAACCGCAGTATCATGAAGATGCTGAACTTCTTCCGTCAATTGAGACTCACGAGAGTTCCATTGGCTTAAGATCTCTGCCGATGGAGCTGTACCAATAATCCCTGGATGGATTAACCCGGTGAATTTCACATGGGGAAGGTGCCGAGAGGTAGCATGGATGCCCTCAAGATCAAAAATAGCTTTTGCGGCTTCTGGATAGAATCTATCAAGAAACCCCCCACCATTTCGCTTATGGAATACTCCACAGTAACCCCAAGGTTGACGTTCAAGTGGCTGAACGTCTTGGATTTCCACTACGAGACAATCTCCAGGCTCGGCCCCTTCGATGTTGAACGGCCCCGATAAATAGTGGATACGAGTCAAGTCCACGTTCTTGATATCATTGGCATCATCACTGTTAACGATTTGGTTGCCGGTCCAGTCAAGGCACTCGATCTTCACCAGTTCTCCTGGTTTGATGGTGGCAGAGAAGGGGACCTCGGGATGCCATCTATTGTGAACTTGGGGCTGCTGATCTCCGGGGATCAGGAGATCCACCTTGGTCACATAACGGATGGGTGCCATGATTATCAAAAATTGTAATGATATGGATTAGAATTGAATTTGTAGTTTAGCTTATATAATTCAGAAGAAGCTTACTGAAGTCAATGAGATTCTTGATGAGATTAATGGGGATTGAAACCGGGGGGCTTTAATAGGAATTTTTGGTGGGGATTCTTGATTGGGATGCTTGGTGGAGATTCTTGATGGGGATCCCTGGTTGTGATTCTTGGTTGTGATTCTAAACGATTCTAAATGATTCTAAATGGGGATTCTAATTGGGGATTGTTAAGTGTGGGGTTGGTTTACTTTGAGAAGTGGTTCAACCTCATTGGGATTTGATCTAATTTATTCTTATATAGTGACTTATCTCATATCTTACAATCGACTTGACACAGACAATTTAGATTATGGCCAATCTACGACCAATTAAAATTTTACTGGGGAGGCGTTTTCCGATCAGAGTCAATTTGGAGGACGATAGGAGCCCGAGAAGTTGAGGTGATGTAAGTTGAGGGTATCATTTCAATCGGGAATGTTACCCTTATCAGTTCAGGGTCTCCAAACCAGTAAATGGGGAAAGCGCAAAACCGGTACGACCGTTAAATTCTAAAGTGGAAAGTGAAGACCAAAGAAGAGAAACAAGCCGATGGATCCAGAAATGGTATCATAGTGACTAACAAGACAAAATTGAACGGATCACGATCAATTCAGAACGACGTGAAGTACAAGTACAAGTACAAGTCTCAAATCTCAACTCTCAAACCGTGAGAGGTGATCTCACGAAGAAATAGGTGATTTTGATAGGTGATTTCGCGATAAAGATGATGCGCAATTTGTTTTTGATTAGAGGAAATACCAAGAATTGAACCATTAGTGGATTCTTTTGGGGGTGGGGGTGGAAATTACTGGGATCTCATAGCAAGCCCAATAAGAATTGGGGAGTAAAGGAGTGTATTGAGTCATATCACCTTAAGTTCAAAACTTCAAGAATGTCTCTTCTTATCTCAAATGGAACCACATCAAAGGAGTAATCAAATCATGCAATGGAACCAAATGTGATTTTTAAGTATGGAACAAAGCATGGGATAAATCGAAAATTTTATCTGGAATTTAAAATTAATGCTCAGGCGTAAAGAGTTCGGTTTATGATATAGATCTTTGAACTAATGGACTTTAGTTCACCAGTGGTGGATCCATCAAATATATGAATCATGATCACTCGAAGTATTTCTTTCTCAAGAATTATCCGATATAGTGTAACGGCTAGCACGGTTCGCTTTCACCGAGCAGACCCGGGTTCGACTCCCGGTATCGGAATATCTTATATTTTTTTATTTCTAGTTTACTCCCCATCGACTGCCCCAGTCCTAATCCGCACTAAGAAAAAAAAGTGCGATGGCATCGATTTTTCACACTTTAACTATCAATCATAATTAACTATCATGGCACCAAGGCAATCCAAAACTGCCAAAAGAAATAAGTCTCAGAACTTAACTAGAAATGTGGAATCCGAAGTTTTCACCGATTCCCAAGCTAGAAATGTTTTAGCATCCCAACCTAAGCTTACTCCTAAAGCTATTTCTAAAGCTCCTTCCAAGGCTAGTGTTAAGAAGCAACAAGCTAAAATAAGACTTTATGGTGCTAAGAATGGAAAAGAATACAAGGAAGATCAACTAGAAATACCCACTTTGAATAGAGCCATCATACCTGGTGTAAAGGCCAAGAGAGGAAAGAAAGGTAAGAAGTTTGTTGGCGATCATGATAGTTTGACTTTGAATAGATTAGTCAAGTCTATTAATGACAAGCATGATTTGGTCAATGAGAGTAAATTGGAGAAATCTAGAAGATTGGAAGAGTTGAGAGAGTTAAAGAAGAAAGAAATGGAACGTAAAGAACAGCAAAAGATTGATAAATTAGAAGGTAAAAAGTCGGAATTGAAAAATAGAGCTGCAGTGGCCAGAGCCAGTAGAAGAAAGAATGCAAAGGCCAGACGTGAAGATGAAGATAACTTGCCAGTTAAGAAGAAGAGTGTTTCATTCGCTTGATTTCTTCTACCATCATCATATTAATCATTTTTCATTATCACAACCAGTCACTAGTGACTTCATGGATAACCACAGCGCAATAGATGTGAAAATTTTTTCTGCAGCACTCCAATCAGTATAACAATTTTTAGGTATAACAAAGAAAATAATGCTGGGAGTACCCAAACCGCCAAAACCAGACGAAATTGGAAAAATAACTCTTGCTTAAATCTTGCTTAAACTCATGATTATCAAAATTATCAAGATTGAGATTTTGGTACCATGTACCAGTTTCTTAAACCCAATACAAAATTAAGCTCGGAGGTGGGATGGGAATTGTAGCTGAATATCTATTATCTATTTTAACCTTTAATATTATTTACATGTCCTAAACTGTAGAGATATTCATCTAGTCATCAGTGATTAATCTTGAGTATCAATTAAAACCCGTAATTGACTCTTCTTCTACTCTTTCTAGATTCTTTAATTTTCTTAGTGAACCACCATCCATAAGCAATACCAGCAATCGAACCACCCAAATGTGCTGCATAATCATATTTACCCCATCTGAGTGCAGCTCCTACAACGTTATATGCCACGGAACCCAAAAAGAGCATCCAAGCACCTCCTGGAACTGGAATGAAGAACAAGGCTATGGGAGCCTTTGGAATCAAGTAGGAGAAAACACCCACCACGGAGAATACTGCACCAGAAGCACCCAAAGATGAGATACCAGCCACAGAGCCGAATATCGTAGGTAAAGCCACCGAGATGAATGAGGATACCACAGCTGAATTAAGGTACATGATGGTAAAGTTCGTCACACCCACCATGGCACACAAGGTGGTACCGAAACTATGAAGCACAAACATATTGACAAAAAGATGGCCCAAGTTTTGATGAGAGAAGGCCGATCCTAAAAGTGACCATTTGGATTGAATATTGTCTTTAACAAGAAGGGCATACTTCAATGTATATCTCTGCAATTGGGGAACTCTCCACAGCAAGAACACCGCACCGTTGATGGCAATGAGCCCATAAACAAACGCATAAGGGTTACTCTTGAAGTATTTCATTGGGGTATAATCAAACAAATAGGGTGTTATCACCGTAGTACCCACGCAGAATAAGGCGGTAAAAATCGCTGGACCACGAAGCTTTTTGTAGTTTGATCTCCCGTAGTGTTTATTATAGTTGTTCCAAGTTTCCGATCTTCTAACAGTACGTCCACCCAAGGATTCTAGCTTGAATCTAGTGAAATTCAATTTTGGAACAAATCTTGATTGCAATATGGTATTGGAGTTGAGAAAATGAGTAGACTTTGATGATGCCTTTCCCATTAACGACTGAAGGTTATTATTGCTGAAAAAGAGGTTATTGATAGTCAAGGGTGACCTCATGGTTTTGAAGGGAAGTCGAAACATGGTGGGATGGTTGAAGGAAGAAGATTTTCTAAGTGGCGATTGATATTGCGAATTTGAGGTGAGAGTTGAGAGTTGAGAGTTGAGAGTTGAGAGTTGAGAGTTGAGAGTTGAGAGTGGAGAGTTTAAAGTTTAAAGTTGAGGTCGCGGTTCGCAGGTCCCGAGTTCACCGGATCCCATAGAGATACAATATATTAAGGATTTGTAATTTTCTGGAATCATAAGATTATGAGAAGAACCCGAATGAAAATTATAATCAATGAAGGTGATACCTAAGATTATTTTCGGTTATCAACTTGAAATTTATTGTATTGAATTGGGGTGGTTATAATAGCTGGAAATGGGTTACTCAAGACTGACTTGCTAATGACTTGAGGAATCACTAAGATTAATTCCATAATTGTTCCTTTATAACGCTAATTCCACTAAGATAAAATAAAAATAACCTAACCTTATTAAAAAATTGGTGCTAATTAGACCTGGTCCCAAAGGAATAACTCTTTAATTGCATTTATATTACTATTCACTATATTCTTAACTCTCAATTATTAGTTTATTATGTGATAGTTTATTATGTGATCATTCTTCGAAGGTCTCATCCATGAACCGATCTGTTATAAATACAGCTGGATTTATATCCAATCAAAGTTCTAACTATTTATCTTTGATACTTGTATATTTGTTACTTGTATATTAACCTCAATCTTGTATTTTGGTATTTAATAATCATGCAAATTCATCTTCCTTCTCCTCTAACTCAATCTTACCCTTACCTGCCATTCTGATGGCAGACATGTGTTGAGTAGCAACTTGTCTCTTTATCTTACTGGTCATCTTCTCAATCTCTTCTTCAGCATTTCCTGAATCCTGCTCAGCATATTGCATAACCAATCTTCTTCCGAGTAAATGAACACCTTCTAATTGATCCATGGCACTTTCTGCTTCCTTAAGTAAATTGAATTCCACGAAAGCAAAACCTCTAGCAGAACGATCGAATTTCTTAGGTACTCTAACAGATTTCAATTGACCAAATGCACCGAAAAGTTCCAAAATATCTCTTCTAGTAGCTTCAAATGGTAAATTCTTAATGATAATCTTATTGGATTTGTCAGATTTAGAACGGTCGGTTTTATTGGATCCTCCACTTTGTCTATGGGATAATTTCAATTGTAATTTATGACCATCCAATATATGCCCATCCATGATAGAAATGGCAGTATTGGCTTGTTCTTTGGTCTTGAACTCCACAAATCCAAAACCCATACTCAATGAGGATCCTTCATTCTTTGGATCAGGCTTGGATTTGACCGTACCAACCACGAAACCGGCCAAATCTTTGAATTCTGAAGCCAATTGTGATGATGTGGTAGAAAAGTTCAAATTCTTAACGAATACAGAAACTGTTGGACCTTCAATAACATCAGTTTCTTCCTCTGGCGCAACTTCACCTCCCATAACATCTTGAGCAGAAACCTTTGCTTCAACAGCCTTGGTCTTATCATCATTATCAACTGTAACAGAAACTTCAGATGCCACTGGTTCCCTGGTGAATAAATCTTTAGGACCTTTTTCCAAATAAAGAATACCCTTCTTAAATCTTCTATATGCTAATTTGGTGAATGCTGATCTTGCACTTGGTGAATCACGGAATTCAACAATTGCAATGGTACCTGCTGGTGGCATAATGGTTCTTTTGAGGTCACCAAATGGGGTAAAAAGCTCTGAAATTTCTTCTTGTGTAGTTCCAAATGGGAAGTTCTTCACCAAGATAATCTTATCATCTCTTTCTTTCTTATCAAAAGTAGTCAAATCAACTCCTCTATCTTCAAAGAATTTTCTCACATCATTAATCACATGAGCTTCTGCCAATGCTTGTTTAACAGCAGAATTTGAGTTTTCTGGGTCTATCAACTGTGATTTGGATACTCCCAACTTGGCAGCAACCGATTCCAAAACAGCATCTGAATTCATATAAAGTGAATTCCAACTGAATTGACTCTTATTTGCTTGATCTTTTCTCTTTAATTCTCTTTGCTTCTTAAGAGGAAGATTTTTCAAATCAAATTCATCAAGTCTATGATCCTTCTTCTTTTCACCAGGTAAAATATGAAGTAATCTACCTTGGAAAATTTGCTTATCCAATTTCTTGAAAGCAGAAATGGCATCATCTGGCTTTTTGAATTGAACATATACGAAACCTTTAGATTTACCGGTTCTGGTATCAATTGCGATATGAACTTCTTCAAGAGCTCCGAAAGGTTGGAAAAGTTGCTTGAAGTCATCTTCAGTAGAATCATATAAAATGTTTCTTATGAAAAGTCTTCCAGTTTGAGAAATTTTGTCGATAATGACTTCAGTAGGATCTTGAACAGGTTCTTGAATTCTTGGTAAAGGTTTTCTCTTCTCTGAAGTTGTAACTTCTTCCGCTTGTTCTTCCACTTGTCCTTGTTCTTTTTCTTGTTCTTCCACTGGTTCATCCTCATTTTCTTTGATTCTGATTCTTCTAGATTTGAGCCAGTCAAGATCTGTGACGTTATCGTCTGCAGCCAAACCATCCTCTTTTGGTTCATTAATCTCTTTCTCTTTGACAACACTCAAAGGCATCATTTCTTCTTCACTTTCAGATTCGTTCTTTTTGTTAAAGTCCTCGTATTCATCATCACTGGCATTTTCTGCTATTTCGGCCATCTCATAATCTTGACTCTTGGTGGTGATACCATCCTTAGCATTCAATGCATCTTCAAGGGCTTGAGCCGATGGTGCACCTGAACCATCAGCAGTGGAGTCGTTGGCCCAAGACTTGACTTGATGAGAAGGTTTCATCACTTCCATAAATTCCTTCAATTTAGGATTCTTCTCAATCTCTTCATCGATGGTTGATCTGGTGGTTTTTTGCTTTTTTGCTTGTCTTCTTTCTTCTTGCTCCAATAATCTTTCTTCTTCTAATCTTAACCTTTCATTGTCTTGTCTTCTCTTGTCCTTGAAAGACATAGGAACGTCAGGATCGGAGAAGGTCTTAGCAAGTTCTACTTCAATTTTGGCGGTATCAATAAATGACTTGTTGAAGAAAGAAGCAGCTTGAACGGCGTCTTCGTAGGACTTGTAACCGATGAAGGCAAATCTTCTGGAATCTCCATTCCTTTTTTTCATTAACTTGACATCTGTGACATTTCCTTTCTTTGAAAAATGGTCTCGCAAATTATCTTCTGTCAAATACTTGGGAAGTCCCTTAACAATCAATCTGGACATGGTTGTGGTACTAATTGTTAGAATGCTCATCGCAAAAACGTCTGATGGGATGGAAGGTCGTGCGCCAAACCTGTTTGTTATTGGGTGCAAAAAGTGAGGGACATCCTATCCTCATGGAGCACAAACCCAAACCCATAGATTTATCAGCATTTGTATTACAATGGAAATTTGGCAGCACATTGGGATCGGCTACAATCCAAATAATATACCCAGGAGAAAATGGATCAAGGGAATAACCACGTTATTTTTTTTGGTCGTTTATGCCTTGGTTCTAGGGATGTTCCATCGATTGTGTTCTACCCTTGAGTGGATTCTATCAGATAGTACGAAAATGATGCATTGGAAAACAGAGCAACTCTTTTGGAATGGTTGTATCTACTTGATGGTAAGTATAAGATTACAGAATTTTTTTGACATGTTATTGACCTCGACCTCTAGAAAGTGAACAATGTTCATATCAAATTATCCGGTGATACTATGGATTCCGAATCAGCTATTGTGATTTGCAATCATCGCTCACTTGCTGATCATATCATTATCCAAGTACTAGCAAGGTATGCTGTAAAGTTTCCCAATTCAATTAGAAACTTTGGCCTTCAATTGCCTCGAGTCAAGTTCTTTTCTTGGTTTACCATATGGACATTACCTTCCCCAAGGGTTCTTTTCAACATGTTACGATGTGATGAAAATTGGGAATTAAGGAGAAATATCAGTTCTGAAGTTTTGCAAAACGTCACCAGTAGTAACAATAAAAAACCAGAATGGGTAGTAATATTTCCTGAAGTGAATATTTGGACTCAAAATAGTTCGGAAATTCAAAATGTTCAAAGTAAAAAGTATTCCAATCCACTTTTCCAACAACTACTTTATCCCAGATTTTCCGGTTTCCACAACATTACAACTGCTCTAGGAATTCATAAACATCATAAATTCTCCAAGATATACGACTTATCTATACTATATGAATACAACGGAAAACATCACCAAGGCGAATTGTATACTCCCACGTTATTGGAGATACTTTCGAGTAATTCTGCCATTACCGTTCGTATTAACGTCAAGGTTCGAGCATTATCAAGAGTTCCAAAAAAGAGATCCAAGCTTGAAGCTTACTTGGAACGTATTTGGGTAGAAAAGGATAATGTTCTTACTCAAATGAAACATAATAGATCTTTATGTTAAATTACGTCATCAACTCAACTATCTTGAATTTTGCTGATAGGAAGACTGTAGATTCTTGAACATTGTTGCTCATCTCTTTGTACTCGATAGAATACATCAGTAAACCTATCTCCATTAATGTGATTCAAAAATACTTCATCATGAGTGATGACTATCAATTGGAAGTTCAGTTGTGATTTTCTGAATTCGATAATCTTATTCAATGCTTCTGCTAATGATTGGGAATTTTCTTGATCCAAATTTGTCGTAGGTTCATCTAATGCAATCATTCCACAATTTGTTCCAAAACATTCTGCTAAAGCTAACCGAATCAAAATACTGGTTAAAACCTTTTGACCGGCTGAACAACGTCCCCTCATATCTAATTCATTTCCACTCTTGTACATGACTACTCTATAGTTATAAGACCTATTTCCCTTGGCCTGAATATTCACATCACTTTTGATAGCAATAGTTTCAATATCCGATCCTTTATAAGTTTGGGACCATAATTCCTTCAAGATACGATTAATATCTCCCATTTTAATACTGTGGAACTTCATAATAGCATTATCCAAAGCTTTGGAATAAGTTTGGATATCATTAGATACTAGCATATTAGTTTGTAATTTGATCCATTCTTCATGATAATTCTTATTAACATCTTTATATTCAACATGAATTTCTTCTTGTAATTTTCTAATTTGATCTGCAATTTGTTTGAGTTCTCCTGATTTACTATCATGATTAGTTCTAAGATTGGAGATTTCTGTTCTAAGATTTTTGGAGCGTTCTTGATATTGTTCTCTCTTCTTTTGAGCAGATTCGATATCCAATCCTCGAATTCTTCGATCGGTATCGTTGATTTCCTTGATCAATGCCCGATAATCTAAGTTTGCAATTACATTATGTTGTTCCTTAGATGATTCACTGATGGATTTTTCAAGATCCTTAATACTACTTTCAATTTCCGAGGTAGTGGTATTCATCAAAGAAAATTCCTGGTTGATTTTAATTAACTTGATATTATTTTCTTCAAGTTGTTTTCTTTCATGTTGATCAAATTGTTTCACAACCGTAAGGTTTGACTTGAACCCATTGAAAGCATTTGTTACTTTTTGAAGCTCTGAATGCAAACCTGAAAATTTTGATTTGTTTGAACTCTTGAATTTTTGGAAATCTTTGAGTTGTTCCTGTTTCTTTCCATTTAAAACTTCAAGTCTTCCATCAATTTTGGTCAAACTTTCAAGCAATTCGTTGATGGACTCTTCGAGTTCCACCAAAAGTATCTTTTGGTTTTCGAGATCTGCGACAAGATTCTCTTTATTACTAATGGAAATTTGAATATCCTTTATCTTGCTTTCCATACGACTGAACTCTCTATGTAATGCTTGATTAGTTATATTTTTCTCGGATATCGAACCTCTGAGTTCTTTAATTTGATGGTTACTTTTTTGTTGAATTTTTTGTAATTCTGTTATAGAGAGACTAACAGATCCGAAATCATTAAGCTCATCTTTGAGTTCATCATAAAGTTTTTCGATTGATGTTAATTCAGATTTTGTCCTTAATACTTCGTTTACTTCAATGGCGATTCCATCTAATACTTTAATAGTTTCTTTAAGCTTATCCAGTTTTTCCTTATTTTCATCAAGTTGGGCGGAATAAGAAATAATCTTAGGTTGAAGTTCACGAATTTCACTATTCAAATTTGAAAGCTTTTTGGAGAGTTCTCTGTAAGACAATACCTCGGAATTAATTGCTTTCATACTGGTCAAGTCTTTCTTTATATTTTCTGCTTGATCTTCAATTTCTTTGAACTTGTTTTTGTTTACACTGTTTTCTAATTCGACCAAGAATCTTGAAAGTCCAGGAGAATCGAATTCTCGTTTGCATAGTAAACATTGCTTTTGATCATTGGCATATTTGATGGCAGTTAAATTAAATTGCCTGGTAACTTCAAAAGTGTTTATATCTTCCAGAACATTTCTATAACTCTCTTCCAACTCTTGTACGATATTTTCGTATGTATCAATTTCATTTTCGTCAATTTCTCCGAGAATATTTGCCTTGAGTACAATGATGTGATTCTGCAATTGTGATATCTCTTTAGTTTTCAATTCCATCATGGATTTTTCCATTTGTAAACTCAGTTGTATTTCTTGTTGCTCTTTGAAAACTTTCAACATCTTGGTGTTTTCTACAAATAATCTTTCTTTTAATGAATTATCATCCGTCTCCAAATTTAGATCTTGCCCGATAAATTGTTTGTACTGAATATTGATCTTTTCGTAAGAAGATTTCAATTGTGCCTCCTTGGTTTCCCTTAACTCCTTTTGAAAGTTGACTTTTGTTCTTGTTTCTGATTGTCTGTTACTAGTTGCAATACGTTTATTTAACTCTTCAACTTCAAATTCTAATTTTGAAAGAGCTGAATCTTCTTGTTGAATCTCGTTTTCAATGTTTGCAATTTCATTTAAATCCTTTTTAATCTTGAAATTCTCTTGAGATTTACTTAATTCTAATTTTAAAACTTCAAGTTCTTTGAATGTATTGCCTGCTTTTACTAAAGATGCTTTAATTTTGGAGACCTTTTCTTTTTTTCCATCTATATCTTTTTTTTCAAAATGCTTCTGTTGCTCAAGCTTGGTGATCTCGTATTGATGTTCTTCAATCTCTGACTGTTTTTTTAATTCGTCTTCATGTATTTCTTTGTCAATCTTTTCGAGTTTAGATTGTCTCTCACTCACAGTTAGTTCTAATAATTCCAAAAATGAATCAAAATCCTCTAACTGGTTCGAACTAGAAGAAAAATCAAGCTCTTGTTTGTTCGAAGTAATTATTTCTCCAAGTTCCTTTATTTTGATATTGTAATCCATTTCTTTAGATTTTAAGTACCCATCAGAGCGAATTAATTCATTATAAATGTTTGTTTTTTCGGTTTTCTCCGAAATAAGTGATTGAAGAGTTTGTTGTAATCGATTCGATTCATCTCTTTTGTTTTTGGTTATAACTTCGAAGTTTTGTTGTAAATGTAAAAGTTCCTCATCGGTAGATTCGAGTATAGATATTGAACTTTTCAACCGTTCTACTTGTTCATTCCGCACTTTGATTTCATGAGTCAACCTATCATATTCACTCAAGATTGCCTGGAAGTCTTGATTTAATGAAAATAAGTCATCTGCTTCATGCTCTTTCTTATCGATTTCTATGTTGATGGAAGAGATTTCCTCATTCAATCCTTCGGAAGATTTCTTCATAGTCAAAACCCGATCCTGGATTTTTTTGGCTCTTTCTTTATCAACTTTTAAATGTTGAACACTTTGTTCGATTAATTTAATATCAACTGCCATATCTTTTTTGATCAGTTTCAAATTGTCAATGACTTTGGTGAATTTAGATGCCTCAAATATGTCATCGAATCGCTTCTTTAATACCGACGCTTCACTCAATGGCCATAAACTATCATCTTGATGACAGAAAATCACATAGTCTAAAATGGCTCGTGATGCTCCCAAGTAGATTGGAGTCTGGGTATCCAATTCAGCATTCTTCGACGATATACTGATCTTGTTACCTCTATCGATGATAACCAACTGTCCTTCCAATGTTTTGAAAGTATTGGTCATGGTTCCTGCCTTCGAGCTTTTCTTGCGACTCAATTGAATGGTTCTAGTGGTGATCATGGACTTTCCATTGGCGTTTCTAAAGGCTAACTTCACTTGCCCTATGACATTGGTTCTTCCTGCCAAACTTGGATCGTTAACAAATGCTCCTCCTTTGGAATTGGGTGGTAGATCACCAGTGGTGGCATATTTAAGACATTCGATGATGGTAGTCTTTCCACTTCCATTCTGGCCACAGATAAGAGTAAGAGGAAATCCAAACTGAATGGTTTCTTCTTGTTCCGGCTCAAACGCTCTAATACCCTTGATGGAGAGCTTGAAAAGGGAAGACATCGGGAGAAGTTCCTGAGAAGTTGTGGAGAAGTTGTGGTGATGAAGTTCAAGGTGCGGGTGCTAATTTTAATATGAGGCTGCTCAGCTAAATTTAACTAGGGTAAATTTCCACAATATAAATATAAACCATTCATTCAAATTCAATTTTAACTCCAATTGGGTTCACGGTAGCTCACTTGATGTGTTCTATTGGTAGGAAAAGGAAAATTAGCGAAATTATTAATGAACTTACTAATTAAGAATTGAAATATATTAAATCTATATACTTACTGAATGTGGGTTTTGGATAACTCTTCAGCAATGGCATCTACATTTGCGTCCTTGTCTTCCTCCAGAGTTCCAGCCAAATTAGCTTCTAATTCACTCAAATCAAGGTCCTCTTCTAACTTATCTTCTTCTTCTTCATCATCTTCTTCATCACTGTCGAGTTCTTCAAGTTCATCAAGTTCATCGAGTTCACCAAAACCTCTTTCTTCGAAAATTTGGGTGATTTGTTCGATTAATTCGGAATCCTCCTCGAATCTGTTACCATTAAGTTCAAGAGCCTTCAAACCTGGTAACTTTTCCTTAATGGCCTCCACCAAAACCTTGACACTGTCTTCTTCCAACTCATTATATTGCAACTTCAAAGTGGTGAGGTTGGATTTAACAGCTCCAGCATTCAAAGATTCCATCAAGTTCAAAGAACCCTTGTTCTTCAAAAGACAATCATTAAGGTTCAATTCGGTCAATTCAGGCCAGTAGCCTAAGGTATCGGCCAACTTGACGGCACCAGCAGTGGTTATGGTATTGTCTTGCAAGTCAACTACTTGTAATTTCTTGTTGAATGCTAAACCTTGCTCAATTAATTTGGAAATACCGGCAGGTCTGATACCGTTTTGGTACAATCTAACCACTTGTAAATCTTGGTGATTTCTCAAACCGACAGACAAATAATTGATCGACCCGTTTTCCAATCTGTTTCTACCACAGATGAAAGTCTTAAGAGAGGGGTTGCCTGCAGCCTTTTTAGCACCGGCCAATTTGAATAAGGAACCTCCAATTCTTGATCCTGCAAACGGACCCATACCATTGTTAGAAAGGATCAAATGCTCGATGGTCACGGCCTTGGCCAAGTATGACTCTATTGGCTCGATGGTTTGTAAACCGAATGCGTTATCACTCAAGTTGACCAACTTCAATTGCAGGAATTGGAGTAATGCTGGCAACAAGTATTGCAAAGATTGGGGGATTTCCGTGTTCAATCTTCCTGTGTACAAGTCGGAGAAGTTGATCTCCACCACAGACTCCTTGTGCTTCAATAACGCTTCACTTAACGCCTTGGAAGCATCGATACCGATGGTGTTACCCGAGAAGTCGATCTTGGTCAAGCCGGTTTTGGAGTTCAACTCATCGATGAAAGGTTGGATGTCAGCAACGGTGTTGAACTTGACTTGTTTGCCAGCGATGGAGTAAGTAGTGGTGGCGGTCACGCCCAATTCAACGTCCACGGAAGCCATATTGATGGTAGAGAGGTTGTTTAGGTGTTATGAAGTGGTGATGAGATCAGTCGCGGGTGCCATGGAAATAGCATCACGTGCACCGCACTACAGTTAGAGCAACTACTTATGGTTATTCGGTAACCACACGCCGTCAATCCTAGCAAAGATTTTCAAACTCACCAAAAAATCGGAATAGTGAACTTACGAAATGTCTGCCAGATTCCAAGCCCCACCACCAAAAGCCCAATCTACTTACGAGAAGATCACTTCCAGCCCATTGTTCACCGCCGGTGTTCATGCTACTTACCTTGTTGCTGGTATTGCCTTTATTCAATCTCCATTAATGGACATGTTGGTACCTCAATTATAAGAGACGTGCCCCGCACAAATGTATATAGTAATGAACAGAACAGAACTGAACATCAAATGTAGAACATACCATGGGGAACCATTTAGAGGATCAGATGATCCTGATCTGATGATCAGCTGACCCGGTTGATACAGAAGCTGTTTCGAAAGCAATATTGGTTTTGGAGAGTTGAAATGGAACTGATGCTGTGAACCTCTTTAGTGGTGGTATATTATAGCACGAGACTGGATTTACTAGTTGAAGACCAACCACTAACTACCGAAGAGTAAATTGATGAAAAACCTCCAAAACCTCCAAAACCACCTAAAACCACCTAAAACCACCTAAAACCATCCAAACTTAAACCAAATCCCTCGCAAAACTATTTTTATCGGTTTCAATATGGATTCAGATCCATACAGGCCGGTAAGATGAATCAATTTTAAAATGGCAAGTCGGTTTTCTTCTCGATCCTTAATAAAATAAACAGTTTCCCTTGTATAGTAGTAAAAATTTCCCATGATTTATCCTCTCTAATACTCTCGAATAAACTGGGTGATACTCAATATGTGATTATCTAGTTAGTTTGGTATGTTCCATAATATGAGAAGAAGTAACCAGCATAAAATCCATAGTTAATCAGTATTAAATAATTAGTTAATCAGTAACCAATATATTTTCCAGATTATCCAGCATGAAATCTATATATTCGACCAGTATCAACCGGTGTACTTATCTAGTATATTTAACCAGTATCAACCAGTATAATTAACCAACATAAACTCTATATATTTAACCACTACATTCAACCAGTATCAAACAGTATACTTAGACTGTAACAGTAAGTTAACTAGTATATTTTACTAGATACTATTCAGTTAGCTTCCTTGCACTTTTCACCTCAGTAATTTATGCTCAACCATATAAATTATTACCAATCATCAAACTAATTTTCAAATATAATGATGAAGTACGGCAACCTGAAAGAAAGTCAACATTTTGGTTTGAAAAATCCCCAACTTTATATTTTCATTTTACACTTTTCAATCTTCAATCTTCATCTCTATTCATCTCTATTGATCTCACTTTTCACGTTCATAGAGGAATCTCAAAGACACATAATCCCAAACAGAGAATTTTTGACACAATCATTAAGCATGTGAAGAATGCCGCTTATGTAACCAGCAAAAGGGTTGTTTTTGTTTGGGTTTCTTAGTGGCTAGTGACCCCAGTGATCCAAAGTAGCCAAAATGTGGGGACCAACAGCACGTGTGAGAGAATCCAACTAGTTAGGAGGGTTTGAAAGTAATTCATGCAGTTTGCAGTTTGCAGTTATGCAGTTAACTCAGTAAAATTTCAGTGGAAGATCAACAAATTCAATCATTGAAGGTGCAGAACCATTAAAGTTTGGGGTTGTCAAAAGGATTCGAGTTTTGGAGAGTTCAACCTTGTGGGAGCCGAGGATCAAATTGGAATGAGGGAAGAAGAGGTGACATATTATGGATGGAGCCGATCACATCAGCTGATTTGGGAGGGTTGACGTTTTGGCGACTGACATTTTAGGAGGATTTGACGTTTTGGGAGCATTTGACGTTTTGGGAGGGTTGGACTTTTGGCGACTGACTGAACACTTTTGATACTTCACTATGGCCGGTTATCACCGATTTGGTAAGACATGCACAAAAGCCCCAAATTTTTTATTGTTTCGGTTACATGTGTGAAATGAATAATTTCCACCGATATCGTGTGATAATCACAGTTGTGATGGATCAATACCTTTTGGGATAGTACTATTATTTAATTAGTATGATAGGATTATTTCATAGTGTTCACTCAGTATAACCTTAGCAGGTGGTAATATGCAGAATGTAGATTATGTAGAATATGCAGAATGTAGGAATATGTGGATTGAGATAGAGTTCCGAGGTGCACATGCATTCCGATCTAACATAGTAATATTCGGTTAGATTTTAGTGACTTCTGAAGTTATCAATCGGATGCAAATAGTTTTGCGACCATATACTCACGCTGGTGGTGCCACTTGGTTTAGCTTATCGTACCACTATCATCAAGGTGACATGTGAAATTAAAAGCTGGAATCTGGGGTAAGCATAACACGTGACAGAAGGTCACGTGCCAAAAGTGGGGAAGATCCATCACGTGCCGGTGTTTCACATGCTTTACCCCACACATCTTAGTGATGTGCTCCGAAGTTGCAAATTCGTCACCCAGTCCGAGGCCCATTTGAGGGTTCAAGGTGAAATTTTTAACCATTAAGCAGTCACCTACGATGATTAAAGGGTCTGAAGTGGTGTGAATAATTTAGTCGGAACTCGATGGTTGATGACACGACACCGGTGAGACCCCGAGTCGAGATGCCGAAAATCTTACTGCCCCCGGTTACACTGACCAATAACTGTCCCAACATTAGAATGTAGATCAACATCTGATCCAACCAAATGCAAATGCCAAATTCTTCCATCTCACCCATCACCTCATCATCCCTACCATTAACCCCCCCATCTAGATTCCACGTTGTAGCCAGATGTAGCCACTAAATAACATTAGCTTTCCCCAATTTCCCGGCCACCCGTAACTCCACTTAACCTCCTCTAACCTCCACTAACCTCCAACACTTATCTAAACCGTGTCCCCGTCATTACCGGTCAACATCGGTCAATACCGTTTCTATCCATTTCCCCCTCTATTCCGCATTTGTTTCACTTGCACGCATCTCCTATGCCATGTACCTCGGTGCATCGGTACATGCTACCTCGGCCTGCTGGTGCAGGATGCTATGCCCCATAATAACCACTAACTATATTGAGACCAGGCACACGCTCCGTCATTTGTGGAGAACCCTCACAAAAACTATATAAGGAACTGCAATTCCATTACTTCCGTATCAGACATTCCTTAGGATAATATCACATATATCAACGCTAAAAACAGCAATACTTCTCAAACCTCCCCATTGAGAACCTTACTGAATTACGTGAATTCTCCTTACTGTCTTATTGAATAGAACTACAATGTCAGTGTCTACCAATACCGTAACCACCTCCCAAGGTCCTGACCCACAAACCTCTCTTCAAAAGGAGAGAGCTAAGGCCGCCTTTGATCCCATCAGAATGCACTACTTCTTGGAAGGTTCTGTCCAACGTGCTGAATTGGTGAAGGATATCACTCAACAAATGGAGAGAGATCCTATTATGGCCGCTGATGCTTCCTACTATGATCTTAACAAGGAACAACAAAGAGAATTAACCGCCAAGAGAATCAACCGTCTTGCTAGATACATTGAAACCGAATCTTTTGCTGACTTCCAAACCAGATTGTCTTTACTCGGTGTTTTTGACCCACAAACTTCCACCAGAATCGGAGTTAACTTGGGTTTATTTATTTCTTGTTGCCGTGGTAATGGTACCATGGATCAATTGAACTACTGGGCATTGAACAAGGAAACCGTTTACCTTAAGGGTATCTTTGGTTGTTTCGGTATGACCGAATTGGCTCACGGTTCCAACGTTGCCGGTTTGGAAACTACCGCCACCTTTGACCAAGAAAACGATGAATTTATCATCAACACCCCACACATTGGTGCCACCAAGTGGTGGATCGGTGGTGCTGCCCACTCTGCCACCCATTGTTCTGTTTACGCCAGATTGATCGTTCACGGTAAGGACTATGGTGTCAAGACTTTCGTTGTTCCATTGAGAGACGCTAACCACGACATGAACCCAGGTGTCACTGTTGGTGACATTGGTGCCAAGATGGGTAGAGATGGTATTGATAACGGTTGGATTCAATTCTCCAACGTTAGAATCCCAAGATTCTTCATGTTGCAAAAATGGTGTAAGGTTTCCAGAGACGGAGAAGTTACCTTGCCACCTTTGGAACAATTGTCCTACTCTGCCCTTTTGGGTGGTAGAGTTACCATGTGTATGGACTCTTTCAGAATGTGTGCTAGAATGTCTACCATTGCTTTGAGATATGCCATTTGCAGAAGACAATTCAAGCCAGCCACTGCTGATGAAGAAGACAAATCTATCTTGGAAACTCAATTGATTGACTATCCATTACATCAAAGAAGATTATTCCCATATCTTGCTTCTGCTTACGTTTTGTCTCAAGGTGCTCTTAAGATTGAAAGAACTATTGAATCTACCATTGGTGACTTGGACGTAGCTGTTGAAAATGACGACTATGAAGGTATCATGAAGGGTATCGATGCCATGAAGTCTTTGTTCATTGACTCTGGATCTATGAAGTCTACCGGAACTTGGTTGGCTCTTGAATCTATTGATCAATGTAGACAAGCCTGTGGTGGTCACGGTTACTCCAGTTACAGTGGTTTCGGTAAAGCTTATAATGACTGGGCTGTTCAATGTACCTGGGAAGGTGACAACAATGTTCTTGGTGTCTCTATTGGTAAGCCATTACTTAAGCATGTTCTTGCTGTTATCGATGACGATAAGGTTGTTAAGGGTTCCAGTTCTTTCCTTACCGACACCAAGAAGTTTGTTGGTGAACATGCTAACACTCCATTCTTGACCTCTAAGGCTGACATTTTGGACTTGAAGAAGTTTGTTCGTGGTCTTGAAGTTTGTATCATCAGAATTGCTTATCAAAGTGCCTTGGTTGTTAAGGAACAAAAGGGTAACTTCGAATATGTTGGTGGTGACATGGTTACTATCTCTAAGTTGAAGGCTTACCACTACTTATTGACTGAATTCATTATCAAGACTGAAGCCACTGAATTCAAGGAACTTCAACCATACTTGCTCAACTTGGGTAGATTATTTGCTGCCACTATTGTGTTGGACAAATTCTCCGGTGTCTTCTTGACTTACAACGTTATTCCAAGTTCTGTTGTTGCCAAGTTGAGTTCTGAAATCATTCCAGAATTGAATGCTGCCATCAGACCACATGTTGCTACCTTGCTTGATTCTTTCCAACAATCTGATATGATGGTTAACTCTTCTCTTGGTAACTACGATGGTAACGTTTATGAGAACTACTTCAAGATTGTTAAGACTCAAAACCCACCATCCCAAACCAAGGCTCCTTACTCTGCTGCTTTAGAAGCTATGTTGAACAGACCTTCTCTTGACGAGAGAGACAGATTCGAAAAGTCTCCCGAAGCTGCTGAGATTTTGTCTGTTAACGAGTAAACAATTGGTCATAATATGTGCTATGAAAAACCGGATTTTTGATAAGTCTCGGTATTACGATACTATCATGGAAAATAAATAAACAAGTTTTTGAATCGTTGTAGAATTAAATAGATTATAATAATTAAACTAACATACTTGATTGGCTTATACATTGTGCTAACTTCCCAGTCTAAAAAGAATTCAGCATCAAAGGTTAGATGAGGATAATTATAACCTATAATATCATAATTATCATTGTCTACTTTACATATATCTAGATGTTCAGGAGGTTAGTTAGTTGGTCTGTTGGTTCTATTGGTTCTACTTAAACAGTTGACTACTATCTGTTTTTATGTGAAGCTTCTAATGATCAAAATGTAATTATTAACTTACTCATTCAGATAAATATTGATTATGATATTTGAGTTACTTCATATTTATGCACCAATGACAGCTAGAAAAAGATTAAACAACATGATAATTTTATGGTTTAGTTATTGCTTCAATCGTAGGATGGAGTTAAAATACTCTTGGCTTCGTCTTCCTTTTCATTTCTGTCTCTTTCATCAAGACTTGGTCTATTAAGCATAGCACCAAGGTCATCCATGTAAGGTGGCTTTCCATCACCAATTGGATTACTCTTCTTCACAACCTCTAAGTAATTTTCATAGATATTACCATCATAGTTACCAATAACAGAATTAAGTAAATTGTCTGGTTGCTGGAAGGCATCAGTTAAACCAATTGCATAAGGTCTGATCTTCTTCAATGCTTCAGTAACGAAAGCTGAGTTGATGTACCTGGCTAAGTCTTGTTCGAAAACGTTAAATCTTAAAAAGTGAGCACCAAAATTGACGAAAATAGAGTTTGAGAAGTATAATTGAAGAAGGGTAAGTAAATGTCCATAAGTGGCATCTGACTTATCAACCTTTTCCAACTTTCTTATGAATGATTCCAACAAATAGTGATGAGCTCTTAATTTGGATAATTCAACTCTTTGTGGGGAAATAGCATCCCAATCACCCTTGAAATCTTTCAATAACTTAAGGTTATCAGCACCATATCTGACAATAACAGCTTCAACGGCTTGTTTGACCTTGGATAAATTAAGCAAATCGGTTTCTGACTTAAGAATAACTCCGGATGAAATGTATTCTTCAGCATGATTAAGGAAAGCAAATGTGGAGTTAGAGTCAATTGGCTTTTTCTTGTAAACAATTTGTTCAATGTTCTTCATGATAGTCTTACCAGCAGACATGGCCAAGACATTGTTGTCACCTTCCCAAGTACATTGAACAGCCCAATCATTAATAGCTTTACCAAAACCATTATAACTGGAGTAACCATGACCACCACAACATTGTCTGGCTTCATCAATTAATTCACCACCAAGCCAAGTTAAAGTGGATTTCAACGAACCAGAATCAACAAACAAAGACTTGGTTCCCAAAATGGCTTCAGAGATCTTCTTCTTATCATTCTTAGCAAGAGCATCTTCTAAGCCTTCAACCACTTCTTCATGTTGTTCTTCCAAACGGTCCGTTCCTACTGCCATGGCATAAGTTAAAGCCAAGTTGGGGAATAATCTTCTTTGGTGCAAAACGTAATCCAAAAGCTTAATTTCTAAAGCATCATCTTCATTGGCCTTGAATTGTCTTCTTCCCACACCATATCTAATGGCAATGGTAGTGAATCTTGCACCAATTCTGTAAGAATCAACAGCCATGTTAACTCTTCCTTCAAGAAGTGAAATGTAAGATAATTGTTCCAATGGTGGCAAATTAACCTCTCCCTTTCTGGAAACCTTACACCATTTTTGCAACATGAAGAACCTTGGGATTCTGACATCAGAGAATTGAATCCAACCGTTGTCAATACCTTGTCTACCCATCTTGGCACCAATATCTCCAATACTGACACCTGGGTTCAAGTTATGGGTCGAGTCTCTCAATGGGACAACAAATGTCTTGACACCATAATCCTTACCCTTAACGATTAATCTTGCAAAGACAATCGAATGAGTGGAAGAATGAGCAGCACCTCCGATCCACCACTTGGTGGCTCCGATATGTGGAGTGTCAATGATAAATTCATCAGTTTCTTCATCAAAGGTAGCGGTTGTTTCTAATCCAGCAACGTTGGAACCGTGTGCCAATTCGGTCATACCAAAACATCCATACATTTGCTTCATAATACCGGCTTCTCTGGTTTTAGCCCAGTAGTTATATTGCTCAGCAGTACCATTACCACGAACACCATTCAAGAACAAACCTAAGTTGACAGCCATTCTAATACCAGCAGAAGGGTCGTAAACTGTGAGTATACCTAATCTTCTGAAGAATTGCTTGGAGGTCTCGATTTCGATGTATTGAGCCATTCTGGCGATTCTGAGGGCTGTCAATTCACGGTCCTTCAACTTATCGTTGTCATAATGGGCGGTATTACTTTGTAAAATCACATCTCTTTCCAAAGCTTTGTAAATACGAAGTACATGAGCGGCCTTGGTAGGATTACCTTCAAGAAATTGGTGTAATTTAGAAAGGTTGAAGTTGGTGTGACTTCTTTCCTCTGCCACCATTTCCTTGGGATTTGGTCCAGGTAATGTGGTGACAGAATTAGTTATTTGAAGCGGTGTCTCCTTAGTCATGATGAATTAACGTTTGAATTATTTCACCTTGTAACCGTTTACAATATATACCCAGTACCCCACTTTTTAGCCAGTACACTAAGATTTTTAGGAGGGTTTGGATCATCCCGAGGAAGAGCATTTCAGGGTATCAATTCCCACAAGAAGTGGGGAGGCTCGGAAATAGGTTGGGGTTCTAGAATTGATAACTAATGAATCAGGAGATCTTTGAATCATCTAAACCTACTAATTGGTCAAGACTGGGGTGATTTTGTAGTGGTTATCGGATGTAGTTCCACGGATCTTGGATTTGACATCTTCATATGCCAATGTGCACTATAATTGCCCCGCCAGAGGCTTAATGGTCGGTAATTATACTATCCGTAACGATAGACTCAATGAAGACATACTCGGGAAGCCTGGATGAAGATCTTGGCTATTCTGGAAGGTGATGATGTTTCCTATCAACTTTGATAAGGAAACTAGGTAGAGGGGGTCACTGGTTGTTTGGGATTGCGAAATGAAGTAGTATGGGTGATATGGTGAGAGGACAGAAGGAAGTAAATGGGCCCGGGACCGTGAACAATACGTGTTATGATTGGTCATGGTGATAAATTTGGACCGAATAGATTTAACGTGGGATTCGATGAAATAACATGGGGCATTGAAGCACTGAAAGAAGATACAGTTGCAACATAAGATCTCTCTAGGAGATGCGAATTGTTTGGTTAGACCCTGAACAAGCTGGAACTGGAAGCCATTGCAGTTTGAGAAAACTTGTTAAGAAATAACAACATGCTACGAAATAACAACAACATGAGATGTACCTAGTAAATCTGTAAATTATACATCGATAGGATCAAGTTAGAAGAGGAGATGTAAGGTAAGAACTATTAATGGAAGTTCACCTTCACCAATTCTTGCTCGGTCACCACTGAGTCCGATGTCATTAATATCACCACTGGATCTGACGGAAGTATTACACTACCACATATACACTACCACATCTAAGTTAACTGATAGTTTTATCACCAGTCCTACTAGCATGAACTATTAATGAAAGTTCAAACTATTAATGAAAGTTCAAACTATTAATGAAGGCCATCAACTATTAATTAAGTTATGGTCTCTTACTGGAATGTATTGAATAGTCTAGAGGTACAAATAAGTGATTGAGATAATGGCCGGATTTCAAGTCAATTACCCTACATTTAGTTGTTAACATAGCATTATACTGTGACTTTGAATGCAGTAATTTTACCATTGACTCCAGAATAATACCCCATCAGTAGATGGGTAGTTGTTCCGAATGGTAACTAGTAGTTCATTCAAATACTTATCATTAATTAGTTCTAGATAGTTAATTGGCTCAAGATAGTTAATGTCCAATATTTGAAGATTGCAAAGGATCACCACAATTGTGAGGTGGGGTTTGATGCTGATGAAGATCCAAACTAATCTACCATTTATGATTTCAATGGTCTCTTTTGGTTGGTGAAACAGAAACAATATCTTAGTTTAAGCCTCGTAAAAATCAATCTAGGCTCTTGGACGATTTGGTTGAATTCCGTGAATCTCATACTGATTGTAATGGTCACTTTGTCACCACATAGTGAAATAAAGTACCAAGCTATTATCCAGCTGAACCTAAACCTAAACTTAAACCTAAAGAAGATGAATTACTGGTGAAATTTCAATATTTTCAACTCTTTCCATATCTCCAAGAGGTTCTACAAAAGAAATGAGTCAGATGAAAGAGGAAGAAAAACGTTTAAGAATTTAATAGGGAACATACTTCAGACCCCCAGACCCCGTTTAGTGTCAATAAGTTGCAATAGGAGTATTACAGCATCCTTGCCCTAAATGGCCGGTTAGCATATAGATTGGTTATTTTTTAAGCTCCTAACCTCATACCCCCTATAATGAAAGCCGTTTCGTCTACCTCTTGAAGAGATATAGCCGAGATTCATGCCATAAAAATGACAATAGGGGAATATCTATATTGGTATTAGATATACCATACCAGTACCATAATTAAGCTACAGAGAATGTTTAATTTACCGCATTCTTGACGAGTTAACAATTAATTAAGCATTAACAACTGAACCTACAAATCCAGTCAAGTAAAAAGTCAACTATTCCAAAAGTAAACAAGTAAAAAGTCAAAAAGCTAATAATTGATCAATTGATAAATTCAACAAAACGGCAGAATTAAGACATAGGAGAAATATCGAATTTTTGACCTAATTAATCCGATAGATCACACCCAACAATTACCTAACTAAGCAGTAAGTTAATTATCTCTGTCAATAGAAAAAATAGACAAATAGACAATAACAAATACTTCCAAATTGTAAGGTACTTTATCATGATCCCATCTTAATAATACATAGGGGCGAAAATACCCTTCAAATTACGGATATTTTGTATTAAATATTTTATATTTTATCATAGATCTTCCCCTATACATAACAGAGATTATTAGTCGAGACCCCACGTTGTTAACAATTCCTCTTGGTGGCCAAGCTGGCTAAGGCGCGAGACTGTAATGATAACTCAAAGTAATCTTGAGATCGGGTGTTCGACTCACCCCCAGGAGATTTTTTTGGATTCAAGATTTTTGGTGGTTTGAATTTTTGCAGGTTAAGCACCTATCACAGTAGGTTGGGTGCGAACCCCCTAGTCATTCCATGTCATGCGATTCTCAATCACCACTTCGCATCCTATTGGCCAATCACCTCTCGTTGGCCCATCTCGGATATAGAGGAATGCATGAACATTTCAAGATGTCATGATCATTGATGATGCTCTAAATTAAACAACCGGCCGAAATAAAATTCTTGCTCCGAATCTATAACTTCTAGCCGTGGCTGGTTCCATGACCGGTTTAGCCACCCGACGGGACCGCGGCAGGTTACCAGATTGATCGTCACTCTCGTCTCCATAGTAGAGCCTATTCCTTTCCTTAATAGTCCAAAATTACACAAAGGACGCCACCGTGCACGCATTTGTGACGCATTAAGCAGGCCGAGAATATCCATACGGCAGGGCTGGTGAATTTAAATACTCATCTATTGGCAACAAATAAATTTCGTATCTTCACCTTCACCAAAAGAACACCTTTTCCTTTGAACCAATTGGATCATTATCAAAATATCAATTGTATCAATTTCAATTGTATCAATCTCAATTGTATAGTGTTCAATCCTAATCCCATCGTTGTTGAACTCCTTATTCGTTTTACTTTATCCCACTTAACCTTAACTCATCGTTTACTTAATTAACCATGGATTCCGAAAAGATTGTTGGTGCCATTTTATCCATATTCTTACCTCCTTTGGCTGTGTTTTTGAGAGAAGGACTTGGAGCTCCATTCTGGATTGACGTCGTCTTGTGTATTTTCGCTTGGTTCCCTGGAGTGTTGTACGCTTTGTACGTCACTTTCAAGAACTAGAGAGTTCTACTGTATTAATATATGATTTGTGAAATATCGTAGTAGTTAAGCATTGAAGGGACATGATTAAATGAGGGATATGATTAATTGTATTAAATCAATCCAATAGAACTGATTAATTCTATTGGTTTACTGTGGGGAGTGACCGAATACCCCGAGGCGTTTTATATGGTATAATAGAGGCTCTAGTGCTTAATATTAATAGTCCTGGGGAAAATGTGGAGGCTACGGCGATTCCAATACTCCACTCTTGTTCGTAGAGGCTCTGCTAGTGGAATATTCCCTAATTTACGTCAACTAAAGGACCACGGAGTACCGAAAATCAGTATCTGATCAAGTCGCCAATATCACCAATGTAATTAATGTCGCCAATATCACCAATTTCACCAATGTCACCAATTTCATCAATTCGCCAATTTCACCAATTCACCAGTGTCACCGTTCTAACTCTGTAAATAATTTCACCAATCCACTAATTTCAATCTACATATAGGACATACAGAGTAAACATATCATCAAGAACCAACTGCACCTTAAAGTACAAGGAGGGTCGTATTGACTCTTTGTCCATATCTGGCTGCTTCTATCTCTGATTGGATTTGACCCCTCCCAATGTTATTATCTTTCAAATTGGACGTGTCCCATTTGAGTCATTGTGGCTAGTCCATCTCCTCACGTTCCCCGTCACTCCGATCTCACTGACCTTCGGTGGACTGCGGAGACTTTGGTGAAGGCTTCGGTAGACTGCGGAGACTCGGTAGACATGCGGAGACTTCGGTGGACTGCGGAGACTCATGCGGCTCCTAAGGGGCTTCAAGTTATCTTCGGATGACTCTCCACCCGGAGTGTTTTCCAGAGACTTTGAAGGGCTATTTCAAGGATCTTCTTTACTGTTTACTGCTGAAGGAGCTTTATCTTTACTGCCTTGGATTGATCATTCTACTGATTCTCTCTCGGTAATTCTCACTGATTCTCACTGTAATTCTCACTGCACTTTCTAGCTGCACTACGCTTCCAGCTGCACTACACTTTCAGCTGCACGATGTCTATTCTGCTGTGTCTCTTTGCAGTCTCCTTTGTCTCCTTCTCTACACTCCAAGCCACGTCTCCTTTACTTCATTTATCTCATTTATCTCATTTATCTCATTTATCTCATTTATCGACCTCTTTCTCCTTAGCCTTTCTACACTCTCAGCCGTATGGATATGTGCCTGGAACCCATCACTGTACATAACACTTGTTGTTGAGAGATTTGATCACCAGAGCCCAAAGCCTCGGCAACAGTGCCCATGTGCCAGCTTGCTGTCACTCGGGGGTCATGATGGATCTCCACACCAAACTTCGACATTATTCGGTTCTCAGGTACAAACTAGAAGTCCGGGTTAGTCCAGGTTAGTCCAGGTATGGTGTAGGTGTAGTCCAAAACTGAGGCAAATTGGGTGGCTTTACAATGTCCAGCTGAGTTATACCACTTTGCACCACCACCATAATCATCACCATTATCACAATCACCTTAATCACCATCACTATTAAATTGCAACATCCTATTTTGTTACCCTTGCTTTATTCAATCTCCTTTATGTCATCAATTCAATTGTTTATTGAGATAGAAATTTAGTATATCTTCAAAGTTGTATATCAAAGTTGTTTATCAAATTTGTTTATCACCAAATTCGTATATCACCGAATTCGTATCGGTTCCACAAGTTCGTATCCAAATTCACCTCACCACAGGCCCTAAAATCCGATCTAGAGCTTCTTTCGCAGATGAACCCCTGGCAGTCAGCCAATAGAATCATCGCATTAACTATTGTTATCTGCGGATCTCGATCACGTGGTGCCCAGTGTTGAGATAAGCTGGTGGGTTTGCAATTAATAACTAGCTGAGGGGTTCTGGTTCAGCTAGTTCATTGCTTCGTTGCTGAAACTATCCCGTGTTTGATTATTGAATTTGTTTATTATTAACTTGTTTTCTCTTTGCCTTGAATAGTTCCCGTCGTCTTAATGGCCAATACGTCAACTTCCATGGCTACCACCACCACCATCACCACCACTTCCACCACGTTGGGGCCAGAAGTGTCATTGGATCAAAATGAAAATCATTCACAACTGAAATCCCTACGAGAAGAAACTACATCTTCTTCGTCCGCTCATATCCCCAAATCAAATTCCTCATTACCTCCGTTCTCATTCACTAAACGTCCCGTGGTGGAATATTTACACCGATCGGATAGTAGTGGTTCTACGGACAGAAATGATCCCAAATCTACTTTCCATTCTCAAATCTCTGATATTCTCCCATCACTTTCTCGAAGACCCACTGCATCTAGCAGTTCAAATGACTTGTCTAGTTCGGAAAAATTCAGGGATATCAACTATGATGAACAGATCCGTTTCCCTCGTATGAATAATATGAACTATTACACATACTCCAAAAGCAAACCTAGAACAACCCGTCCATCTATTAGCAGCAACTGGAGCGACCGTAGCACAAGAAGCGATCGCAGCATCAAGAGTGACCGAAGCTCAAGAACTTCCTTATCTGACAAAAAGGAAGATTCCACTGAATCCCCCAAAGATGATTATAGACCCGCCATATTCGATTTGTCACAACCATTAAGGCGGTTTTCAATACCGGTGGACCATGAACCATCCCCATCTGATTTGAAGTCTGTGGGTGCAACAAGTCAAGAGGAAAATTTCAAGCTCCTAAGAGAATACGTTGTCAACAATTATATCTATGAAAAGAATTTGCACCAAGCTCAGCTTAGTCGCAATATCACTTCTTTTTCAAATGAAGCTGGGAACTCCAGTGGTACCTCCAACAAAGATGACAGGCCTTTTGGTGTGTCTCATCCATTTTATCTGAACAATGGTGCTAGAATAAAGCACCTGTACAATCTCCATCAAGAAAAAGGTAGCAGAAGAGGATCGAAAAATGATCTGTCATCGTCTTCTACTTCTTCAAAGTCTCTGAACTCAACCCCAACACCCAATGAAGCAACTGGACCAGGAACAATCTCCAATTGTGGATTCAGTCATTTATATCTGATGAAAAAGCCACTTAGTACTCCTGCTGTACTTCGTCCACTCGTTAAAAGTACCAGCTCAAACAATGTCAAGTCATCGGTCCAATCCTCCTCCGATAAAAGATCCAATAAAGGTAATTCTAATCCTATGAATAATTCCATTTATACTATTAGTTCTCCGAAAATACAAGAGCCATATGACCCAGAGATTTTGGAGGATGAAACGAATTCTCTCGATGACGGTGAGCAGTATCGTTTATCTCCACATGCTTTCACGTTGGAACCTACCCATTTACATTGGAAACCAAATAACTATACCAATCATTGTATGCAATGTTTCAAGTCATTTGGTAATTCTTTAGTATCATTATTTTTAACATTTTTTGATGGAATGAAGGAAGACGAAGCTAGAATCGGTGCAGGCACCGGTCCAAATACTTCGGGTACCACGGGTCCAAAAAGAAGACATCATTGTCGATTTTGTGGGTTTATTTATTGTGATAGCTGTTTGATTCAAAACGATAACGATAATGCCCTCAAGTTTCAGGTGACTAATCGCATATACGTTACCCCTAGAGGAAGATTTATGGGTAATGGAATTCTTTTGGATCAGAATGCCAGATTTATTGTACCAATTTTTAAGTATTTGGATTCTCACTCTGGAGAAGCTCAAGAATCTCCAGAATTAACGATGATTTCAGATCCAGATAATTTTAAGTTATTCAAGATATGCAAGAATTGTGGAGAAATTTTCAAGAATCTTGTGATAGATCTTAATCATAGTGCAGATACCACAACGGAAACGACAGATTCAGGGGTATTAGAACGTTTCCCTTATGTGTTCATTGAGAATCCTTATGTGAATGCAATCAAAGATACAGAAAAGCCTTCACGTCCGACTCTGCAAAGAAGACCACTGATGCAACCCGTTGTTGGTGAACAAGCAGGTGTGAATCGAAAGAATTCGACGCATGAAGGCTCTAATTGGACCTGGAGTTCATTCTAAAATCGTAATAGATTAACGATGAATGGATACAGGGCTTCAAATACAGTCTAAATATAATACACTATGAAACACAATTATTATGATGATGCACACGAAAATACGACCAATAATTCAAACATTCGGGTTAATATGATATGTGGATTTAGGAATAATTCTGCTAGTATTCATCACATTGATTATTAAGCATTCCTCATCAATATACCAAACAAACCAACAATAAGGAATAAGTGCAAGATCCAATAATTATTAATACATACACACTGGAAGTGTATTGAATACGATATTCTTTACTTGGTCCAAACCCACACAACATACTTTTGGATTTTACAATGTTTCAATGTGATCGAAGATACCCAGAATAATATGGCTTCCCAAACCATGAGAACCAACCAAATATAATCACTACATCCAACCATTTAGTACTCCCACCAACCATCAAGTACTCCCCCAATTATCAGGCACTCTCCAACCAATATTGAACGAATAGACTTCATGGTCAACTAATTTACTTCAACTTCAGTATTTGTTATTATTCAGAATGAGTTATTAATATCAACTAAATAAGATAATATTTATTATTGTAGATACACATGATCCCGGGAGAAGTCGTCAAAGATGCTGACCTATTTGCGACGCTTATCATATCTGTCTATGCTGTCACATGGACGGTAGTACAATGGCTCAAAGCTAAACACTCCGGGCTCCGCCAGTATGAAAACTATAAGCCCCCGACCCCCTTTTTCACCTTTTTCCCCTTTTTTTCTTCTTTATTCTGTAACTCTCTAATCATACTGTTTCTCTATAAACCTGTCCATTCTCCCTATTTGATCCATCACACCATGTAAGCAAAATAAGACCTCATTACATGAATTTGATTGGTAAGATAGTTCACCAAAGTAAGTGACGCGTCTCCAGAGAATTATCAGCAAGGACCACGAGCCCTGGCCACCTCTAGCATATACTAAAGCGTACAAATTGGTACAGGGAACAGCAAATATTTACATCTGCAGCTGGGGCTAAACATACAACCCGTAAACATCCATACATCAACCATCAGTCATCAACCATCAGTCAAACTTCACTCTTCAGACTTCAAACTTTCCCTTAAAGTACAATACACAGACATCAACTTTAACTATGTAAACACCACTACTCCTATAGCAATAAACTTAGTAGAGTCATTAGCTAAATAGATTCACCTCTTCAATTATTATCTATTGCATCATGCTGTCCTTCGATATTCTGCCTTCTTCGATATTCTGCCAGCCTCGCCGGTTGGGTAAGTGGTGGGACCACAAAGCGGACAGATGATGGCCACAGGGCGATGGCCCAGGGCGATGGCAAAAGTGCGATGGTGAAAGAAATGGGACGATGGTGGTGGGACCACGGAGTTGTGGGTAGTGGTGAGCCCATTCGAATTGAATAGGCTCTGCCCCGTGGTGACATCTTGATTAATTCCTGCATGAATTCCTGCACCGGGATTGTAACACAGGAAGGAATCTGCACTAGACAATAGACAGAGCAACTGGAACTAAACCATTACTCCAGTGATGAATACTGGGTGGGGAAAATTCCAGAGATCAATCTAGGTGGATGTTGGAGAATAGTTCAAATTCAAAGGTTTCAACTTGTCATTGTAGAAGTTTGGTGTAATTGATGGCTTAACGCGTTGGAAAGAAATTCAGGCACTGGCGATATTAAGCGATTCGACTATTAAACACAACGAGCGATTTAGTTGTGATGGCTGAGGCACGTTTCATGTGTGAAACAAAAAATTCGGGACGGTAGCGAACACTGTAGCGAGAACTTCTGGTACGATCGAAGGTTATAGTGAGAGTATGAAAAATACCAGTTCCAGGAGAACTAAAACCGCATGGCCTCAGTCACTGAAACAGTACCAAGATTGTCGTTTACACCACCTGTAGTATCATGGTCATGGGATAGGGAGATCATTTTTAAATACTCCCACAATCCCCAGACCCACGTCAATAGACGGATCCACCGCCAATCCCAACCCCACCCTGTCGCTAGTCTAACATTTAAAACATTTGTGAAACATTGGCCAATTCACTTCAACCCACTCCATTCAAGCCCTGTTTCACAGCTTTACCGTAGTGATGTTCTGTCACCATCATCTGTCACCACCAGCCTACATCGATATATCCCTAGGCTAACATTAAGCTGGTACTATGGCTACTAGCCACAACCAAAAACATCCCAAACCGCCTCACTGCACTGCCACAAATTGCCCCCTTTTCAGTACTGTCACTACCAGACCATACTCACCGCCTATGTAGTCCGCTAAACCGTTAAACACTCCAAACCGCAAACCTCAAACCTCAAACCCCAAACAATCCTCACCACTAGCACATTCCCCACCCTTCTCACACTAATAAACCACAAGCTATTCTCCACCTAATGATCGTTTGTTCTCTATACCGCGGTACTATTGTCTCTGACTAACAAACTCTGGTCGTGAATCCTCACCGCTATCGGCCCCACTTTTCAGGTTCAGGTCATCATCCTCGCAGGAAGCCCTAATTTCAACGATTTACTGAAACGAGTTAGACGCTTTTTTTTTCTGAGTTGATTCAATCAGTTGTTTTCCTTTCTCAACCTTTTCATCCTTCATCCTTAATCCTTTTTGACCTTTAACGGTATCGAGCCCTTCGTCCAAGGTTCGTCTAAGGTTCGTTCTTCTATTGCCTCCACTCATTGACTCGACGTCGGCTCATGTATCAACAGCCCAATCACTCTTACGCGTCTACGGATTCGTTGAGACGGTTATCGTCCAACAATCCATTTAGACAACATGTCGCCTCAACTTCACAGCACCATCAACATCAACATCAACAAACCCATCAAAAGCATCAACCCAAGTATGAAGCACCCAAGTTGGCCAATTTGTCCAGTCGTTCCCTCGAGCGTCATTCCAGTTTCGATGACTGGGTTGAAAAGAATAAACAACTTCTCGATGAAGAAGAAGAAGATGACAAACCATTCCAACCAGTTAACATGTCAGTTAATGTGGGTCTCAAACACAGTCCTCTGACCAAAAACGATTTAACTTCACCTTTATTCCCTCCTCCTCCTCGCCCTGTCCGTGCTGATAGTGACAGTAGCGTGAACTACAATAGGTATGTATTTTGGATTTACTGACCCCTAGTCTTTTAACATAGCTGAGCCGTTTATGGCGCCAGTTGGCGCCAGTTGGTTCCAGTTGGTTCCAGTTGGTTCCAGTTGGTTCCAGTTGGTTCCAGTTGGTTCCAGGTGGACAAGTTGGCAATTTGCGATGCGTGAACGCTATTATCCGCCTCAAAATCATCCCCTAGGCTACACTAATCCCTTTAACCTTTTAACCGTTGATTAGTTGATTACTGGGCCCGATCAATTATTAAGCGTAATGTTGTGCAACAAACGCCTGAATCGAGGTTTGAGGCAACATTTACGCCTTATGATCGCCAATGCCTTGTCAGCAGGTCGCGGTGAGTCGGTGAATGGGGGTGCACACGACCTTGTTTTTATGCTCACCATTTCTCCGATGAAGACTCCGTCAGTCAATGTTCTGGCCCCGCCACAGATTGCGGCGCGTCTATTTCATGGATGTGACCGAAATAAGCCCTGTTGGGTCACGTGTGGGAGCTTGCTCTCACGCTGGATCCGTCGGACGGCAACTTCAATTCTTATGAATTTACTGCCATTGCTATTTCAATCTATCGGACAATTCGGTTACATAATCGCATATTTGGTTATATTCTCAGTGTTCACAGCCTCGCCCTTGCCAACTTCGCCCATTTCGCCAACTTCGCCTTAATATCTCACTAATTTGAAAGGTTTTTTGTTTCAGTCTCCTCTTCTCCTTTTCTTCTCAGTTTTACTAACTATAAACAGAAAAATGTCATCGAATAATCCTTTCGCTAAAGCTCTTAATGAGCCAGATTCTTATGTTCATCATCGTGATCCTCCTCCAGTTCCAAGGTCAAACAGTAATGGCTCTACCCCACCAGCACGTCCACCAAAACCTGAAGTCGTTGCACCCCCTTCTTATGAAGAAGCTGCTGGTCCTGAATCCGCCAGAAGAGATTACCCAAGAGAGAAATCATCCTCGTCAAGACAACATCGTTCACACTCTCATTCTGAACCTTCTTCTAGACACCATCGTAGTTCTAAAGAAAAGAGTTCTTCAAGACACCGCAGTGGTCATAGGTCCTCAAGAAATAAGTCACCTAAAAAGGTTGAACCAGTGAAGTCTAAGAATTTGGATACCATTGATAAACTAGATGTTACAGGTTTCTTTGGAGGTGGCTTTCATCATGACGGTCCATTTGATGCATGTACACCCCACAGAAACAAGAATGTGAAGAGTGCCCCTGTCAAGGCATTTCCACCTGATGGTCCAAATAGCAGTATCCAAGGTTATGGTGGTACTGATAAGACTCAACAAATGAATTTAGCTTTTGGACACTACGAAGAAGATCGTAATGAAATAGTGGGCAGAAAACATTCAATTAAGGGTAAAGATAACACTACAACTAAGACGTTTGAAACTTCTGAAGAAGTTCCACCAAGAGCTCCAGGAGATCTTACAGCTAATCCATCTGTGGTTAACTTTGCTTCTAATACCAAGGCAGAACCAGTTCATGGATCTACCACCGCTGGTTTAGGATCATCCACATTCATTGATGGTGCACCTGCACCAAAACTCGTTGATAACGACTTTTTGAATACTTCTAATGGAGGATTGGGTAGAAAGAAGTCTATTGTTCAAAGATTACGCAAAAATAGTAATAGTGAAAATAGCACCAGAAGAAGTTCAAATGATGGTTTTGCTACCCCAGAAACAACTAGAAGAGGATCATTAGGTAACGTGGAAACATCTGATGATCTTGCTCCACCAAGCATGGGACCAGGTTCGTCTTTGTTGAGAAGAGTTAAAAGTTTGAAGGTTAGAAGGTAAGCTGGCAGGGCCTAGTGGTTCAAACTTTATCCTTTATCATAGCATACTGATCATTCTGGTTAAACTACTTTTCGAAACTTTTCGACATTAATAGACAAAGACAAGCGTTCTTATTTTCTGGTTTTTTGCTGGCCATACCAACCACAGTGGTATTATTCTTCTATGTATGATTTGTATTAATTGAGTGTTTTGGAGTAATTCATGTAAAGAAATGTTTTATTTAAAGAAATGTTTCATGTAATTGAATGTTTGAAGTAATTGAAATAGTCAGGTAATGAAATAGTTTCATGTACTGGTGCTCTGTATATTTATATATGGCAGTCTGCGACTTCTATATATGACTCCAATATCTGCGACTTCAATCTGCGACTTCAATCCACGTGAGAATCAAACCAAAATTTTTCACCAATCTACTCAACTGCACCACCACCACTAATGTATAGAGTTGCCAGAACTGTAAGGAGACCGGCTGTTTCCCTCCAGGCCGTGAGAAACGTGTCGTTCAAATTACCAACCATCTCAACTTTGGAAACTATCAAGTCATCTCAACAAGATTTTCAAGGTTTGTTCTCCAGTAATACCGTGGATGAATTATGGTTTAAAAGAGGTCAACAATTGGTTGAAGGATTAAACCAATCACTCGAACATGCCAACGCATCAAATCCTGAAAGTTCAACTCATGCCAACAACTTATTGGATATCATTTCTCAAACCATTCAAAAACATGAACACTATGGGATTTACTCATATAGTTCATTGTTATTTAATCTTCAATTTTTTTTGGAAAGTTTGAAGGAAAATCCCAACGGAATAAGCTTAAAACAATCACAACCTCAAGATTTGTTGAAAACTGGAAGTTCTACTTATGGAAACATTCCAGGAGATGAACAACTTAAGACTTGGTTAATTGATTCATTTGGATCTATTGAAGAGTTTAGAAACTTGTTGATCAATTCTGCCAAGGGGATTAAAGGCGATGGTTTGGTGTGGTTGGTAGCTGAAAGTAATTTGAGTCAAAATACTTTAAATCAATCTCCAAGCATCACTGAATCAGGTGCATCTAAAGAACCAGTTTATAACAATTTGGCTATTGTTAACACTTATAATGCTGGTGTAGTTGATGACTCGTTAAGATCCGGTCAACTTAAAAGATTGAAGTTACAAAAAGAAGCAAAATTAGCTGCATTAAAGAGTAAAAGACTCGAAAGACAAAGAATCGAAAATGAAGAAACTTCCCAACAACCTGAACAAGAAATTGAAGAAATTGATCTATTGGAACTGGAAATTGAAAGATTGACTTTAGGAAGTACTGAAGAAGCCGAATTCAATACTTTGTATAATGATAAGAAATTGTTACCGGTATTGGCCATAGATGCATCGATGAGAAATTACCTTTTCGATTATGGAGTTTATGGTAAACAAGCTTACCTTGAAAATGTATGGGAATGTATTGATTGGGATGTGGTTACCAAGAGATTACCTGCAAGAACCAAACAGTTTATAAATAGTTACTAGAAATTGTAAATAGCAGCAACAATATTGTATAATGTGAAATTAACAGTAAGTGAATTCCCAGGTCCACTCTAAATAGATACAAGATAGTCTAAATAGGTACAAAATTCTCTAAGTAAATACTCCAAACATCTACAGATGTTGTTAATGTATTATCTTAGTTGTAGGTAACCATATTGATTGGGGTTTCTGGGTTCTGGGTTCTGGGGTTCTACTGATTTGATAATTAAACGGCCCACAATGGTGCCAGACATAGTACTCATACATTAATTTTTAATTACCTTCTTAACAATCTTTTCGACTTCATCCCAGTCATTGGTTGGAACTCTGGTCATCTCAATTCCTCCAAAGTATTTTTGAATGGCCATTAAAATCTCATATGAGTTTTTGTCATGAACGAAAGAAATGGCAACACCAACTCTACCAAATCTACCAGTTCTACCAATTCTGTGCAAATAAGTGGAAGGATCTGGTTTACCAAATTTGTCAATTGGTAAATCATAGTTAACAACCATGGAAACGGATGCAATATCAATACCTCTAGCCAACACGTTTGTGGTGATCAAAACCTTTGATCTACCATCTCTGAAATCATCTATCAATCTATCTCTATCGCTGGTATTCAAATTACCATGAAGAAGCGAACAAGCATGACCTTCATCCATCATCTTTTTGAATAACACATCTGCGGTGACCTTCTTTTCAACAAAAATGATAGAAGAACCAATGGTTAATAAACCGTATAATTCACACAATACTTCGAATTTATGAGCTTCGGAATCGCAATCCATGTATAATTGCTTAATGGCTTCGACATTAAGTTCTTCATGTTTCAATTCAAGAGAGTTGGCATTTGGAACGAACTTTTCTGCGTATGATCTGACCTTGTCATCGAAAGTGGCAGAGAACAAAACAAGTTGTACAGTTTTTGGTAAAACCTTCTTAATACGGATACATTGATCACCCAAACTTTGAGCATCTAACATGTTATCAGCTTCATCCAAAACAAATACTTTAAGGCGGGAGATATCCAATTGTTTTCTTCTCAAAAGATCCATGATGACACCGGGAGTACCAACAATCACTTGACTGTTAATTTTGGTACCCTTTTCGAAAGAATCTGGAACGATCAATTGCACAGAAATCTTGGTGAATTTACCCATGGTTTGAATGACTTCAGTAGTTTGTCTGGCCAATTCTCTAGTTGGAGCTAAGCAAAGACATTGTGGAACATTAATGGATTCGTCCACTCTAGACAACATAGTTAAAGAGAACGCAGCTGTCTTACCGGTACCGGATTGAGATTGACCAATCATGTTTCTAGCAGGATTGGAGATCAATAATGGTAATGCTTTCTCTTGAATCTTAGAAGGCTTGTTGAACTTCATGGCATACAATCCTTTAAGTAATTCTGGTTTCAATCCCAACTCTTCAAAAGACTTGACAGAAAACAACGGAGAGTTGGGGTCTGCTTGCAAGTCTGCCAACTTGACCTTAACTTCATAAGTTGAATCGATCAAATTGGATTGAGTCTTTACATCCTTGGTGTCTGCTTCTTTAGTCTCAGTTGGCTTTGGATCTTCCTTCACTTCTGGCTTTTCTGTGGTGGTTTCGGGCTCTTTTTTTGGTTCCTCGGTTGCAGCAGGGACACTTGACTGTTGCTTGTTGATGGAAAGCGAAGAGAGCAACTCGGCAGCATCGGATTCAGCTCTTTGGTCAGACATGATTGATGGTTGGATAAAATGGACCTCATCAATGTTTAACTAGTGCGATCCCGTCACGTGATGCATGGAGAGGTACCCAAACATTATGCAGTACCAAAACAAGTTATATGTCATTGAGCCTTTTGGCTACAACTATCTAGGAAGAAATTCACGAGGTTGAATTATTTCCACATCTGACTTTAGCTCTATAATAGTAAGAGATTGGGTCGAAACTAAAAAATTAAAAAATGAGCCCGATGCGGGGGTCGAACCCGCAACCTTTTGATGTCTTTCATAAGAGTCAAACGCTCTACCGATTGAGCTAACCAGGCAGTAGAATTGTGAAAGCCCGATGCGGGGGTCGAACCCGCAACCTTTTGATATCCTGAATAAGAGTCAAACGCTCTACCGATTGAGCTAACCAGGCTTTCTTGTTTTCAACCAGCTCACAAATATATATCCCATGCTTTGTGATGTACCAGCCCAGACCATTTAATTACATGGTTGTGTTGGTATTATTGGATATACTGATGAAATCTAACATAAATTTTCATTGAAACTCTTGTTTTGTTCCACTTGCTGTAAAGCTAGAAGTCTTGAGTTTTCCTTGAGCCGTAGAATATGAGCCCTATTATATGAGCTCTATATATGATCTGAGATGAAAGTGCTGAGTTGAGCAGCAATATGTCTTGCTTGGTAAGCGATGATGATCCATGTTTTGAAGCCAAAGGATTTTAGATGTAGCCAAAGGTTAAGGAATAATCTATTGAAAAGCCAAAAAATTAACGCTATACATGAGCCACAAGGTATATTGGAGGGATAAAATCAGACACAGTAGTATCAAAGTTGATATGTGTATATTAACAGATTAGACAACAATATAAAGAAATGATAGCTTATACAAATAATATTAAAGAAGTGAAAATATGAAATTGGATGATTAGTTGGATGTTTAAAGGAAGAGTTTAAACACCATTTAATTTTGTTTATAGATTTATATTAATAGGCAGTACATAATTAGAGACAAGGATATACATAGTAATTTATATTGTCCAATGATTTGCATAATATACAATATTTTCAACAATAGTAAAGGAATTTTAATCATCACCAAGATGTTAGATTTAAAACATTTAATCATTTAATCATATATTCTCCTATATAGCTCAAAAATACACTATACCCTGGATGCACTTATAAAAACGATAAGTATATGTAACAATCTCTCGATGAAAGATATATTAAAACTAAATATCTAAATCTATGAAATACATTCTCACAAAACCTGATAGTATTTTTCTGTATGATTGAAACATTATTCAAGCTTTCTTTTACTGTGCATTATTTCAAATAATTTCCATTTCGCACTAGTTACTGTTTGATGAAAAAAATTACTATAGTTATCAGTAAGTATTAGAAAACTTCCCTAAACCTATAAGGTTCTAGGATCAACCAAAAAACATAATATGCTAATAGAAACAGTCAAAAAATGGACGAGTCCGGAGTCGAACCGGAGACCTTTCGCATGCTAAGCGAACGCGCTACCAACTACGCCACACGCCCTAGATTTTAATAATTTAAGATGGTGGACTTCCATACTATCACAATCCTACGTGAAAGAACTCAACCATTAACTGTTTAGAAAACTTTCAATTTCAAGCTTAATTAACTCGTAATATTACTATACTCATTTACCCTATTACTACCTTCTCTCGCGAGTAACCTTGTTTTATTTTTTCGACTACCTTGAGAATATTTGGCATTATGGCCAACCTTATTGTACTGGCACATAATTGGGCCGATTCTCTAATTTCTGAATGGTTTTCCACATAGGTTCGTGTTGTTGTTCCTTATTTTCTTGGATACTGCTAGAACGGGTCCTCTCTCTTTGTGGCGTCGTTGTATCCACCAAAATTTGCAAACCTCCTAAAAGCTTCGTTCACGATTAATATTCAGCTGGTTGTAATAAATCTCCCCGAATAACACATCTGGGACGTCGCCATTGAGAAGGCAGTAATCAGTTTTTCATACTTCTTTTGAAGCAACTTGTAAAGACTTTGGATTCACCCTATATTTCGTTTGGGTTCTCTCCAAGTATAGTTTCTTTTTGCTTGTGAATCTGTGATTGTCAATCGACTCTTTTTCTTGACCAGCATCGATTTGCTAGATACACATATTCATTTTTCTTCACTTTTGCCAGTTAAGTGGTTTTAGAATGGTCTGCCTTAAAACCAGTAGTGTTGATTTTATCTTCTGTTAGATTGTTAGCTAATGCATTCACGATAATATCTGCATCTTGCCCAGTAATATCAATATTTCCTAGCAAACATTTTACATAATAATCTTTATCTTCTATCTCCTCTCCTCTCTCTCTTCTCATTCTTATGTCACCTTCGACAGTTAACTCTAATGTATAGAGATTAACTGCTATATTTCCGTGGTTCAATTGATCGCTTGAGTATCCTTCCTGGTTATATTGGTCGGAAACATATAACCAGTCAGGGACTCCTTTGCTTAGAAGTCCATCTTCTTCATCATAATATGTGCTAACGATAGCTTGAATTGCGCTAACTAAAGCTAGAATGCTGGTAATTAACGTTTTCTTCTTAATGATCATTCTATCCCACCATTCGATAAATCCTACAGATAAGAGTACCAAGATGGATTACGTAAGCGATCACCTAATTAATTGTTCCAAACGAATACAAGAGAAAGAGGGACAATACAAGCATGAACAACAAAGAGTTAAAATTCAGAACGTGATAAAGCTCTTAATAAGAATTTATTAATGAATATCAATACATATAGTTACATAGTCAAATAGTCAAATAGTTAAATAGTAAGGGAGTCATCACAGTGAACTAGGAAAGAGAGATACCCTATGCTTGAGAGAGTAGTAAGAGGTTAATTGAGCAGACAAAGAAAGTTGATTAAGAACAAGAGTCATCTACAAAAACTTCCAAGATTAGATAGACAAGATTAGTGCTTTTTTAGTAATGTAGATACAGACACCACTGCAGTTAATTCCCTTACAAGAGTGCTTTTAGCATCTCACCAAATCCCAGGAGTAATGATTTATAAGTAATGTAATTGGGTTAACAAAACTGAAAAGATCCCTCAAATGAAATAAATCAAACAAAATCACCTGGTAACTTCTTGTTGCTTTCAGATGTACAACTAAGTTTTAAATTCGTACATTTTTTGACTAAAATAAAACCTCTCACCATAGGAAATCTAACCTTAAATTTGAAGGAGAATAATTGAATAAAGTTTAATCTCAGATATCCTGCTGATTCCGCCACATTGGCTCAGGTCTGGAGGATCCTCTCCTAAGGTTGATGGAGGTACCTTCTCGAGTATGGTGAGCCATTCCTATGGTATTACGTAAGCGACATATAAACATATCAAACTCACATATCCAGGCTACCAACAAGAACGGTGATGTCCGGGGTGTCTAGCAAGAACAATTCGGTAAAGAATGTACTGAAACGGGTCAATAATGAACAGATGATCCGAGAATATTCCCTTTTCAACATTTGGGTGGTGACTTTCTTTCTCAAACTTTTACTTATTGTAAGTTACCATTCTACCGATTTCGACGTTCACCGCAACTGGCTTGCCATTACAAAGAACTTACCATTGTCTAAGTGGTACATTGAGAATACTTCACAATGGACTTTGGATTATCCACCATTTTTCGCTTACTTTGAGTGGTTTTTGGCTCAGTTTGTGCCTCAATTTGTTAAGGATGATGGATGTCTTGATATCGTTGAAGTTGGTCAATATTCTTTACCTACGATTTATTTCCAAAGAATTACCGTCATTTTGAGCGAGATAGTGTTGTTCGTGGCCTTACAATGGTACATCAATTCTTCCAAGTCTTGGTCTACCAAGAGAAGAGCTTACGTTGCTGCATCCAGTCTTGTGTTATCACCAGGATTGTTATTGATTGATCATATCCATTTCCAGTACAATGGAATGATGTATGGATTCCTTGTGTTGGCAATCAACTCTGCAAGATTAGAGAATTATTTGATGTGTGGATTTTGGTTTGCATTGTTATTATGTTTTAAGCATATTTACCTATACTTGGCCCCAGCAGTATTCATCTTTTTGCTTAGAGCTTATTGTTTGAATTTGAAGTTTGACCCAAAACTTAAGATGGTTGAGAATATTGTTTATTTGGTGAGATGGAAAAACCTCGCTATTCTTGGTTCAGTAGTGGTTTCTATCTTTGCTGTTGCATTTGGTCCATTTGTTTATCATGGAGTTATTCCACAACTATTAGCAAGATTATTCCCATTTAGTAGAGGATTAACCCATGCATATTGGGCACCAAATGTGTGGGCCATTTACTCATTCTTTGACAGATTATTAATTCAAGTATATCAAAGAGTTGGGTTCAGTCAATATCCTTTACAAAAGCTTTTCAAATTTGATCCAAAATTATTATCTGACTCGAAATTCATCAATTCTTCTACAAGGGGTTTGGTTGGAGATATCGAGTTTCTTATCCTTCCAACCATTACTCCACAATTAACTTTCACTCTTACTTTATTTTATCAAATTATGGCATTGATTCCTTTATTTATTCAACCTACTTTCAAAAGATTCATTGGTGCATTAACACTCTGTGGATATTCTTCATTTTTATTTGGTTGGCATGTTCATGAAAAAGCCATTTTGATCGTGATTTTCCCCATCACTTTTATTGTTTGTGGAGATAAGAGATTATTGGGACCATTTAACTTATTGGTGAGTTGTGCTTACGTAAGTTTATTCCCACTTATCTTTACTCCTAATGAATGGTTTATTAAAGTGGCTTTCACTTTATTGTGGTACATTATTTACTACTTCAACTTCAGAAAAGTTGTTAGACTTCCAAAGGATGCCCGCGAATCAAGTTACATTTTGGATAGAGTTATTAACACATATATATTAGGTTTGGTCCCAGTGATGATAATTATAAGTGTTATGGACTTATTTGAACTGAGATTTGAAATATTGAAAAAGTTGGAATTTTTGAAACTTATGATCATCAGTGTTTATTGTGCAGTTGGTATTATCAGTAGTTGGAATGGGTTCAACTGGTTATACTTTGTTCACGATGAAATTTGGGAAGATGATAAAAACTAAATCAATTCATGTAAATATTCAATTTAATACATTTGTAAATTTTATCTGTTCCAATCTTCTTTTTAAGAGTCTTCTTCGAAATTCTATCAATGTAATGCTTTTATATTTTTGATGAAATCTATATTGTAGTAGCTTATTTGCTTCAGAAAGCTTTGGATTAGAAAGTGCGACCTTTTTACAAACCTCAGGATCATATAGCTTATTAAGTAGAACCACTGATATGTAGTATGGGTTAGTGACATCGTTATTGAAACACATTGAATCAAGTTATCAAGTTAAGAGAAACGATAATGAAGATGTTTGATTGTTAACAAGTTCTCAAAAGTCAAAAGTTGCCGATAATCGGTATGGTTAGTCTGCTAAACTTACCCTTTCAAGAGTATGCGGAAAATCAGTGAAGCATAAAATCAGCATGACGGAGAGTCAACTTGACGGAAATACTTGAGGGGAAATATTAGGTTAAAGAAGAATACTTGATTCAAGAACCAAGAATAAGAATAATTCACCGCTTTTGCAATAGACTTAACCTGAAGAATACATTCATTGGAGTAATTAGAAGACACTCTATAAAATAATAGAGATACTTGAAAAAACAGAAGGGACTGACTAATAATACCTTCAACTTCCTTGCTGATATGACGAAGCTGGAATGAGTCTAAAATACTACATCAAGTGTAGTCTTTGTAAAGTAGCATTATATAAGTAACATAAAAGTTTGATTACTCTTATAGGTAGCATGAAGAATGGAATAATTAGTTAGAAGCAATATAATGACTGGTAGAATATTATTTTAAGAGATACTATTATAATAGATACTATAAAGTATAAAGTATGATATTAATTGATAGCACGGTGTAGAAAGTATATAAATGTCATTAATTATGAAGTAATTATTTCGATAATAGAATGAGTTAATGACTATATCGTATGTTGTGTAATATGTAAGTTAATACTCTAACTGCGTTGGTATATTGAGTTGGCGTATTACTGTTCGTATAGATTATTTAGAATAATCTTTCAATCTGGTAGCTTTGGCGATCCATTGTGTAGTATGTCTGGACTTCTCTTCAAAACTGACCGCTACCGATGTGCTGTACCAATGGGAGACACTTTCAGACTGGTCATGAAGGTGCCAGGAAGACATTGGTACCAAAAGTGCCATGGCCTGGTCTGCAGAAGAAATATTCGAAAGTGGCATTTGAACAAAATAACCATTCGATCCATAACATACATCCAAAATCCATGAAGGTGTTCCCGACACCGAAACTGGCCATTTGGAGTCTAACAAGATTTTTCCCTTGATAGTATCGGTTAAAGTCTTGTAAGCATCCCATTCGGCCTCAAACCATCCGAGGTATATTCCTAACGAAGGATCCTGGTATCTTGTATCAGCATCTGAGGATACAAATCTAATCGACTCTTTTGGAAGCTCATTTTCGGTAGCTCGTATCTTACGAATTATCTCTTCAATACTACTACTGATATTTCGTTCCCCTTCCGATCTCGAGCCATTTGACTCTTTAAGATCTTCAACAACATCCATGTCTTTTTCATCAATAGGTTTGGATTTTTCTAAACCTTTAGTACTATCAGAACCTTTAACAACAGAATTTTTAACTTTCAATCTATCATACTCTTCATAATAGTTTGGCTTCTTACGGTTCGCTTTCACCCCATTGGTAGATTTTAATGGCTTTCTCAAGGTGGCCATCTCATTCTTTGCATCCACACTTAACTTTTCCCAATCAAATGCACAACCTTTCCTAATTTCCAATTCGTAATCGTAAGCTACCTCTTCTCTCTTGAAACTAGTTGGTAAAGGGTGTTTCGGGATATAAACAGTGGAAGTCTCGGTAACTTTAGTGACTCCGACAGCGGATAAGATATCCAGTATCGGCTGGAATACTTGAGTACCAGTAGGAATGTAAACACGAGTTTCCACAGTTGACCTTATTCCTGAAGTCTTGAGTGAGATATCTTCCATTCTCTTAGCGAACATCAATGCTCCAACGTGTCTGAAGGTAGCAGGACCAATGAATGTAGATACTTGAGGGAACTCATAAGTGATAGCCTTATAGCAACTGTCCACAAACTTCAAGTACAGGGCGATTGAAGGTATCATGGATACTTCCTTGCAATTGGGAGTGGCTTTCAAGTTCATTTGGGTCAAGAAAGCCCCGGAGAGAGCACTCATATTGGAGGCGCCAGAGCCCCCAAATCCTCTTCTATGCTCTGGGCTTTCAGCAAAGAAAGCCATACTGGTGTAGATAAAGGTGAAGGTGAAGGTGAAGTGAAGGTGATGGACCAACTTAAGTATCGACTGTTTGGGCTTAATTACGTGCAGGAGGGGTACCCGCGACGCGTCTGGGGTAAGTCGAAGGATTAGTGAGACAACCCTGTAAGCTGGAAATATACATGGCTGGCTAGGTTTATTTTAAGTTAAAAGTGACCAAGGTCGAGGCAGATTTTGGCGTGGGTTTTGTTATATTGGCTGATTCTGGTTACATTGCCCTGTCGCCATAAATGCATGTAGTTTGCTGGTTGAATGCCTATGACAGCTAATGAAGGCTGGTTATAAGTGCATGTTACAAAGGTGAGGAACAACCCTGCGTTCGGCTGCGAATTTAATACATGTGAGTCAGGGGAACGGATTCGGCTAGAGTGAGGAGATTAAAATGCCGAGGTTATATGGAAGTTTTTGATGAGTTAATTAGGCGTCTCAGGTAAAGTGGTTTTAGTGACTAAAATAAACCGAAACATGAGAAGTATTTGCTCACTGATATAGTAAATAGTTATGCAGAATGGTTGTAGTTCTCTAGTTTGAGCTTAAATGATGAACAAATTTTGATTGTATTTTGTACTGTGATGGGAACTACTGTACTGTAATTGATCGAACCCCTTTGGGTTAAAGATTATTCATAGACTTTGTAAATCTGTGTTGATGCCCTCACCTCCAAAGACTTCTGTAAGTGGTTTCTCTCTCTTTGGGACAATATCGTAGACAATATATACAACTTAGTTTGAGGATGATATAAAGAGATCTACAATGTAAATTTAATAAATTTACAGGATGTTATACTTACCTGATTTATTTTAATGTAGTAACATTGGCTTATGTTGATGGTGTCTGTATTACTTATCATGTTGTTCCTCAAGTTGCAGCGGAATAATTTGATATGCAGAGAAACAATTTGATGAGATTTTAAATGGTCAGTTTGATAGTTTTAAATAGTTTTAATTTTCTATAAGGATATTTGTACTGACATATTTCTAGTCCTCGATATATGTATAACTTTAAGTCATATTAACCTATAGAACGGATGACTATTTTTAATCATGTCTTGATGGTTTTCCTATAGTTATTACATGATATATATTCTGAAGCGAAGGTATAGTAAGGTAGAATAAATTAGGTAGAATAAATTAGGTAGAATAAATTGTAGGGAGAATAATCTTTAACCCAAAGGGGTTCATCATCTTTTTTAATAAAAATGCTCGAATTGGAGCAAATTGGTTGAAGATTCAATAATTATTAAAGCCTGCTAGTCATAATTCTTGGGTTAATTTGACTGCATAGATGGGACAACCATAATATCAATTGAGAGTTATGATGGTTCATAGTACATATTTATACAAATTCCAGCCAGTTCATACTTGTATTGGAATTAACTTTGGTTTTTCACTAGCCAAATGACCTGGTTTCTGACAATGAAAACACTTATTCTCGTCTCTTTTTGTTCTCTAAAGTTCGAGTCGAAAATTGGGGTTTTTTGCCGTACCGCCTCGCTCCTCCAGTTGACTCTCGATACATTTTACTAGATTGTTCGTATCGAAGTGCTCCGTGCATGGCCTCCGTTAAGTTTGTGGGGGTTTGACCCAAAAAGCCTTCTTGAATCTCTGGTGTCAACTTGGCCAAGTAGATTACCGCTATATGATCCTCCGGGATCGTAATTGTGTCAGCTAGAGCGTACGCCGCTTCAAAGGTTTTGTTAAATTCCTCGACGGACTCTTGCCCTTGTCTAAGTTGGTAAAATCTCAAGTTGTAATCCTTGACGGTCTCTAGCCCTTCCCTGAGTCTGTAGACATTCAAGTAGTCATACTCGTAAACTATCATCACTCGTTCAGCGAATATCATACATTCTTCCCAAATCCAGCCTGGTTTTTGTTTCTTGTTTCTTCTTCCCGATTTGCTTTGGGATATGATTTTTTTCATACCCGCTTTTTCCATTCCGGCTCCCATCTGGGTTGTTGCCCACTCAGCGAGACTGTCCTTTGAGTATTCGACCCCAGTAGTTTAAGTCGATTAGTAGGTCTGTTAGGAAGACAATAAGATAATAGCCTGATTTGGGGGCCCAAGTGAAGTCAGACCCAAGTAATTCCTCAAAATCAACGTTTTTTGTCTTTTTTGGAACCGGGATGGATTGTGGAGACAGCCCTGGAGAGTTCGGTTCATTCTCAGGTGTCACGCTTGATGATTCTCTTTCGGAGCTTCTTGCCATTTCCCCGTATCAAAAAGTTTCGTTACCAAATGTAACAGTTGGGTTTAAATACGCATTATAGTGGCAGTATTGGGAATTCTTTAGTAACACCACCTTATTTGCAGTAGCTTACGTGGTGTGGCACAATTAGGAATATCAAATGAGTCTAGAAACTAAACCTGCGTTCTTGAATTAACCTGCTTACTTGACTTAACCTGTTACTGATCTCGAGTATGTCCGATTGTCTGATTAATACCACTTATACTTCAAATCTGCTGGGAGTCTCTCGTGTTCCGTCTCTCTTCTTATATACCATCCTTAGGGGGTTGCACCTGCCATTTCTGGACCCCTTTTTTGCCTTTTCTTTATCTTTTAGATCGTCAACCTTATTACGTAATCTTATATACATTCTGTCCTACTCCGTTTCATTAATCAAAGGTCTAAGGTCTAAGTGTAATATACCTTTAGTTGTAATATAATATAATATGATATACCAGCATCGATCCCTTATAACATATATCTAAATATATTCAAATTTACAAAGGTTTCCTGCTGATTGGGCACTTTTATCAAGTTTGATCTAAAATAGTATTTAATAGATATCATCCTTCCCAGCCTATAGTGGTGATTGTTACCTTAAACTCACATCTAAGGAAAGCCATAAATTGACTTCATACTAGCAAAACTGATAAACCCCTAGTGTAAGGAATTACGTAAGATAGACTAACATAATAGGCAGATTTATTGAGCTACTAATAACATAACCCGAGGTAACAGGAGGATATATATGAAGAGAGAGAACAGGAGAAAGGACAACTCTCCACAAGTGGAAGCAAGTATTAATTAGAATAAGTCAGAACTGAAATTAATATTTGGTTTAGTTCAAGAAGGCAGGTTTAGTCCAAGAAGGCAGGTTTAGTTACTTGATCCAAATTAAAATTCAAAATTGTAACACGTTTCCATATCTACTATACAAGCTACTTCAAGTAAAGTGGTATTACGAAAGGATTACAAACCTACTAGTATAACCCGTATATAAACCAGATCTGTTACTTTAATATGTAACGAAATGGAAGGGGGTATTAGGTAAGCACTAAGTAAGCACTAGACCGGGACGAGATCAGGAACGAGAACTAAGCGAGAACTAAAGGAATTAGAAGTCAAGGAGGAGATTTACATAAGAAATGACAGAGCTCAAGATATGAAGTAATATATAAGAAGAGAGAAAGGATGAGGATATAGGAGAAATCGGATAATCTGATCCATGTAATCTAATCTGACATATAAGTAAGTATTAGTCAGAATAAGACATACCAGAGATCAGTAACAGGTTTAGTTAAGAACGCAGGTTAAGTCAAGAAAGCAGGTTTAGTCCAGAAGGGAGGTTTAGTTACCCCATTTGATAATCCTAAGTGTACCACAACCATTGCGTAAGCTACGGTAATTAAGGTGGTGTTACAAAAGGATTCCCAATACTACCACCATAATTCGGATCTAAACCCCAACTGTTACATTTGGTAGCGAATCTTTTTGATACGAGGTAATGGCAAGAAACTCCGAAAGAGAATCACCAAGTGTGATACCCGCGACAGCACCCAACTCTCCAGGGCTGTCTCCAGAATCCACCCCGGTTCCAAAAGAGAGAAAATTCGTTAATTTTAGGAAATTACTTGGGGATCAGTCCTTTGGTCCCCAAAATCAGGCCGTTCTCTTATTGACTTCCTTACAGACCTACTATTCGACTTAAACTCATTGGGGTCGAATACTCAAAGGACAGTCTCGCTAAGTGGGCAACACTCACTTGGAACAGAAGATCCTATTAAAATATGGATTAATCTACCATTTTCATTAGAAATAGAGTTGGCTGATTTCAAAGAATTTGTGATGGTCTATTTAGATGATATGCTTATCTTTTCTGAAAATACGACCAACACGAGAAAATTGTTAGAATAGTGTTGGAAGCACTAGTTGGCAGCGATGGGTGCTACCTTGGAACAAGTAGACGAGAACGGAAAACTAATCGGCGTTGTGGCCTATTCCAGCAAGAAAATGGAACCGGCACAACGGAATTACCTGGCTCGGGAACGTGAGTTCTTGGCCATTCATTGAACTCGATTCTTAGCCATTTAACGAACTCAAGCTACTGCAAATTAAGATGATTAACATAGTATTACTAAGTGATTATTAATACGAAAAAGCCCGTGTATAAACCCCATATACTATTTTTGATAAGAAATGGTTGCGTGGTCTAGTTGGTTATGGCATCTGCTTAACACGCAGAACGTCCCCAGTTCGATCCTGGGCGGAATCATTTTTTTGCTTAAATTTTCTAGTAGCAACTAACACAATTCGTTATAAACCCATCTTTCAGGATTTATTATGCATCTTGTTAGGCTCCCTTATATTGTCTTTTTTCTCTTTTTTCTACATTTTATAAGATATGCATTATGTGATTTCTTGATATTCACCAACTATCTAATAATTTGCGTGCGATGCTCAATTTTAAAGATGTTTATTGTGACGATTTCAATTCATCAACGTCATTGCTGCGTACTTCCGCTTTAGTGAAAAATCTAAAAAGTTTCAAATCTAGCTAGAAACTCAACCCCAATCCCAGCCATTTCAAACCAAAACCCATCCATATTAATCCAAATCCCATTCCAAAATCTATTAAACTGTTCTTTAACATCTTTTGAAGATCCAATTGCCATTACATTATGTAAGATGCCTCAAATTGCTTTGCCACCTTCAGCTTTGTTCTGCAGGATGGTGGAGTTCGGAGTTTTGGTAATTCCGTACAGCAACCATTAGGTGCACTCTGCCGCAACCGCAATTACTTGACTAAAGGGGTTAGATAGTATAAAAGAAATGCTCTCCCTTGATTATACCACAAGATTGAAATATAAGAAGATACACATCTATCTGAAATTTATTCATTTAACCAATTGCTACAACTATTTGTAACTCAATTGACTCACCAGACTAATTATTGATTAACTGACCATTGACTTATTGACCAATTGACTATTGACGTATTTCCTATTGACTAATTTCCTATTGCCTATTGACTTTCCTATTACCTATTATTAACTTGCTAATTATTCACTATGTCAATTACATTAGGTAAATATTTGTTTGAGAGACTCCATCAGCAACCTTTGGATGTCAGATCGGTGTTCGGAGTTCCAGGAGATTTCAACCTCACTCTTCTCGATAAGATCGATGAGGTGGATGGAATGAGCTGGAAAGGTAATGCCAACGAATTGAATGCTGCCTACGCTGCCGATGGCTATAGTAGAGTCAAGAGTGGGTTTAGTGATGGTCCTGGAGGCTTTGCAGCTTTGGTAACTACTTTTGGAGTGGGTGAACTCTCAGCTTTGAATGGTATTGCTGGTTCCTATGCTGAACATGTCGGATTACTTCACATCGTGGGAGTGCCTTCTATTTCTGCTCAACAGAAACAATTGCTTTTACACCATACCCTTGGTAATGGTGACTTTACTGCATTCCAAAAGATGTCAGAACATATCACTCAAGCCAGTGGACTTGTTCGTGATGGACAAACTGGCCCCGATGTGATTGATAGATGTATCAGGGAAGCTTTTATAAATCAAAGACCAACATACTTGGCATTTCCAGCCAATTTGGTTAATGAAGAAGTTCCATTGGAAAGATTGAACCAACCACTCGATTTGTCTGTTCCTCCCAATGACAAAGAGTCCGAAGAAGAAGTGCTTGAAAGGGTATTGGATTTGATTTCCAAGGCCAAAGATCCAATTATTCTTATTGATGCTTGTTGCGCCAGACATGATGCTACCAGAGAAGCGGTCAAATTGATCGAGAAGACTCAATTCAAATTTTCCATCACTCCTATGGCCAAAGGTGCTAGAGATATCGATGAAGCCCATCCTCGATTTGCTGGGGTATATGTGGGAACTCTTAGTTATCCAGAGGTCAAAGAAGCAGTAGAATCTTCCGATTTGGTCATTTCTTTGGGTGCTATGTTGAGTGACTTCAACACTGGTTCTTTCTCATATAGTTACCAAACTAAGAACGTGGTGGAATTCCACTCTGATTACACCAAGATAAGACAAGCACAATATCCTGGAATTCGTATGAAGAGTATCTTGAATGCTTTGCTTGAACATCCCGACTTGGATGAAAAAATTAAGCATTACCAACCGGTAGATGTCCCCAAGCAACCAGTCCAATTGGATGAACCTTCAGAAACCATCACCCAACAATGGCTCTGGTCTAGATTATCCAATTGGCTCAAAGAAGGAGATGTGGTGGTAACTGAAACCGGAACATCATCGTTTGGAATTATTCAAACAAAGTACCCTAAGAATACCATTGGAATCTCTCAAATTTTGTGGGGTAGTATTGGTTACAGTGTTGGAGCTGCGTTTGGTGGTGTAGTGGCCGCAGAAGAATTGGATCCTTCTAGAAGAGTAATTTTATTCGTTGGAGATGGTTCATTACAGTTGACTGTTCAGGAAATCTCCAGTATGGTGAGAAACAAAAATAACATCTATGTGTTTGTGTTGAATAATGATGGTTATACCATTGAAAGATTAATCCATGGAGAAAACGCTGGATACAACGATATTCAATCTTGGAAACATTTGGACCTTCTCCAAACGTTTGGTGCCAAGGATGGTGAATTCGAAGCTATTAGAGCCTCCACTCCAAAGGATTTGAATGATTTATTCAGTGATGATAAATTTGCTAAGAATGATAAGACCAGATTGATTGAAATCATGCTTGAAAAGATGGATGCTCCAGACAATCTTGTAAAGCAAGCCCAACTACTGGCCAAAGCAAATAGTGATTAATACATTTTAATACAAGTTTTGATATTCCCAATATACACCTATTGATTATCATTGATTATCATCGATTATTAGGATTGAACATGTTCAATGAATCATTGATTATTAGGATTGAACATGTAGTCAGGGAAAAGTGATTCCCAATCCTCGTTAAATAAATCAGATGTCATTAAAACAGGAGGACCTCCCAAGAAGTCCAAATTTTTATCATTCAATATTTCCGTATTGGAAGATAACACTGATCCCAGTCCATTCATATCTGTTGCTTCAGGTATTTGTGAATTTGGAACACCGATATCGGGCTTAGAAAGTATTTGATGATTCTGTTTCTCAATAGATAATGGATTTGAGATTTTGTTTGTAGGAAGAGGTTCCAATTTAATATGGAATGGAACACTCTGGACTCCAAAGTTGAAATCTTGATTTGGACGAGTAGTATGAAGGTTGGGACTGGATTGGCTCAGATTCTGTTTTTCAACATGCTCATCTTCGAAATCTTCCAAATCTTCATATCTAGTCTTGAGCTTGATACTAATTAATTTGTAAGATTTTTCAGCCAATTTCCAAGTTTTGGAAGATCCCTGAAGCACTTCTAAAAAGAACAGTAATCGATCCTTCTTTTCATCAATTAATTGTTTCGATGTGTTAGTCAACAAAATAATGGATATGGATAAAATTGAACAGTAGACAATGAAAATCGATACTCTTCTGAAGCCATGTTCTTTTTGAAATTTATGAATAGCTTCATAAAGATCTTCTATAGCTTCATCACAAATTTTCAAAGGAGATAAAGGTTGAGCTTTTGAGTTCAGTTTTTCACGTTTTCTGACTATTCCAACAAACGGTCTGTTCAAACATAATACTAAAATATAATAGTAATACCGTATGCATGTCAAGGTGGGATTATCTGCAGTCATCTCGAGCGATTCTCTGTCCCATTGTAAGTCAGCAGGAAGAGATTGCTTCCATTGTATGATTTGTTGGTTATATTCATTCAATTTTTCTAACCTCGAAATAAGATTTAAATCTTCATGGTTAGATTGATCATTTTCTATGTCAGATTTGGTGAAAATGTCATTCAACATATTCTCTGAAATGTTGATTAGATTGATGATTTGATTAAGTGGATTTGAAATATATGATGGTTCTTGACCTGGGTTTGTGGATCTAGTGATCTGTTGAGTTTTCTTTTTAATATAGCCTCGATAAGTGAATTCATCAATCCATTCCAAGTCAGGCAAATCATTCGTTTCAGGAATCGATGCATCAGTCAACTTCAACAATGATGGTCTTCCTAGAAGCAAACTGATAAAATGATCGGCCACATAACTTCCCCAGTAAATTCTACTTCGAATGCTAACGTCCAATGGACTCAAATGTTCCTTAGATTTAACAAACCATACCTCAGGATTTAGTTGAAATCCCAAATCAAATCCCATTCTCATTGCATTTCCTGATAACATCCATCCACTTGAGTTATATCCATTAGAAATATCGTAAAATGCCAACAAAAGAAAGCTTTGTAATGAAGTTATTGAAGGATTATTAAGCTTACTCAAAAGAAGTGCTTTTGCTTCATTATAGAATTGGATGGATTTATTGTAAATTTCTTCGTTGTCGGACATTTTAGATCCTAAAGCACATATGCTTAGAATTAATACTTTTGAGCAATACATTGCGTTTGGCTTTGGATTGAAGAAATCAATGAGGAATGCTTCTCTGAAGATGAACATGTTATGATCGGGATATTGCCAAGTGAAGAAAAGCTTGATACAATGAAGAATATCTAAGTTCGTATTCATCGATTTGATAGAAGTATCCTCCACCAACCGGTAGTTTGCATTTTTGGTGATGAGACTATCATCATAAACACTAGTAGGTCCATAGATTGCCCGATCACCATCGTGGTCCTCATAGATACTGTTCTTACGAAGTTGAGAAAGGTGTGGTGAATGCGATAAATGAGATTCATTAGATGTAGATTCTCTCTTGTCCACCAACTCACTTTCGAGAGGGAGATCATCGTTATCGGTCTTTTTAAGTAATTCGTCGATATTAGTTTTAGCAAGAAGTTGCTTCTTTTGGTCAAAGGTTTCGGAGTTCTTAAGTTTTTGGAGAAACGACGTAAGTGATTTGACTTTGGTCTCCAATTTGGTCACATACAGCGCCGGTGGCCGTTGCTTCCGGAGGTCGTGCATTGGGATACATTCAACACGGGCCTTAACACATCCAACACAGGGATATTCGTAACTGCATTTGACTTTTCGAATACGGCATCGCTGACAACTCAATAATTTTGGTGAGGAGTTCATGCCGAGATCAAACGTAGGAGATTTCAATTTCTAGAGCAGGATGGGGATCAAATCAACATGATCTGGAACAACTGGGATAGATGTTGGAAGTAGATGGGTACTAGTAATGGTGATAATATACCTATTAGCGAGATGGTATCGATACCGGTGCACGCACGCCTCACAATGTGGGGTTATGATGAGATTGGAAGTATAGATTGAAGTAGTGGGTGGATGTTAGAGATTGGAAGAAATGAAACAGAAGAAATGACAAGAAGAAATTATAAGAAGAAATTTGGAGCAGTAATAATCGTTTGGGACATTTGAAATGGAAACTTGTCGTAGATATTGAGCCAGTTCCATCCTAATTCGTAGGATTCTTCGGTATTTCAGTAGTAATAAAGGTAAGAAACATGGTATGGATGAGAATATGATCATCTAATTGATCTTATATTTACAATGCTTAGGGTAATTCTCTGCTAAATTATGACGTATTTTTGAGCTAATATAATGGAACTTGTTTCCCATGATTACGTAATACACTACAATATACTACCATGTATAAGCTTTTAATATTTGTTGTTTTAATATTTGTTGTTTTAATATTTACTAAATATTTTCTTAGTGTTGCACTTTAGTCTAATTCAATGATTAATGGATATGCATTTGTTAATTATCGAGTTGGTATGATTGTTGATAATTAAGTACGAGGCTGATAGATTAGGTAATAATTCATTAAATGTTCAATTTGAAGAGAACCATACGGTTGTTGTCAGCAACTTCAACAAGATGTTGTCTGTATCGGGTAAGTTATTAATGGTGAATGAATAGATCAGTTGAGAACCAAGATTTGATAAGTAGTATAAACCACTGCGACAATTCCCACAACGATCAACACATAATCAAAGACTCTTAAGAAGTAGTCCCCACGAGTCCAAGTAGGCTTGAAACTCAACGATTTTAAATGAATCATGGGTGGGTAAATGTAAACCAATGGAATGCATGCAAAACATCCATTGAAAGACACAAATTTATCGATGTTCTTAGCATTGAAAAATGCAATAACACAAATAACTGCAACTATAGCTGATCTGAAAAGATTTTTCAACCATTTGACTTGAGAATTATACTTTCCTGAATGATGGTAAAGTTTTCCTTCACTATCAGCCTTATTTTTGGATGATTTGGAGCTTTTGGTGGCAGGATTGAATGCCAAAGCTTCAAGAATCTTAACAGCTGGGAAAAGTTGTAAAGGAGCTGTCAAAAACACTGCTATTGAGTACAATACCAAAATAGAGCGGACAGCGAATTTTCCTTGAGGTAAATTGAGGATAATAATTGATTTGACTTGATCACCAAATGATGTATAACCGATAGTTCCAATAGAGACAAAAAGCACAGTAATGACAGACATACTGGCAAATAAAACCATGGGGAACTTTTCCGGTTGAGCCATTGAAGCTTCAATTGGAAGGATAAGACCAATACCTTCGAATGAGGTAACAGCCACACCAATTAACATTGACCAACTCTTTGAATTAAACTGAGTAATATTTGGACCAATTCCATTAACAATTAAATTAACCCCAGAATAATAAAAGATAATTATCAAACCAATAATGATGAATAATGAAGATACTAAAGAAACAAATGATAATTTCGCCAAATTTCTAATAAGAACCAAAGGAACCATGAGGAAAAATTGAATCAAAACAATATTTGCAGTATTCAAGTAAGGGTGAACAGATGAAGGAAGAATGCTGTTCAAGAATGAAATCATATTTTCTGAAGCGAAAAGGATATAAGTAGCCACAAAACCAAATTGAGACAACACAATGGAGATTAAAATGAAGATTTTCAATGGTTTACCATGAGTTTTGAATCCCAATTCACCATAAGATGATAAACTAAGGGTTTTCTTTGATTTAATAAGAACCACATAACAAAGATAAGTGAGAATACCAAACATTGATAACGCAAAGATGGAGAAACTTAAACCACCATTAAGAAAAGCTCTAGGTAAGAATAGCACACCTGAACCAACGAGTGATTTGAAAAGTAAAAAGAACGTCTTCACTACTGATGCAGTACCCTTTGGAGGTTCTTTGGACTTGTTGCGATGAGGTAATTGTTTTGGTAAGTTAGGATGACGGCGATCGTTCAAAAGAGATGACTCTTCATCAAACACCTCTTCGTAGTTGGATGCCTGGGTACTTTCCGCATCGGTTTCATCTGTATCATAATCTTCACCATCACTGAAATCTTCACCAGCGAAATGGCCATAAATCGACAAGAATTCGACGAAATTCCGAGTCAAGAAGTTAGGTGGAGTTTGATTCTTTTGTAAGGATTTATTTATCAAGAATTCCCGTCTGAATCCTCCAGGTACATTGATATCACTCGCAGTAGAAGCTCTACGAGCTTCACTCAAATAGGTGGAAAATGATGAGCTTCGAGTCCGTCTTTTGGGAATATCATTGATATCTGCGGTGGGTGACTGGGCACCACCCTTGTTGATGCTGCCATCCGAGGAGTTTTCTATTTGATGATAAATCTGTCTGGCGATGTCTCCTCCTTGCAGGCGGAGGGTATCTTCATGACTGACAAGGTGTTTGGAAACGGTTTTGTAGTCAAGGTCTTTACCCGAACCGTTGCCGAGGTTTGAAATGTGATCTTGGTAGCTCAAGCTCAGGTTGTTGGGGCTTTCAGCATGAGAAAGGCGCTGTTGCAGCGATGGAGATGGAGACACCATACGAAGATGAGAGTAATTTGAAATGGAGATGGACGGAGAAGTTGGTCTTTGGGGATGATTAGATCCGATCAAAGAAGGTTCGGAAGGAGAACTGGCCGAATGGTCGGATTTGTTCTTCATGTTGAGGGACCAAGGCTTAGTGATTAGGTGAGATATTGCGAACTGTGGTTATAGTAGAGGTGATAGGTCACGTGACAATAGATGGTGGGGGATTCATCGGTGGGGGATAATTTTTGGCGGGTAATCAAAGGTCAAAGGTAGAGTGAAAATGATACGGTGAATTTGGAGTTGGCGGCAGTGAGGCAAATTCAATATTTGGGTGAGGGAGGAAGAGTGAAAGGTTAGCGGATTTGCCATTTGGGTCCATTCCGCTAAGGCGATGGATCGGTCACGAGATTACCATGGCATGTCTCAAATCCTGTGGCGGAATCTGAGTTGTGGATGTTGGTTGGTTTGCTTGTACAGGTCGAGGAATCCACCTGTCAAAATTCCGCGCACTTGCCCGATCGGGCCATTCAAGGTACGGCACCAGTTATTGGGCTAGCAACATAACCAACATGCACATACGGAGATTCATCTGTAACAGCAGCAGCAGCAGCAGCAGGAACTTTGGTTTGCATGCATTTGCAAATAAAAATAAAAAAAAATGTACGGCGCCGTCTCATGTACCCCATGAATTATGAGATTATGAATTCCAATAGACCCAATTCAGAGACCCAATTCGGGCAGTCTCGCTAATATGAATGGGATGGAACGATCTCAAGTAGTACGCTGATCTCAGCAATGGAGAAGAAGAAGAAGAGAAGAAGAAGAGAAGAAGAAGAAAAAGGAATAATATTGAAAGATCTAAGATTATTGATGCATTCTGTATTTACTGGAGCATCCCAGAAACCGTCTTTTTTTGGTTGTTTAGTTTAATAATTCAGTTGATCAGTTTTCAGAAGCTCTGGCATTAAATGAGTAATTACTCCCCATTTGAGTATTTGGTATACACGTGTGATACTACTATTAAAGTAATTCATATTAAAATGACATTGTATTGAATCATACAGTGATGAGGCTGAATATTTTGACAATCCACCAGAGAATATGCCACCAGAAAATTAGTAAGAATTAATTAAATAGTAGAAGTATCAATTTTGACGATGTATTTTAGGACAAGTATATTCGATTATACGTTGAACCCACTTTTGATCTGTTTGAAGGAAGCGAATAGATTTGACGAATTCAATTTACTCTAAGTGTCTTGAATTTATTTGAATTGTTACAGTTTCGTTATAACTTTTCACCTTCTACAAGTTCCACAATTTTGTCTTGCCAATGAACCTATCAAACTGATAATACATTGATAATACATTGATAATAAACTGGATAATACCAAATTTAATCAAATACACTTATAGAAAAGAGTTGGAATAATTACTTATGTCTAGTTTATACCATCGATACAATCAAGGACTATCAAAGGGCAAGAGAGTGTATGTTCAAGGAGTCAACAATTATTATCATTATTAGTACGATACCTTGCATCTAGTATAACGACTACTCTAAGTTCAGATCACCAGAAACATCGGATCCAAAAAATTGGATACATCTGAATTAGCAAGTTATCGCTGCTCATGATTGACATCACAAGCTCAATTAAATTAACAGATTTGACATAAAAATGTAAAAGACGGCTCCAGATTAATATATGGAAACACTAACTTTAAGGAGGTTGACAATATTAAAATAATAAATCAACTAAAATTGATTCAATTAAAGTTTTATTAGAAGAGTTTCTCAAGGGAATACTACTTTGGCAATGGATCAACCTTCCCATATTAATCAGCTTAGATTAATAAGAGCAAAAACTGATCATGGGGGGTTCAATTAATTCTCTACAATCGAAGTTCACTCCAATATTGTAAATTAAGGAACAAGAAGGATTTAGTGGTTTGTAACTCTTATTTGTACCGGAACATCAGGAACGAATAAACTTGCAAAGCTGATAGCAATAAAATGTAATCAATAAAATATAATCAATATTAATAATCAACAGATAAGAGGAATTATCAAACGAATTAAACTTACGCCATATCAAATAATCAACTAAAGTCAAAAGAAATATAGATTGCTTTTAAAAAATAGATTACGTAAAAGAATTAAAGCTTAATAGTTCAAGAGAATTGAGGATGAGAATTAAGGGAGAATTAAGGGTAAGAATTAAGGATGAGGATAAGAATTGAGGGAGAATTAAGGATGAGAATAAGAATTGAGGGAGAATTAAGGATGAGAATAAGAATGAGGATAGGGAAGAGAAATGAGAATGAAGGAGAAGAAAAGCATATAATTTAAGGTAAGATTTGAGACAAGCTGTCCAATACCATCAATATATTGCAGAGTAGTAGGTTTGCATTTTAAATTTACAGGTTCATGGATTTGAAGTATACTTATTTGTTATTGGGTAAGGATTAGTAACCTATTAATAAGTATTTAATTAGATGTCACAGCCTTCTTTACCATCACCATCACGCATGGAGTACTCATCAAGCGAAACTGTAAATAGTCAATTTTATACTTTATACTAAGTGCCATGGCTACAAATCCAGTTCAGTGACGGGTTGGGGGATACGCCTTGCATTGATTAATTAGCATGGCACGGCGAAGTCCTTCTCGAGTCAATCATTAGGGAGAGTCTCTAATTTGGGTTTGGCTACGGCACCACCCGAGGATTTCCACGGCACACGCGATGAAATCCACGGAACATTAAAGTGTATAGTTTAATTTAATTATTATAGACGAGTCATGAACAAGTTACAAGGCACGGCACTGGTACTGAATACTGAGCAGCAGCGACCAAGGAAATCGTCTCGGATAAGAGGAAGCTCGCGAGCATTTAGAGTCTAAGCCAATATGGAAATCAAAGAATTCAGTCAGTACCCTGCGGAACATATGGGCCACCATAGAGACTAGGCCATTAAATGATAAGTCAGAAGCAAGTGAATATTATTATTAATTTTGAGGCTATTATCAACTCAGCAATTGTGAGGTAATGGCGTAATATGAGTATTGCTACACTATAATGAGGAATTCACAATTAATTAAGAGCTTAAAGGACAAGAACAATTGATTGGCACAATAATTTATGAGCTATTGTGAGCCGATTATGAGGACCTCTCCGTAAAAGAATGGTACAACACAAGATAATACAATGTATACCCCGAAGACTATAGGACCAGAACTATAGAACCAGAACTGTAGGACCAGAACTACAGGACCAGAATTGTAGGACCAGAACTATAGGACCAGAACTGTAGGACCAGAACTGTAGGACCAGAACTATAGGACCATAAAACTATAAAACCATAAAACTATAAAACCATAGAATAATAGAACCATTGAAAAAGCACACATGATTAATTTATTCAACTTAAAATACGTTCCGGGAGATGTGATACGTTCACGTCATTCTAGACTGGGTTGGAATGGGCATTGGCCTAGATTGATATTATTTCTATTTGATGGACCAATTTAGACGTGGAATATTGGAATATTGAGTTCGTAAGTAATTTCATTATGTGTTTATGATAGTTTGATTGTCACTAGGGAATTTGCATTGTTAACCAAAGGGGGAATAGCACCCCAGAACATGTGAAAATAGTCTGGGGTGTAGACGCAAAGATTAGACAAAGAACAAATATTATTATCGGTTAAATCCAAAATACAAGGTGAATTAGAGCAGGACAGTTCAGGACAGTTTCAGAACCAAAGGACCAGTACCCAATGATTGAGGACTGAAACCTCTGGTCTGAGTGGGAAGTTCATGTCCACGCAAATGTTCCCATGCATGAGTCCGCACGGACCACTGCAACCTCCAGCAAGGAACCGATGTCCGCGAAATGTGGAGGTTTAAGGAGTCTTAGAGGTTAGAGGTTAGGAAGGTTGGAAGATGTCGGTCTGAAGGAAAAGCATTCTACGCAGTAAGAATTGTATGGACCAAAGGAGGTAGAAGACGAAACAAGCAAGTATAGAAATCTTCACAATAGTACGGAACAAAGGAGAAGTAGACAAGTAACGTGAAAATAGCAAAAAGCAAAAAGGAGAAAGCACATGTAAATCTTCCAATTGAACAATTGGAACAATTGGAAACGAGCGGTCCAAATGCACTTAGTCCTACTAGTCGAAAGGAGAAAATGGTAGGGTGAAAGGATGAGAGGGTAAGTGGGGGAGTGGGGGAGAAGAAAAATACCCATACTAATCCAAGCAATAGGAAAACATTAATGTACCCACTAATTTTGAACAATAGCTTTTCTAAATCTGACATGAACACTTCACTCACACCTTGATGTAGAAACAGAGCACAAAGTTCAAGCCAAAGCTCAAGCCAAAACCAAAGCCAAAGCTCAAACCAAAACCAAAGCCCATGACAAGCCAAAGCTCAAATCAAACCCCCTGGCCCAATTACACCAGAGTCCATAGCCCATAGCCTCATTTCAGGCACCATGCCCTAGCTAAAATACATCCCCCAACTCCTTTAATAATTGTTCCGGGACAAATGTCTTCGTTCAATTCAAATGTTTAAATGTTGTTGGTTCTACTGATACAGTGGGGGCTTGTTCTCCTACTCAGGCGGATGCCATCGAAATTACAGAAATAGGGTGATAACAGGACTGGCGTGGGGGACATCGGGGCTTATGATATAGGGTTTCGGGGTTCGGCTTTGAAATTAGCTTTGGCTTGACTTTAGCTTTGGCATTAGCTGGAGTGTTCAATAAGGTTAAGGCCAATAGTAGATGTTAGTGCATGAATGATGTCACAAATGTCTGCAGGGGCGCACAACCTGCAAGAATGACACAGAGCGACTTGGGTTGGTGACGTTACATCCATCATGAGTTAGACTTAATAATTAATAGCCGTCACCTTACCAGTAATGAAGCTATGGATCGGATGATGACACCGTGATGATGACGCCGGTGCCAGTGACGGCGATGGCATCAAACTAACTGAAGGTGACGGCATCGAAATAACTGAATTTGTCAGATGTCAGATCAGGTCCTCCGGGTGTTCCTTAGACACCCGATGATCGGGACTTTCATTTACTATCCATGTATCCGGCTGGTTCATTTGAGGCTCGGTGCCCATCGGACCCAATTTCATGCGAAACATGTAATCAGGAACATCCACCAAAGCCTCGGTTCGTATTTGATATTGGTGGTGGTCGGGTCATCCTGCCAATGCCGTAGTACTATTTGTTATTAAAATCGAAAACGCCGACATTACTTAGCCCGAAACGGTATAGTTAGAGAAACTGGCTTGGTGAACTACAACAGTGAGATGAATTTGCCAAGCTGCTCCCCACTCCCACTCCCGATGTCTGCAGTATGGATGTTGCCAGGAGACAGGTGGCATATCTCAAAAGAGAGGGGTCAGTATATGTGCCAAGAGGAGGCTAATCGAAGGGAATGTAACCATCAGAAGATGGAAGGGAAGAGAGACAATAGAAACCAATGGAACCTGAAGGAAACAGATAGAGACTTTGGTAGAAGTGGTATAAACCTTTGTGGAGGTGTGGAGGTGGAACTTTGGCCGATCCTGCATACAGAACATGTAGTGAGTTTGCGGGAAATCACGGCGGAATGAGCCTGGTTCCGAAAACGCCCCTGACGGCGGTTGAGGAATAATTAATTGGATGTGGCATGTGACGTGGGTCGCGTGACACCTCCACATGATGCCAAACCGAGGAACGCGGCACTGTCAGATTAGTTCATGTGCAGTGCAGGCAGAATCTTGCATTTACGTTCACTAGTCATGCAGATTCCATTCCGAATGCGGAAAGAGGTGTCTATCGCAGAAACCTTCCTGTTCGGATTTGGTTTTGGCGCTGAGGGCTCGTCGCGGCATAACTGACTACTTCCCCACGGCACCCCCACTATAGCCCACATTATAGCCCACGTTGTAGTGGGGTCATGAATAGTAAAGGTTCCATTACTATTACCTTTGCCGCTGCCCAGTAATATTTGATACACCCTTTAAAGCAATGATTTAGGATCCCCCACTGAGTACCCGACTTTTTTGACCTAGTGAATCCTCGTGTGCCACTAACGATTTAGGAGTAGTCAGCTTTGTCCTGCACACAGACCGCCGATCATTAATTGTCAGCTGCCGCAAGTTTATCCGATTGAGGATGCACCTATTAATATGTTATGGTTAAGAGAAACCTGGGAAAATAGGTTCATGCAAGGAATATATGCAGTGCCGCCCAACCACTTGTCAAGCTGCCACAAGCTGCATCACTTAGGAGTGGTGTGAACACCAGTTAGCATGTTACTATCAATTAGGTTGGTACGTACCAAGTAGCCCATTGCCAGCCCCCCACCAATAGCCCCTCCCCAAGTGGTACTATCGAAATCAATGGTACCAGTCATGGTACCATGCCTAGTTCGGCTATGCCAGATCGCTAAACCTTAAACCACTGCCAGTATTGGCTCATTCCTAATGCGGAAGTGCCTCAATTTCAAAAACTAGATTGTCCGGGGTACTTAGAGCCAACCTGGCTTGGCTAGCGGCTCCGCTTGTGGCTCCGCTCGTTGCTCCACTATCTTCTTATTGAAAGCTTCTAGACGTAGTTCCCCCACGTCAGGATTATCTCTTTTGGGCTACATAGTTCTACTCATCCTTCAAATTTAACAAGCCTACCGGAGATCGGCGTGGGGAGCGATTCGAGCTAGTGAGGCGCACAGTTGCAGTGGTGCCAGATCTACTAGAAGTTCTGGGGCTTTAGTGTGCATATACTTAATTCTCATGAATAACCTACACCAGATGGCAGTAGCGAGATTGACGGGATCTGAACACTGACTGTTTGCCCAAGGTCCATGGCCCAAAGACCAAAGCCTATTGATGATTATGGTCAGAAAAACGCTACTAACTGAGGGAGAGCAGGAGGAAGGCCCGGGCGAGGTTGGTCCCGCATTATCGTGCCAGTAGCCTTGGCCTGTGTATAAGCCCAGACAGATTGTTGCATTGGTGCGACTGCGACTGCGACTTAGTGGACAGCGACAGTGCTACGGAAAAATTAATCTATGATACACAATTGGTTACAAAACTCCTGGTTAGGAACACTGCCAGCACAGTAAATAATCAATCAAGTTCACAGGATTGATCATCACCTTTGGCGTATGACCAGTGCATAATATCAATTTCCTAGGTCGAATTCTGGGCACTTAAAGCCTTAAAGCCTTGAAGCTTGGGGTGTTCCATTTATCCTCAGGCCACCAAAGAAGTAATTGATGAAACCAAGCCCAACTGGAACGAGAGGGGCAGGTTTGGAGATGCCGTCGGAGGACTGTGGAATATGTAGCTGTAGGAGAAGGAGAAGGAGATAGAGAAGGGGATGGATAAATAGGAGGAGAAGGACACGGGGCAAATTCCTCCACCCCGGAGCCACTTACCCCGATAAGATTTTCAACTTTGACAAGTTACATGCCAAGGTTAGTATAAGAGTTGGTAACCCAAATCAGCTAATGACAAGACCAAGATTGTAATGGCACAATCACTAGAGGATGAATCGCAGATGTTCTGTGCATGATAGCACTGTATATAGTGCATCGTAATTGAAGTACCCGGACAAAATAAGCTTTTGTGGATTACGGCTTCATACCATGAATGGTTATGTAGCCCACGGGGAGGCCTATTATTCATGTGTCGGTGCCTTCCGACTATGAATATTTTGTAACAGTATATGCAATACCGCATGCACGCGGAGCAAAATTAGGATACACTTGGTTACGTCAAAAAAAATATCCTAAAATTGTCCGGTTGGGCGCTTCCTCTCTATCCCTCCACTACCGAAAGGGTTCGATTGTCTAGGCGTTTATAGGCTGCACCTGTTACATTCTGTATTTAATGCATCAGTGTCTGCCGCGGCTGCATGATTTTGGCGGGGGCCCATATAAGAAAATATTTTATGTCTGCACCTGTCGCATAAGTACCATGGGTATATATATATCACCAGAATCCCCAAAGTCCACCTATTCAAATCTATTACAGTTCAACACTTATAATTCTCGTTCTGCGTTCAACGATAAACGCATTTACTTTAACAATCATCTATCCTTCGTCTTCACTTCTACTTGCATCAACAATTTCCTTTCACCCTAATCATGAAGTTCCAAGACGACATGAACCCGACACCTTTGCGGTTCACCCAAAACGTTGATTACCTCGATTCAGAATACAACTCATACCTCTCCAATAACCTCAACCTCATGACATGTGTCAGGTACGCCCAATGTGAAGGAGCTGAAGATTCCGACACCAAAGCTCGTCTTCGCAACGCTTGTTGGAGGCGAATGGCGCAAAACTTGGGCAACCTTGGGAGATCCAACCCTTATGTCATCAACTGGGATAAGAACAGTGATTTGACATGGCTCTATGGACCTCGTTTCACCGAGTTGGAGCAGGCTCCAGTCTTCAAGCAGCCAGTTCTGCTTGAGATCCCCCCATCATCCAGTTTACTGCCAGTTACAGTATCTACAACTTCATCCCTGTTAGACATCATGGACACCTACAACATTGACGACGATCTTCCAATGGCATCCGCTTCCATCTCAGACTGCGGCTCCTGTTCAGATCTCGATCTTGACGATGTTACTTCGGTGTCTTCTGCTTCATCCATTGATTCCGGCTACGAACCGGATTACCCTCAAACCAAATCCCACACCAGCCCTCCAAAGCGCAAGTCGTTTTACTACGAAGAGGACGAAGAAGAAGAAGCTCCACGTCTGTTCCATTCTCATTTTGTCAACATGAAGCCAATTCTTAAGTCCCGGGCTGGCCAAAAGCTTTCCAAGCTTTCTAGATTCGCTCGCATTAACTCATCTAAAAAGGTTTCCTTTAACCACATTGTTAACTCCAGGGAGTACATTAACAGCATGTCGTTTGATTACGACTTTCTTGATCAAGCATGCTTGTGAACAAAATAGCATTTTCAATTCTTGGGTATATTACTATCTCTATCGCAATACATAGCCATAGGCGGAAGGTTCTCACATGTAGTCATCATGCACTAGTTGGTTGGCTAGTTTATATGCAGGCATATTATTATTATCCGGCGGCGGAGCAGAATGCGATCCTCCAAGAGAGCATGTGAGCGCGGCAACGCATATGCAGGCTGCACCACCAAAACTCATTTATTCATACTCAGGCGGGGCTATCGAGGGGTCCATCCCGGAGACAACCAAGGATCAATGCACCATGTACCAATGACTCCGCAACTTTGGGGGTTACCTAAACCTGCTAAAGGTTGCTGCAGTCCCGGACTACAATTTCCATTTTAGTTGCGCTGTCCTTTGCCAACAAAATCCTCGTATCACCACCTCCGATGGCGGGATGCTTGTATCCTTTCGAGTTGTGTGATGCCTCATACCACTATCAGTAAAGGGGTTGATCAATGGTACGGCACATGCCAGATTCATCGACGTGTATCCCGACCTGCATGCAGTGGGACACAGCCAAATACTACTAAACACCACCGCACTGCACATGCCGACTATTTATGGGTGGCATTCCCAATTAGGATGGCGGGTTCAATTAATAGTTTCTCGCACAATCAGTAAATATTCTGGATGATTGAGAATAATCTAGGAAAATATTGTTTTACATTGGCGAGACGTCCGGAAGTTTCCGCGCATTATTCAACCATATATGGCAGTGCTCCCTCCCTGATTTCATTACACCACTTGGTGATCATATAGTCGTGGGGGATCCTGGGGTGTGTGAGGGGTATGGGAGGGGCATGGCGAAGGATTATCGCTATTTTATGGTGGCTGATATGGCGTTCCGCCATCATTGCCCATCATTGCCAGTTTACGTAATGCGGAGAGTTTGGGGGCTGGAAAACTGCAAAATAGTAAATGCTTGAAAATGCGACGAATTTGCGACCTCCTTTCCATGGCAGTTCACCCTCAAATGGTAACTATATCGTAAACACTACAAGTTTCGGCACCTAAATGTCTGTATGTGCATTCTGCGGTCTGCGTTCGATGCCGTGTATTGCGGTTTCCATCATCTACCTGGTGATTCCTGGTAACATGGTGTTAGCCCATATCAAGGATGTTTCCAACTTGGGACATGGCCTGTTTGGGATGAGTATTGTGGATTGGGGGATGGCGTATACGAACTTGGGGGCTTGCTACCCCGACAAAACCCCACTGTCGGAACGACTACTCACAGTAGTGTGGGGACCTAAGTCCGATGACAATCATGCACTTAAGCAAGGTGCCTTGTTGTTTATGCTGCCATATGCACATACTATTCTATGACAGTAGCGATAAATGCACTTGCACTTTATCCACAAATTCCAATCCCTGCATATTACTGTGCATTTTAACGCACTGCACGTATACTGCACGTATACTGCACCTATAATGCACCTATAATGCACCTATAATGCATCTATCCTGCACCCATAACAATTCAGGCTAGACATTAATCCCATTTGCATACTGCATGTATATATGCTGCATATATACATACTGCACATAATTCGACTAACTAATCTCAACTACCTACAACTTACCCCATACCACTTCATCATGACTGTTCCCACAAACGAAGAGTTACTCGCACGTATCGATGCATTGGCAACTACAGTAGAACGCCAGAACAAGGTGATTGCTGACTCCGGTCGCAAGTTCATGGAGTATCAAATCAACGACGTCAAGAGCAAGATTCGTGAACCTGCAAAGACCTCCAACGTGGATTTAGACGACTATGTCACCAATGAAGACATTGTTCAGCTCGTGGGCGAACTACAAGCTCAATTAGACGCCTCTGAAGAGCGTTCCATCCGTCGTTTGTTCAACGTCCAGCTCCAAGTGACGGATTCCCGTCCCATTGCTCCTTTGACCAACAAAGATGGTGAAGAGCCGGGATCTACGGTACATTTTCCCACTACCCTCGAAGAGTTCACCAAGTTGTCCAAGAGACAAGTATTGGAATTGGCAACATTCTACGAGATCATCATTCCTAATCTGAACCAGATCTCCAATTTGATTGCCGATGGCGACACTCAACAAGCGCTTCAGACTGAAGCTGCTTTACCATTGGACCAAGCAATAATTGATGGATTCACTGAGGAGAACACCGTGGAAATCCATGACGAGGTTGCTCGTGTGTTGGGATTGAACTGGCGCAAGGGCACCCAATGGTAATTGCTATTGAGTTGCTGAGCCTAGCCGTGGTGTCCATTTCTATTGATTGATGTCATTTTATTAATTGATGCCATTTTTATTGGTTGATGCCGCACCACCTTTGGGCCCTTTCAAAGTTTTCAATTCCCGTGGCGATTTCAGGGTCAGATCTTCAACGGAGTACACCCCATGTTACTAACATCCACTTTTATCATCTTCTTGCATATCGGTTCCATGAATGTGCTCAATATTATGTGCTCAATATTATGTGCTCAATCCATATGTGCTTACTGTGATCCATTCACGTGTACTACCAAGCTGTTATTATTTCGGCTACCACCTCCACATAGATAACCGGGCAAATAAATATACACATGCCTGGACTACTTCTACCAAATTGGTTCCTCGTGTAGATGCAGATGTGATGAGGATTATCACATGGATAGACAATTCGGGTGTTACAAGGCAATATGGACGGAAGATCTACTGGATATTTTCATGGTAAACCATAATTATTCCGATTGATGGCTTATGCCTCAAACTCGCCAATGCACTCCCAATTCACGCCCAATTCACGCCCAATTCACGTCCAACGCCCTGATCCCGTCAACACGCGGCACTATTTGGTCTAGAGGGACCCAAACAGTAGCAAACAATAGACTCAAACAATAGATTACCAACTACATGTGTAGAATCTACTGCATATTCGGGATCGGGTTCACATTCACAATCACCATCGCTTGACCAGCCATGCATTCAAATCATCCGACTCCGATAACTTTGGTCCATCAACAATATTTTAAGAGAGATTCACACTTGTAACTGTTGATTAAATCACTCATTTGATCATTTGATCATTTTCAATGTACATCTAGTTAATCCATGAGAAAATTTCCATTGCATACACTATTATTATGAGAAAATAACTAATGCAGTATCTAAACACCCGAACCCCAAGCAAAAGGAAAGAGCAAAAGGAAAGAGCAAAAGGAAAGAGCAAAAAGTAAAAACCAAAAACCAAAAACCAAAAACCAAAAAGCAAGAAGCAAGAAGTAAAATCGCTGTCAGAGTCAAATAATGTGTGGCATGGGTTTTAAGTGGTATGGGTTTTAGGACTGTCTCAATAGTTATTTTCAGCAAAGTGGATTATTTTCAGCAAAGTTATCCACATTGTATCTCAACGCGTCCGTATAGTGGTAAAATCAGGGGGGGTTGATTATGTCCCCTATAGTGGTTGAGCAAAGGAGTTTTGAATGTTATGATATTTATAAATTAAGGAGTTTACCACAAAAGGAATTAAGAGTAAGGAGATTAGACCGGAGTTTAGATTAGAATATAGGAGTTTAGCAGTTTAGGAGTTTAGCAATTTAGCAGTTTAGCAATTTGTAATTAATTCGCGATATTTTATGTAGTCAACTTACCCTCAATAATAATCTGGTTGGCCCTGGGAAAAATGCCACATTCCACAAAGTCTTCTTGACACATTCGGAGTTTCGGGTGAGCTTGTTAATAACGACTCCTATAACCAGTTTAGTCATCACTTACGTAATCATTACCCATGTGATCCGACATGCTTAGAATACCCTGAAATAATACTTCAACCATCCTATGGATATCAATGGCTTTCTAGGCTACAAGCTGGCCCTTCAAAATAATTCATGTCAACCTTCCACCCCATGGCCGTTCATGGCATTCCCTCGAGTATTCAATGAAGAGACAAATAAACATCACTACACAAGGAAAAGCGCTCGAATCTTTGGCATCATGAGCCTCCAAAGTGCCAGCATCTGGTATCAACTTGGGCCAACCATCTGAGACCTTCTTATCTCTCTTCAAACAGCAGCCTTCAAGCTATTTGGCTATTCTCTTAATTATGTCACATCCTGCATATACCAACTGACGTGTCCTGGCAACCTGCACATACCACCACCAAGTTTTCAGCGACGTGTAAACTAATAATATCATCCAAGACCATGGCCGAAGAAACAACCGAACCGATCCAGGAAACCATTAAGATCTCCGTCTACACCCCCCTTATCTACGTGGGGGTGATGATGTCACTTTTTGTCGCTTTTTCCATCATTTACAAAAGAAGAAGATTGAGTAGGATGACCAAAGTTGATCCCATTTTCCCAGAAAATCATACCGCTTCGTTGTATGAATACTTGAGTTCCCAATACCGAAACCCCGAGATCCCTAAGGAGCAAAAACCCCATGAAAAAGTGGTGAAGGCTGCTCTTTTAAGAAAGGCAGTGGAAGCTATCCGTAGATCCATGAAACTCAAGGAAAATGAACCTGTTTACACTAAATTGTATCAAGAAGGGTTAATTGGAGACGAAATGTTCCAACAATATCAAATCCAGGCCAAAATCCAAGAATTGGAACTTAAGGAGATTTTTGAAGAAACTGAAACATTTAAAAAGGGTTGGGTTCAAACTTTCTTCCCTGTTGCACAAGAAATTTGCTTTAACGAAGCATTAAGAAGAAGATTGTATGCTTTGGACGCAAGAGAAAAGACTTTATCTCACATGTGGCAAACATACGTTGATAAGTCTGAGGAAGCTCAAGATGAAAAGACCGAAAAGACCGAAAAATCCCAACAGTCAAAGAAATCTATCAAAGCTGATTCTGAGAAAGCTGACAATTAAGAAAGCTGACAATTCTGAGACAATTGAGAAAGCTGACAATTGAGAATGCTTAAAATGTATCCAGCATAAACCCCATGTTCTTGATCAAACCAACTAATGCAGATTGAGTCTGAATTAGATTCTTCACCTTCGAAGTTCATACCATCTAGACGGAATATATCATCAGCTTTATCATCAATACTATTTTACTACGGCTGATATCATTAGCTGGTGTCAAGGTATATATTTTCTGAATCGCACATAATAGAAATCAAACTGTAGATTAGAGGAAAGAGAAGTTAAAGTCCGCACGGATTCACCAATCACCCTTGGAAACAATCATAGACCGAGAATAAATTCATTGATATCAATTGCAATTATTAAGTAGTTTCCTTTATCTCTGCTCCTCTAATTTCTCTGGCTCCACTAATTCTACAGAAGAAGCACACCAGATTGCTCGGAATTTTCAGAGAGCTTCCTGGCTAAGAGATAAATCTTCAATTAATAAACTGTTAAGTCATGAAGTCATTAAAGTCAAATACTCCACTAACTTCCAATGTGCAAGTGTAGGACCCAAGTCCGCGACTCATGAATATCTCTCACCCTCACTAATCCTCACTAATTATCGATAATCCTCACTAATCCTCACTAATCCTTATTCATCCTCACTAACATTTTCCTGCATCCTCACAAACATTCACTACAGTTCTCACTAGTTCTCACTAGATCGCATGGGTTTTTGTCTTCCCGCACGGCAATTATCCTCCCCTACCACCACGGTAATTCGCATAGTCAAATTGTTGTTCACAATCTACGCATGATCCAAAACTCTTCATCATGATCCCCAGAGGTGCCCATCCAAATCCATCATTTGGGACCCCGAACCAGTCTGGTCGTCCCGGTCAACGGCCCAATCCAGGATTGGTCAATCGGGGCCCCCCTCCCCAACCCGTCTATCGTTCAATGGTTCCTGGTGGTCCACAACAACAACCTCCAATGAACAGGCCATTGCGGCCAGGTCCTCCAGGTCCTCCAGGTCCCCCTGGGCCCACCGGCCACCAAATCAATCATGGCCCACCCGGAACCTCTCCAACCCTTGGAATGCAACCTCCTGATCCTCAAGCTCAAAGAAGAAAGATAACCGATAAGATCATAGCAGATTGTTATTCTCAACAAATTACCACTAAGTCAGGCAAAAAAGTACCTGAAACTTCGTACCAAACCCACTTGGCCATCACAGAGTACTCTGCATTTCCATCTCAACCTCCCCCCGAGAATTACCCCGTCAACAAGCTTGGTTCAATTAAACCCAGAGTACTTGTTCTATGTGTGAAACAATCGGGTAGGATCCTTTTACAAAAGGGAAAATACAATGAAGCAAAGAACATATATCAGATCGGTAGAACGTGGGATTTGGATGAGCTTCGTTCCATTTCTCGAGCAGGTAGCAATGGCCTTGTATTATCAATTAACAAGGAATACTACTGGAGAGTGGACGAAACTATGGAACGGATCTGGAAATTTGTCAGAATCTTAACCAATGCTTTTGGTGGGTTCACCGGAAGATACCCTGAACTTTATGGTTTCACCATACAAGAGCTCCAATTGGCTGCCACTCCCGCAAAGAAACCTCTAACGGATGGCCCAGTATCCAATTCCAATTCTAATCCAGGAAAGTCGGAAATAATATTGAACGAACCAGTTCCTGATCCTCAATTATTGAAATCCAAATCTCTAAAACGAAAGAACTTACCAAATCCAGTGCTTCCGACAGAGCCAACACCTTCAAAAAATCCAAATGATTATTACTCAGGTTTTGATTTCACCTCCAATGGTAAATTACCATCAAAACCTATGAACATCATACTGCTGGATCGTCTGAGCTCAACTACCGCAGATAATTCGGCTGTTCATACAAGTATGTACAGTACTGATACTCAAGAATCAGTTATCACACCAAAATTAAAGCAACATCCATATAAGCAGAAATCACCATTGAAGACAACAGATGAGCACCCTACTGAAAATGAAGAACATGATTCACAAACTTTTGTTTTCACACCACAACAGCCGTATTCTCCCGAAAAACTTCATGAATATGCTAAGAAGGCTAGAGAGAACTCTCCGCTTGTTAACTATAAACCGAAAAACACATCTAATGTGTCACCTGAAAGAAGAATTTCAGAAAATTTAGAATCATCCGCTGCAATAGCTACCAAATTGGAATCCCAATTGGGCTACTCGAGAAATTCAAATGATATCATTAGAGAATTTGGTGAAGCATTGCCAAAACCTCCTAAACCTTCTGCAGCATCACCAGATTTTGGAATTGAAGAGATTACCGATGAGAGTGATTCAGAAAATACGCCACATCTCAAGCAGCAAAGCAACAATGGAAAGTTTAGAAATAATAATAACGATACCAAGGGATTAGGAATCAATACCCAAGGCATCATCGGTGAATCCACCAATATTGAAGACAAGACTGATATCATTGATAGTTCAATTCAGGAAATAGAAGATTTGTTGGACTCTCAATTATCATTCGGAGGTAATTCTGTGGCTGAAGATGACCAATCGTTTAAATTCAAGAGATCTGAAGTTGATTTGAATGAAATAACCGAAGATTCTAGTGAGTTTACTAATGAAATTCAAGACTTGGTGATTAATAAAAGATCTTCGGAACCTCATAATACTGTTTTACCATCAATCAACACCAAAGATATAATTCTGTCACTTGAAGAAGATTCCACGGGTCATGAATTCAATGATACTGCTAAAATCGAGGAGGGCCTCAATATACGAAGGAAACTACCTCTTTTACCTACTGAAAAGGATGCAGAGCTTGAAGAAATTTTAGATGAGGTAAATTGGTCAGTATTAGATACCACCGATACATTGGTTAAAAAGCTCAGTAAAGAGCTTAACATTGTGAAGCAAAAAAATGTTAAAGAATTGGTTGCACTTGACTTCAGTAAAAGTGAAGCTTCAAATGATATGGTTGTTTCAATTGGAGAGATTGAAAACTTTACTCACATATTCAAAAAGATGGAAGTTGATTTTAGATTTCTAGCTGGTGATATTAATCAAATTGAGACTAATTCTCAAGGTCTTCAAGTTAAATCAATCAATAAGAAACTTCTTCATAAAGATCTTCAAAACATTCTCAAGAAAGTTAGTTTGGATCATGAAGATTTATCAATCATTGAGGAATTCCAAGAATTCGAACGTTTGAATAAATTGGAAAATATCGAATTGAAATTGATGAAACTTTTTGATGCACTTAGTACAACAAGAAATGATGAAGACAATGATCTTAGTTCAATGAGAGCATTACAACAATATAGAGAATCTTATGAAAATGTTGCTCTCAGGTTTATCAAGCATTTTAATAACTATACTTGTTTACAATTTCAATCTATTGCTAATCAGCTCAGTGAAAACTTATCATCATTCAGACCTAATGCATTATTAAGAGAATTAAATAATCTTTTAATCTACTCGGGAATGACTTACTTTGTCAAAAATATTGATCCATTAAATTTCCAACAATTGAATGATTATTTCAGTCAACAATTAGAATTGTTTTTGGAGAACTTGATTAAATCTAAAATGCATTCAATAAAATTCACCGTTGCTACGTCAAACATTGAATCTGAACTGACTACAACTCAAGAACTTAAAAAGTCCAGAACATTGAGATTATCTAGAAAGATCAGTAAATTGGGACATAGTGGTAACAATGAACTTGATTCTGATCTGATTCAGCAACATATGGAGAACCTCAAGAAGTACAAATCTCTGAATCTGAATGAAATTGAAGACCCAAAGGTAATTCTTGCTATTATTGATGAAACAAAAGATTTGATAATCAATGTACAATTCTTTGTTGCTGCATTTTTCCATTATGATAAATCAAACACTTTGAACTTCAATGAATTTGTTCAAGCACATCCATATCAAGAAAGAAGAGAATTTTTAGATGAAATGCCAAGTACCCAAATAGAAAGATTAAGTTTAGACCAAAGTTATTCTACGAATGAGCTCATTCTGCATATGACTTCAATCTTTGGAAATTATATTAATGTTATTTTGAAAAAAATTAATCCAGTTGAACTTAATCTACCATTAATTATCATTTTCTTGGAGTCATTACATAATGAGTACAGTCAACATAACAATATGGAATATCTTACATTCAATTTCATCAAGAAATTAGTTGATAAATTTAAGAATGGATGGAAAAAATTCATCAAGAATCAAATCGATCTTATCAATAATTCTATGGTAATTGCCAAAGGAGGTATACTTCCAGCAATTAAGAATGTTAATCAACTATTGGTAATTATAGAATCGTCATTGGAGAACAATCATAACTTACCTAACACTCTGGTCCGGTCTATGTTGGATACATCATATGCTGATATCACTAATGCTTTAGTGGATATATTTACTAAGGATGATCCATTACTCAAAAATCATGAGTTCGATGATAAAGAAAGAGAGTATAGAAATATCAGTATTTTACAAAATATTCACTATATTCTTCAACAGTCTTCTTCATTCAGCTCTGTCAATTTGAAATACATGAAACTGAAATTAGAAGAGATCTTTGTTACTGTTGAAGCTGCATATTTCCAAAGACTTTTATCAAAATCAATTGGTAAACTCATTGAATTTATTACGAATTATGAAGCATTAGAAAAGATGAACAACGGGAAACCAAAGAAGTATAACAAGAAATTTATTAAATCTCTTTTAAGTGGATATAATCATAAGGATTTAACTGTAAAAGTTGAAGAAATTGATAAGAAATTGGAGAAACATTTCAAACTTGGTAAAGATATGTTCGAGAAGGATTTATTTGATAAATTATGGAAGGATATTGAAGAAGAATTTGTCCAGTATTTCAAGAGATTGGAGAGGATTATTAAATCAGGATTTGATGATGTTGATGCTGGTGTTACAGGATTAGAAATAAGACAGATTTTTAGGTCAGTTCATTAGACTGATCAACTATTGATTGTACATTTAATAAAATCATTCAGTCATTTTAGAAATTATATTAGTAGACACGCTAGTAGTATCCTCCCGAAGATACATTTTCACTTTGAGAGTTCTTCCGGGGTGAAAAAGGTGAATAAGGAATAATATCATTCATAGGAATCAGTGCCCCCAATGGCCATTTGGAATCGTTTCTTACTTCGTTCCACTCAATAACGGTATCAAATTTCAAGGTATCATTTTCTTTGGTAAATTTGAGTTGTAATGCAATTAATTGATCAAACAAATATGTTAAATCATTCAAGATTATTCCGGAGCCTTCATTGAAAACACTTTTATCGAAATTCATCGTAGATACTGAATTCAAACTTTTCAACACATTGTCATTTTTCATGATTAAATACTTTGATTTCAATTTGGAAAAGGTTTTGGTATTTCCAGTGTCGATCTTCTTTGATTGTAAATTTAACAAACTGAAATTGATTAGCCCAATTGCATGTCCCAATTTATCTTGTTGGTAATTCTCGTTGGCTAAAAAGAAACCAGCATGTGCATTGGCATATTTTTCAACAAGATTCAAGTATTGCATCCATTCTTTGATGTCTAAGATACATCCTTTCAATTCAAGTTCTTGTAAGAGATTCTTCAAAGATTTGATCTCATTCACCACGTAAATTGCCACTCTACACAATGTTCCATTATTTTTGGTGGAAATGGAATTGTTTATATCAAATGAAAGTCGATTAAGCCACAATGACTTGGATAACATTGACATTTGGATGCAAATCTCTCCAACTTTGGTGACAAAAGCGAAAAGAAGTGGGGAAACCATATCCATATCAGCAGATATGGTTTTGGAAGATATATTCATATCTTGTAGACCGAACTTGCTAAAAGAAATCGCCTTTTTGTAAAAGGTAGATACTTGTTTCCACAGAGTGGTGGATTGGTCATTAGACTCCATTGAGTCAATAAGCTGATTAGAAAGCTCTGATCCGATTCGGATATAGATGAACGACAAAGCCAACAACACCATTTTAACCTCACTCACCAACGTCCAACTTTCGGGTGCCAATGGGGTATCTTTACCAAACTTATTTTTGAGGTTGTTGTGGAGTCCGGGTCTTTTATAGGTGCCATTCCAGGGAATTGAGCCTCGGGTAAACTGGATGGTAGCAAAATAGCTGATTATGTTGGCAGTATCGGTCAGTTGCTGATGTTCCAGGCCGTAGCGAAAGAGGCTCTCGAGGTACTGCTCCGAATTCACTGCATAGCGGATGGAATCGTTATAGTTCCCCAATGAATTGGTGACCACGGCGGCTCTTTTGGGGACCAATTCAGGGGGGTTTCCACCCTGGGCAAGCGCTTTGGGTAACGGAGGTGTATTGGGGAGAACAATCATGATTATGGTGGCAGTGGGTAAGTGGTTCTAATTCCAAGTGGATTTGGTGATAAAACTTGGGGTAGCCACTTGGCGATTACGTAAGCGAGATATCTTCAAGTTCCCTGAGTGTGATGACATGTCACCAAAAATGATTTAACGCAGATCAATTAAGTAGGAAATTGGTCCCATTAATATAGTGCACCTCCAACGATGTCCTTCATTTTCCATTTCCCACTGACTTTCCCTACTGTTTCACTAACTTCCCTAATGTTTCCAGTCCGCTTACGTAAGCTAGCATCCACAGTATATTCGGTGCGTATTATCACACACCATCTCCGACGCCAGCTCGGAGACTATGAAGTTCCGCTAATATTTACTCTAAAGTGTCCATTTCAATTCCATCCCAGCTCAATTCTTAGTAAATTTTCAAGTAAATCGTACCCAAACCGTTAAATTTCACCATAAATGTGACTCATCACTTCTCTGGTTGAATCTCACTGTGGACAGGTGGGACGAAGGACTTGTTACGTAATCGCACTACAAATGGAATCAATCACTTTAGCTCCATCAATACCTCCATCCCAATGTCAGACTATGACCCTACCAAATACGGTATTGTGATTGATTCCGGCTCCTCGGGCTCCAGAATCCAGGTGTTCAAATGGGATGATCCCACCGGCTCGGCTCAGTCCTCTGACGACAACATTCTCCGGTCTCCTCCCAAGATTCAAGTCCCACCAGAATGGTCTCAAAAGATCTCTCCAGGCATTTCCACATTTGCTTCGAAACATCATCAACTATGGGAAGATCACTACTCAAAGTTGATCCAATTCGCTGGGGAAATTGTTCCCGAATCCAAACAACTAGAAACCCCAATATTTGTCCTCTCTACTGCTGGAATGAGACTCTTAGATCCAAAGGATCAGAAGGCTATTTTGAAGGAAACGTGTCATTCTATCCAGAAAAATTCCAACTTCTACTTGCCAGAATGTGAAGATTACGTCCAAATCATCGACGGTAAAACTGAAGGGCTTTATGGATGGCTTGGGTTGAACTACTTAATGAAACAATTCGATGACTATGATCCTAGTCAATCCAGCCATGAATCCATTGGGTTCATGGATATGGGTGGTGCATCCACTCAAATTGCATTCACACCAAGCTCCGAAGAAGACCTTCAAAATCATGATGAAGATATCGCATCGGTGACTCTCCGTAACGTCAATGGAGACACCCAAGTTTGGCGAGTTTTTGTGGAAACCTGGTTGGGATTTGGAGCCAATGAAGCCAGAAGAAGATATTTTAAACAATTGATTGAAGCTTCAAATCAACCAGAAAATAAAGTCAGTGATCCATGCTTACCAAAAGGTGCAATCCTAGAATATCCATTGAACGAAGATGTTTTCTCAATAGAAGGCTCTGGTAGCTACGAAAAATGTATGGAAAGTATTTATCCATTATTGATGAAGAATCTTCCATGTAATGACACTCCATGTTTATTCAACGGTGTTCATGGTCCTAAATTGAACTTCGAAAAAGATAAATTTGTCGGTATATCCGAATACTGGTATACAGCCAATGATATATTCCAAAGTGGTGGAGAGTATAATTTCCATAAATTCAATGAAAAAGTCAAAGAGTATTGTGAAAGTGATTGGTCATTGATTTTAGAGAACTCTTCCAAGGGAATGTATTCTGGTTTAGATCCAGATAAATTTCTTATGAGTGCATGTTTCAAGGCTAATTGGATATTGAATATTTTACACGAAGGATACGAACTTCCACGTCTTGGTCTTGAAGTGCCAGAAGATGGTAAAACTCCCGATGATATTTTAAATGTTCATGTACCATTCAAATCTACCAATTCCATTGATGGTCATGAATTATCATGGACTTTAGGAAGAATATTACTCTATGCATCATCTCAAACCATAAGCACCAACAAAGAATCTATCGTGGGGATCCAACCAGATGCAAAATCCCAAATGTCATTTATACCGGGAGCTGGAATGTTATCTGAAAGTGATAGTGATAATGATTCGGAACAATCCAAAGGATCTTTCAGTGTTTTCCCGTTCTTTGTTTTATTCATTATTATATTCTTGGTGTACCGTTTCAAAGGATCAGGCTTGGATAAATACACTTATAAGGTGAAGAAGGTTTTTGGTCCTGTTAAGAAGGCGGTTGTTTCTGTTGGATCGAATATACCTTATATTGAAAAGATTGCCCATAATTATCAAGAAATTCAAGCCCAAAATGATATCAATATCAGTTTAGAAGAAGGTTTAATGTCGTCTTCATCTAGTCCAAAACATCCGGGATTTTCTGAATTAAGAACCAGACTGACCATAAACCTTCAAGATGCAAATTCTTCATTTGATGAATTCAATGAACAACCTCCAACAACTTCAAGAAGCTTTAGTAACTTTAACAGCTTCAACAATTTCAACAAGCCATTTGTGGTCCCAAAGAGGAACACATCATTGTACGCCCATTCTGAAAATAATAGTAAAGAATCTTTGGGTTTGGGGCGTATGTACTCTAACAATCGAGCAGATTAGATTATATTTTCATTATCATGATAGTATCATGATATTATCAGAACACTATTATTATCATTATCCTCTACTATCATTATATTCATTATATTACCATTATTATTATCCTAGCATTGTTTCAAACTATATCATTACCGTACATTAAATTCATTGATAAATACATAGCATTTTATACAAGTTATTGCAATCAATAATAGCAAATAATCATCTATCTTCGAAGGGTACACCTTATTGGTATTAACCAAGCTTTGAGAACTCTATAAATACATATGCAGTAGAATTCTGTACATATGGTCTCTATAGTAATGAGTACGATTTAAATACGATTTGAGATGGAGGAAGATTATAGATATTTCTATAAATAATATCTATAGATGAAGGTTGCTGTAGTATGTAACAGACTAGATCCTCAGTACTGTGTATAACCTTGTATTAGTAACCTCCAACTAATATAACTTTCTGACAGTAGCTTATCTTCTTGTGGAAACGACTTAATCTCAATTGTAATTAACTTCTTATATTTCTATACGTAGCTAATCTGTTACTAACTTCAATAATGAACTCGGGAAAATCTGTCTTGACTAGATCACTATGATTTTCCCTACTTCTATAAACTATATAATTCTTAGGCTTTTATACCTCTCTCCAGCACAGCCTCCTTCGTCCAACGTCTACTCTTCGTTGTTGTACCTCCGTCGTTGTTATACTTCCGAATGGCTTCGTGTTTCCTTCTCGCTATGCTTTCCACTTCTTATGTGTTCGTCTATCGCCTAACATTTCCAATCGCTTTATACTTCCTATCTGTTCTATTTCAGTGCTCATTTCACTCTCAGTGCTCTATTCCCTCTTGAGAGTCTTTCGGTGATATAATTCCTGCATGTTCACCTAAGCTCGCCTGCTCTGTTGCATAGTATCTAATGCGCAAATGGTTTAGTGGTAAAATCCAACGTTGCCATCGTTGGGCCCCCGGTTCGATTCCGGGTTTGCGCATTCTTTTTGCATAGTAAAGCTTGACGGTATCAGATTGGCTATATTGTTCTAGAAATTGTTTATCTTTTAAGTAGTTTACTTCTTTGGTGAGAAACCTCTCATTATGGCTTCAAATATGAAGTGAAATTTTTTAGGACACTAGAAATTTCTATTAGAGAGTGAGAATTAATTATTTGTCCCATAGACCGAGTTTATTGGTTCGTTCACTGGTTTAATTAGTGTATTAATGTTTTCTAATGTGAATAGTTTTTATGTTGAATTGATGTTTTTTTTAAATATTGAATAATTGCTGAAAATTGATAAAATTGATAAAATTGAAAAATGACTTTATAAGATGAGCACCAATTGGAGAGTGGAAACAAATATTCTAAGAGATCAGGAAAGAAACCAATTGGGCCTCAGAGATTCATTCATACCAGCTATATAAAAACTTTGGTAATTTCCACTGGTTTCACCGGCTTTTATTCCTATTTTCCTATTATCCTATTTTCCTATTTTCCTATTTTTGGCTATTGATTATTATACCGACTAAACTACACAAACAGCTCACTAAGTGCGAGGTATTCCCATTAAAGATCCACTAAAATGGATATAAATCCCACGAAGTCCATCGGTAGAAGTTCTGCAAATACGTCCATTTACTTCAATTAGTTAAATTGTTTAAATTGTTTGAATGCTCTTTGCTCTTTTTAGAATTTTAGAACTTCACAACCTTCCTGTACCAGTGGTTAATATGGCTATAGTTTCTCCCTATATGTTTCTCCCCAAACTTTCGCACTTACCACCAACTCTCGCTAATTGCACCACCACCACTACCAATAACTCATAAGATGGAATAAGAACCACCAACTGGACCCAATTGCCTTTAATTACCACCACCATATTCACCTCATAGTCTCATATTCTCAAGCTTCACCTCAAATCTTGATTAAAATCCTTTAAACCTCTTTGCCTTAACCCGTTTTGCCCCGGTATATTTTGACTGTTTTTCCCTCCCTATTCTCCTCCTCCCTATTCTTTGACCTCATCGCTTCCCACGCTCGGTCGCACCCTCATCTCATAATAAAAAACCTTTACTTTACCTCATCACCACCTTATCTTTCACCTTATACCACAATGAGAGTTAAGAAGCCAACGTCCAAGAGGACTACCACCCGTATGAGGGAAGGTATCAAGAAGAAGTCACTTGCTCATCAAAGAAAAGTTAGAAAGGCTTCCAAGAAGGATGTCACCTGGAAAAGTAGAAATCCTAAAGACCCAGGAATTCCTTCTAGTTTCCCATACAAAGACAAGATCATTCATGAATTAGAAGAAGGTCGTCGTGTTGACAAAGAAAAGAAGGAGCAACAACGTTTGCTTCGTCAGCAAGAGAAAGAAGCCGCTTTGGCCCGTGGTGAAGCCGTGGAAGATGTTATGGAACAAGACGATGACGACGAAGAAGAAGGTGGATTATCTGCTTTGTTGCAATCTGCCCAAAGAGCCGCCAAGGAGTACGACGGAGAAGATGAAGAAGACGATGATGTCATGGAAGACGACGACATTGTCGAGTATGAACTCAGTGAAGATGAAGATGATGGAAAGTCGGAGTTGGACAAATCTCGTAGAGCTTACGACAAGATCTTCAAGGCTGTGGTTGATGCTGCTGACGTGGTATTATATGTGTTAGATGCCAGAGACCCAGAAGCCACCAGATCTAGAAAGGTTGAACAAGCGGTTTTGCAAAACCCAGGAAAGAGATTGATCTTGTTATTGAACAAGGTGGATTTGATCCCCACTGATGTGTTGAATCAATGGCTTGATTTCTTGAAGTCTTCCTTCCCAACCATTCCAATCAAGGCTTCTCCAGGTGCCACCAATTCTGCTTCATTCAATAAGAACTTATCTTCCAGTATCACTGCATCTTCATTGTTACAAGCATTAAAGTCTTATGCGGCTAAATCCAACCTTAAGAGATCTATTGTTGTTGGTGTTATCGGTTATCCTAATGTGGGTAAATCTTCTATTATCAATGCTTTGACTAACAGACATGGAAACAATTCCAAGGCATGTCCAGTTGGTAATCAAGCCGGTGTTACTACTTCCATGAGAGAAGTTAAGATCGACAACAAATTGAAGGTGTTGGACTCTCCAGGTATTGTTTTCCCTGATGAGTTGAATTCTAAGAAATTATCCAAGACTCAACAAGAGGCCAAATTAGCCTTGTTATCTGCATTACCACCAAAGCAAATCACAGACCCATTACCAGCTGTTAAAATGCTTTTAACCAAATTTTCCAAGGATACAGAAATGGCCGATGGTTTAAAGAAATACTACGATTTACCTCCAGTTCCATCTTCTGATTTGGAAGAATTTGCTAAGCACTTTTTGATTCATGTTGCTAGAACTAGAGGAAGATTAGGAAAACATGGAGTACCAAATTTGGAAGCTGCTGCTGTATCTGTATTGAATGACTGGAGAGATGGTAGAATCATTGGATGGAGTTTACCAAAAGCTTCTAAAGCTACTGATACACCAGTTGACCCTAATGCTCCAAAGAGCTCAATGAGAGGAGAAAAAGAACCCGCTAAGGTTGAACAAACCACGGTTGTTACCGAATGGGCCAAGGAGTTTGACTTGGACAGTTTATTTGCTACCTTGGGATGAATGTATAGTAATAGAGAAGAAAATTGAATAATGTAGTTTGCCATTAAAGCTTGAATCTTACAATTAAAACATTGGTTCAAAAGGGTGCGTTTTTGCTATTATGGGTAGTTAATTTAATTCATAAATTCAATATATAGTCATAATATTCAGCAAACATTTGATAACAGATCATATTCAGTTTAAAGCAGAAAACAGGTAGAGTGTCAAACAGTTTCAGTTACAGGTTCAGTTTCTGGGTTAACCATCTAAGGCAAAGCCAAAATTCACATCCTTAAACTCTTCGGCCATCGCCACCAATTTCTCCTTCAACATTTTCAAATTCTCCGTTTGAGGCTCCAACCGTGGAAGCCATTCGGCCACTCCATGTTGTAAGATTCCTTTGGCACGAGACTTACCAAACCCCTGGTGGCCATATGATCCATGAAGAGTGATTCTCTTTTTGGAAGAATCGTACTCTCCACGATGTAAGATATTATTGTTATAAAACACAATGTCTCCAGGGTGCAAATCCACCGTGATTTGTCCAGAAATGGCGTCTTTACGACTACCTTCAATGGTCTTTTCCCGTTCCTCTGCCGTTCTTACTCTATTATGAGAACGAGGAATCACAATCAAGCATTGGTCTTCAGTAAGAGCCAAATTGAATTGTGCTCCAGCGGCAGAACTACCAATATCAGCCAATTGTTTTGCTTCTTCTTCTTCAGTAACTTCAGGTTTGATGGTGTCTCTATGCCAATCCAATCCAAAATCGGTCAATGGATTGATAAGCATGTTCATCAATTCCATACACAAGCCTTGTTTGGATACTTGAAGAATATCCGAAGCCACCGCCAAAATCTTATCACTAGAGTATACTTCATGGAAGGGAAGCGAAAGGTCTCCCAAGTCGGGGTGCAACAAACCACTGATACCCCAGATATCGGGGCTAAAGTTTTCAGGCCATGGAGGGAATTGTTTGCCTCTGGTTCTGACTTGTGGCCAGTCTCCGTCCCGAGCAAGCTTGATTACTGCTTCTGAAGCTTCAGTATACTTGATGACTTCTTCTGGGGTGAGAAAGCCACGAACGACGGAAAACCCATCTTTTTCGATTCGATCACGATGAAAGTGAGAGATTTCTGAAGGCATTAGATCTGGTGGTTTTGGTGGTGTTGGTTTTGGTGGTTTAGGGGCTGAATAAGCTCGATAAGTTGCATTATTCAGGAGTTTCAGGGTCCTTATATATCTCAGTCGCAGAGGTTGCAGTGAAATTTACCATTGATACGGATGTAACATCACCAAAGCCCATTGTGGGGGTGGATGATTTTGTGGGGGGATCAGGGCACTTCATGGGGTGAAATATTCTGGGGAAATCTGATGATTTATAGGTTGCATTCACCTTTAACAATAAGGAATGTAATCAAGGGTCCATGTGGGGTGAAAAGTCCAAGTGGGGTTCAGGTGGGGGATGTTGTAGAGAGTATGATAAAATCCTAAGCGAGATTTGACAAGTTCTTGGTGATGGCTACATTAGGTGAGTAAACCGAAGACCTTAAGCTATAGCACAAGTTCCAAACGATCAGTCGTATTACACGTATATACAGCCCGAGAAGTGAGCCTATTAACCAATGAGCCTATACTGGTGGGTCTATTGTGACATATTCAGACATGCAGACATCAGACATGCAAACATGTAGACATGTAAATATGCAGACACGCAAACATGCAGACATGCGAACATTCTGGCTTTTTGACTTCTTGCCATGGGTGACATTTTGACTCTGTCACCCTGTGGCTTCAAACAAGCAGAGATATTGTAGCAGCCTATGAAGAGGACAGGAACCGTTAGCGATGTCCCTCTCTTAATTCGCGGTTCTCCTGTTTCAAGGTAGCCAATTCCACGAGAAGATCCCTAATGAAGTTCGATGCCAATTCCACAGTGGTAGCCTTAGAAGGAATAGACACCTCCTCATGGTACGATTTGGGTACAAGGGTGCCGAGCTCTTGGACCGCGGTGTTCATCCGGTTTCTACGGCCTTGCTCAGCCAATTTATGGGATGCTTTCTTGGTAACTGGCTTCTTGCCACCTCCTCCGATGGAAATATCTTCGGAGGACCGATCTCTGTCTCTAGAAGTAATTTGATCCACACTGGAAGAAGATGATGTACGAGAGATCAGCCCCCGATTCCTGAGGTTGGGGCGTCCCTTGGTAGAATTAGATCGTTTTGGCTTGTCTAAATCTGCTTCTATCTCAGGATCAACCTCACTATCTTCAGTTTGACTGTGTTCAGCCAATCTTCCCATGGTGAATCCCATTAACGGAGCCAGCTGGCTACCACTAGTGGTAGTCCCACTAGAAATACCAATTTTTTTACCCTGTGGGGGAAGCATGGGGGTCGTGGACCCAGTGTCCATAGACGATTCTGGAAGTGGCTCGAATGAGCCCTTGGGACTCAGTTTGAACCCTTGATTAGTATCTCTTCCAGGCTTAATAGATGGTGATCCATTTGCTTGGAGCACTGGTGTTCCATGGGGCGTTCTTCGCTTATGATATGGGGCTTGTGATGGCTGGAAGTGCGCGTGCTCTTCACCTCCTCCGCCAAATGCCGATGACAGAGTCCGGCGACGATCCAGTGGATGGCTTCCCACGCTTGAAGACAGACCATTGGCCAAGTTTCCATTTTGCTGTGATGGTTGTGCGTTCAATGCAGGTGAAGTCAATGGCTCAAAAGAAGCATACACCGGAGGTTGGAATCCTGGCTTGTTGGATTCCAATGGTGTTACTGCTGGAGACACCAATGGGGTAAACACTGCGTCGGGACGAACATGTTGCAGTGGCGCGGTGGAGTGGATACTGCGGTGGGCAAAAGATGCCGAGGCACCACCAGCATCACTGGATGTTGAAGACTTGGAGTGTTTATGGTAAAAGTGCTGATTATTGTAGGATTTTTCGTTTTGACTTGGGAGGATTGGCAGGGCGAATTTGGAGTGATCAGATCCCTTAACATGGCGATTTTTATTAGCAGCTAATAAACTGGGGGTTTGATCAGGAGCAAGGGCTGAAGGAGGATAAGCCGTTTGGGGTTGTGAAGCATCATGGCCAAATTCGAGGTCTTCAGGAATAATGAAATTTATGTTATCCAAGCCAAACTCATAATATGGGGCAGAAGGAGGTCCCGAAACTCCATTTGTGGCAGAAGCTCCAGAATCGGTAGTGGTGGCTCCGTTATGGCCTGGAGTTGGAGCAGCAGGTGTCCCACTAGTACTGCGGGCATGAAGATCTCCACCATGTGAGCTGGGAGTGTTGGTGTTGGACGCATCGAGATGGTGGTTATGGTGATGGTGATGGTGATGATGGTGGGTGTAGGTGGCAGGGTCTACGGCTCCAGGGGTGTTGGAGGCCGACCCGTGGCCAGGAGTTTCACCATAGATATTTTGATCGAGGTTCTGAAGAAACATGTGCTCAGAGTCTGGGTAGTTTGTTGGAGTTCCTCTAGCGTGAAGGGAAGCAGAAGCTCCCGTGGGAGTCGGGGTGTCATGAATGGAAGGTTGTTCTGGGTTGTGATGATGATGTTGTTGTTGGTGGTGTTGGGCCAGTTGAAGTTGATGGTCCAAATCAGAGAAGTAAGGTGATTTGCCAGGAGTAGCACCGGCCGGTGTGTTAGGTGAAAAGCTATTCCACGGTAATGAAGATTCCATTATTATGAGATGAGTCCAGAATGCGGTGATTCAGTGTGGATATGACAGAGTAATACAGGTTGAAACGGTGAAACTTTGGTGTTTGACTTCTAAACTTTTGCACCGATAAGTTGGTGGACTGGTGATGTGACTTCAGGTATTGGTTTATATCAACGGAAGACGTGTTTTGAAGGTTAACTTGATGAGGAAATGAAACAACCAGACTTAACAAGAAGTTCAGTAGTGTTGAAAAATTCTCTGGTGAATTCTAAAATCAAGAGTCTGGATTCGTCCAATTGTTCAAAGTTGTAGCCAATGCCTAGAGGGCGGTTCTAAATGGCAATAGACACCAATAAGCCACAGTTAAACACTGAGAAGGATGAAGTGAGTGGATGATACAAAGAAGAAACCTTTGCCGAGTTTTGATAGTGCTAGTGATTCCCAGTGGAATTTGAAAGTGTTCAACAGAATTGTTTGTCCGAGGAGGCACCTCGGGCTCCAACTGAATCAAGACAAGGTGGTGCTCCCTTGGTGGCCTGCATGGAGGGCTGAGTGCGGCGATGTTATCACCACGTGGGCCATGCGCGCACGACCTGGCCACGGTTGAAGTAGGTAGTAAAGTTAATGGAGAATCGTGATGATGTCAGGTGGTAATTAGGGGCCTCACACGTGAGGATCAGTGTTCCGGAATTGTCCGTGGGGAGTACTGGTTTCTTCGACAACTCATACCCGGGTAAATTAAGCATTGGTATCATGTGCATTCCACCCGGTATCCGTCACGTCATAAGTGCAGGATCACATCACTGGGCGTGTTCAGTGCTATGCAGTGCTATTCAGTGCCTGACTCGGTCATGGTGGAATGCCGTGATTAGCCGACCACTATGATGTAGCCGTACATGCTTGAGCTCACCCAGCACTAGATGGCGGTTCCATGCCGCCGACCCAACTCCGTACACCCACCAATCCTACACCGATATCTCCATAGTCAGGCATACACCAGTCCATCATCGTTAGCTGTCACTGCAGACGCATGCATTCACTACTGAGTAATTCACTTGTAAAGTGGAATTTCTGCAGTGTTGAGATGCTGAAGTTTAACCATTCTCCACTGCTTAACGCCGGTCCCTGCATGCGCCATCGGTGTCAATAAGTGGTAATATATTAATTAACCTGTTAATCCCGGGCCAGTATAATAATACACTAGCGGGTGAGAACGGGTGCTAAATACTAACCAGCCTTCTAACCATATCATCTATTATTAAAACTAGTGAAGTCATCGAGTAACCATCGAGTAACCATCGTCTTTACTAGTTTTAACTTTTACCCTACCGATCCGATTTAAATTAAAATCTGTGCTATTGGGGTACATCTCTAACGGCTGGGTTGCATCATCACTATTGATTGTAAAATGCCGTGCCGTATTCGGCCACCTTGGATCGCCGATTGTTCTCGTAATTTCAGTGGTGTCGGTAATCATTTAAGCCGAACTAAGCCCTACAATAACAGACCCAACATACAAATGTGAAGAAGCCATTCGAACACATTCCATAGTTAGACAATACTCCCTCCATTACCTCCATTACCTCCATTACTTCCATATCACCTAATCAGTGAAAGTCCCTTAAAAGTTCTGGTTTGCTCTAAGTGTGCTCTAAGTGTTCTCTAGGTGTCTGTAACTAGTTGTATCTTGATTCTATAAATTACTGTTTGATTACACATTCGCTTAAGATGTAATTTTAGATTTATAATTATGTTACATTGGCTTTCTACTCTGGGGTTGGCCTCGGAGCTTAATGTTATCGTTACATTACTAAATACAGACTCCTAATATCGATCACATCATCTATATATGCTCATTAAATTTAAACTCAAACTTCAACTGGAATGGTATCAATCAAATCTTTCTTTTCTTTTGGTTTACTTTTGATCACCGTATTACTGACAATCTTTGCTTTTTGAATTTTCTCTCCTCTTACAAGTTTTTCCATTTCTTCACGAGTCAAGGTCTCGTATTCTAGAAGTCCTTCAGCCAATCTCTTTAATTCTGACTTCTTTTCTTTCAAAAGTTTACGAGTTCTATTCTCACTTGTAATAAGATAATCCCGTACCTCATTGTCGGCCATGTTTCGTATTTCAGGAGACCAAGATTCCCAGTTATCACTTAATCTAACTGGTCCGATCTTTTCACTCATACCGTAAGATGTAACCATGGCTCTAGCAACACCAGTGGCATTAGCCAAATCACTCGAACATCCACTGGTGACATTTTCAACTCCATTGATCATCTCCTCAGCAATCTTTCCCCCCATACAGACATCCAACCGTGCGAGACATTCTTTACGACTCATATCCACCTTATCCATTTCTGGTAATTGGAAAGTAATACCCAATGCACGTCCACGAGGTAAGATCGTAGCCTTATACAATGGAGTGGCTCCAGCACTGAACATGGCCATGATGGCATGTCCAGCTTCATGATAAGCAGTATTAATACGAGATTCCTCAGTAATAACCATCTTTTTCTTAGCAGCACCCATTAAAATCTTGTCTTTGGCCCATTCGAAATGATTCATATCAACGGCAGCAGCAGACAATTGAGATGCATGAACTGCAGCTTGATTAACCAAGTTCATTAATTCAGCTCCACTTAAACCAGGGGTACCTCTAGCAATAATACTAGGATCGACATCTTCAGCAGTTTCGACATTTTGCATATGATGCTTTAAAATATCAACACGACCCCTTACATCTGGTAATTCAACAATGACTTCTTTATCAAAACGACCCGGACGAGTTAATGCCTTATCCAATGATTCTGGGAAGTTGGTGGCACCAATGATGATAATTCCTTGAGATTGAGAAAATCCATCAAGTTCAACCAACAACTGATTAAGAGTTTGCTTAGCATAAGCTTGATCCTTTGGATTTCTCTTTCCTCCAATTGCATCCAATTCATCAATGAAAATGATAGCAGGTGACTTTTCTCTGGCTTGCGAGAATAATTCTCTAATTCTTTTTGCACCCACACCAACATATAATTCATCAAATTCAGATCCAGACATAAAGAAAAATGGAACGCCAGCTTCACCGGCGGTGGCTCTAGCCAACAAAGTCTTACCGGTACCTGGTGGTCCTGTTAACAAAACACCTTTTGGCAATTTACCTCCTAAACCAGTGAACTTGGATGGATCTTTTAAGAAATCCACAATTTCTTCCAATTCAGCACGGGCTTCATCACAACCTTGAACATCAGTGAATTTCACAGTTGAGTGTGAGACATCAACAGATTTGTCACTGACTTCAGTGCTCTTGAAGATAGTACCATTTTCGGCTAAGTAGTTAAACGCATTGGTGGCCCCATAGGTCAACATAACCAAGGGAATCAACCATTTCAACCATTTGGAAAGCATGGTCCAAATAGATTCCGATACGATCACATGGACAGGCTCAAATCTTGAACCAAATCCATGGGGTAAGCCCGGACTGGTGTGAGTTCCAACTGCACCCATGGAGGAGGAAGCGGCAAGAGCAACCTGCTCTGCTTTACCCTTTTTGCCCAATTTGTTGAGTGCATCCACATACACGTTAGTACAATCAGGAGACCTGGCTATACCTGGGGTTTCGTATCTTTGAACAACAATGTGAGGGTAGTTATTGGCCATAAGGGTTCGGTAGAATTCGGCCTGGACGGCTGGGTTATTGAGGTCGTTGTTGGCGACCTGTTCTTGCGATTGAAGCATGTTCACGGTGGCACTGGAGACCAATCTTGATGGCAAAAGTGGCTTGAATGGGATGAATTTGGCTCCAACCGGGTTGCGCAATTTGGTGAGCAAATGGATAGATCTGACGGAAGTCGGACGGTTAATTCCGACCCGTAGCACCGATGATGCTAAAACTAACATCCTTGAACTAACCATGGAATGGAAGAAAGAAGGTGTGTCGGGTTGGAGTCATTTACATTTGAGATAATCTATGAGAAAAACGCGACATTGTGACATCGTGACATGGTGGAAGGTTCTGGAATGTGAGCAATTTGTTCATTGGTTTTATTGTGGACCTATAACAACAAATTAAACAGGTCTGAATCGAGGAGATAATTGACATTGAATCAAGTAGATGATTAACCGCCTAAAATGCCCCACTCATGGGCCAATGGGAGTAGTTTGTTCCGTATAGTAACTGAATAGAGGGAATGTCGTGCGAGTAGTACTCGAATCGAAGGTCGTGCTCCACCCAAACATATATAACCGTTTCTATTAATAATAACCAGAATCTACATAATATAATGATTTGGAATAAAAAGACTGACGAAAGGCTAAATTTTGAGATTAGAAAACTGGAGAAATTGAAAAATAGGAAAATTCTATTTTCAAAGCTGAAAAATTGTGAACAATTTCTTAATAAGTATCCCAAAATTAAACCAAATCATTAAACGAAAGCAAATTAATTGGAAATTAATTGGATTTGGTTGGTTCACCGAAACTTAATTCATTGCTTTGAAATGGTTCTAATTGAAGTATTCTAGCCACAATTAAAAATGTTCCACGTAAAGTCTCTGAGGATCCCCGTGAAAGGTTTCTTATTCCACACTCAAGTAAATTATGCCCTTACGATAGTGAGAATTTGTACATTTTTACTGGATAACCATCTTGTTTTCCCTGTTTGAGTTACCGATTAATCTTTGATAAAGTAAATTACTACAATAATTATTATTTTTGTGTATAAAAGTCCCCGATCCCTCCCTCTCCATCGACGATATTCGAACTAGCTAGTGGTTATACGTGCATACTTAATTATTAAATCGGGTGTAACTGATACCATGGGACTATACATAATGCAGTTGTCTTACTTCCCAAGTAAACATATGCGGTGTAGAGAAATGGCCTAAACCAGGTCTCCTCCAACCCCCACCGCTAAGGGGTCTTTAGCTCACTTTCGAATACCCATCAATAGGTACCAACTTATTTGTAACACATTCAAAAATTAGATAGAAATCAGATAGCAATCAACCAGTTCAGTTCTTGGATTTTCACGTCAAGAATCCTAGCATACTTACTAAGAATATCGATGTGATGATGCAATTCCTTAACATTCATTGTGGATAAAATCTTAATCTCTTGCTTGGAGGTTCGGTATGAATTGAGTGTACTTGCCTGCAAGATACCTCTATACCTCCTTATTTTGGATTTTAAGTAATCCCTCTCTGCTAATGCTTCCAGCAATAGTTTCTTTTCCACTTTTATAGAGTTAGCCTTCAATTGATTAGGTTGAAAATCGTCAGATTCCAATTCTCCTATTGCGTTAAGATTGGATAGATTGTCGAAATGTGAAGCATATTCAACTTTATTGGTAGCATTGGCAATATTAATCTTATTACCCAATTCAAAAAGCTTGACAGATAATTCTTCATATTCTGCTAACAATTCTTTTGGATCTTCGGCAGTTACTTCACCTTCTTGAACTGAACAATTGACTTCAATTCTGTCAATTAAGTCAGATATTTTCAGGTTATAATCTGATTTTAGCCTCAATGCCTCCGCTAATTTCATTTTTCCTTATTCCTCTTACCGAGTTTGTATTTCCTTTTCCTTTTTCCTTGAGTTACAATCGAGGGAAATGTGGTTCCTCTTATAGTTTTTTTTAGGCGGGGACGGTTGCAGATCTGCATGTCTCCCAGCAACCGATGAAATTAATTATGCAACCAATGTCGCATGACACGTCATTTCCTGGTGACATAGTTAACATTACCATGAGTCACCAGAATACTCCTAGTCATTGGTCACTATCATCATTATACCTGACTATGAGTCACAGTATACAATTCCAAACTTCAGGGGAATTGATAAAATTCAGACCTCTGGATTCTAGAAACTTCCATCAATATTCATTCCTTCGATTATAAATGTCATAATTAATTTTGACAGATAATTGTAATATTTCACAAAAATGTAATATTCAATCCTCACCTCTCTACTTTCTTCGCCATGACTGGTTCATCATTTCTACATGAATTCAATAATTTTTATACGAGGTTATTTTGTAGATTAAATTATTTCGTACTGTTTATCATTGGGATGAACTCATAAAATAACTTCTCATTCATTTGATGGAAAGTTCATTATAATTTTCATGAGGTTCCAAATCAATTCGACTTAACTCAGCAATTGTCTCTAGTACGATTGACGCTTGTTCTCTCACGAGAAGGTCATTATCATTATCATTGATATAGTTGAGGGTACGAATGGTTTTCTCTCTATAGTTCAGTGGAAATGGAACCTTATCAGATACCGAGCATCCTTGAATCAAATCATGAATTAATACCACCGAGGCTCTTCTCATTATTGCACTATCTTTAGCTGATTCAAGTTGTAAAATACCAAAGGCACAATCTAAGATATCCTCTAAATAGTTTAATATTCCTAAAGGATTTGTTTTGCATATTGTTCCTAATAATGACATGCTAGACATACGAAGTCGATCATCAAGCTTAATATTATCAGAAATTCTCACGGTTTGAAGGTTGGCCTCAACAATGGAATTGGCAACTTCTCCAGTAAATAATTCATTACTCAGTTGAATGAAACCCAACCATACCTCACCTATTTTCAATCTTTCTTCCAAATCAGTATCATTATTGGTATTTAAATATGAATTCTTTAGGAGCTTCACACATTGCTTAGAATCATAATCCATTAAACTTCTTAATCCCTTAATTGCATTCAAATAAATAAATGGTTCCTCATCTTTTAATTGATTCAAATGTAATTCCAACGCAAATTCTAAACTAATCACCTCACTCTTTTGTTCAATCAATTGTCGGAGTAAATGTAAACCATGTGCTCTGATTGGAACAAGTGGATCATTCAAACTAGTGATTGCTCGTTTGAGCATTTGTTTGTCTTTCTCAGATTTGCTATCAGTTGTCACTGAGCCTTGAAGCAAAAACTCGATTCTATCATGTAGGGATTTTGCTTGTTCCTTAATATTTCCTGTAGTTGAAGGAACTGAATTCAAATATTGTTTGATCTGGGTAATTAATTTTTTGCAATCATCATCAAATGCCACCATTTCAGATAAAATAGCTGATAACAATTCAAGAACGATTGGCAATGCTTGTGAGTACAATCCAGAGTCGTAATCATCTTCATCATCAGAATCAACCTCTTCCTCTTCTTTCTTAATCTCGGTTGAAACATGATTAGCATCAGGATTCAAGAAATCCTTAATAATTCTTAATATGTCAGAAGGTTCATTGGCCAAAATATCATTGAATTGATTCCCAATTCCTTCCAATATTCTTAAGTCAATTAATATAAAGAAATCCGTCTCATGGTTTTCTCCTAAGATGTTTTTGGGACGTAACCAAGTAGATAACAAATCAAGAAAAATATCTTTTATTAATTCATCATCCAATTCTTTCAAAAGATCCATGAAATACTTGCTATATTGATCCAAGTTTTCAATCAATTTTGCCATGCTTGTCTTGGATGCAATATGGTCAACATCCTGACAAATTTCAACCAAACCATTAGATCCAATCTCAAATCTCCAATGATCTCCCCCTTCTTTTAACAAGTTTTTGGTGATAAGCTTAATATCAGAAGTTGCCACGATTTCACTATCATTCTTAATTAATGTAAAGTAACTTACTATGATTCCGGTTATGACGTCATATGATTTTGAATTCTTACGAAGGAATATCAAATATGACCATATTGGAACAATAAGTTTACTAAATAACACAGCATAAATCTCAGGAACCATATTCTTTCTAGTAAGTGAAATGAGCACATTAATATTATTGTTGACTCGAGCTTCTGAAACTAAACATCCATTTCCAGGATTAGGATCAAAGATTTCCCAAATTCTTTTAAAGAAGAAATCTTCAACTATCTTATGGTTCTTGAACCATAACTTCTCCATGAAATGACATACACAACTTGCACTTGTTGATTTATTGAAATTAATCAAGATATCATATGATTGTTGGCCAATATTCTCGAAATATTCAATGGTGTTTATAGATTTTGGTTTCTGTAGAACAATGTTAGCGACTTGATCCAATTTTTCAAAGGATATATCTTCATTTTCTCTCAATCCTAAAACGAATTCTATCAACGCATCAAGACCATCTTTTCTCGGAGCAGTAAAATGTAACACACTCAACTTGGACATTATAAAACTTTTAAAATACATAGGGGAATTTGTAGCAATCAATGATGAAAAGATTTGAAATAATTCAAAAGTTTCTGGTATGGATAAAATTGAGTCTAATTGCTTCACCACTAAATTATGATCAATTGAGAATTTAGGGATAGTAAGTAAAGATATAGTCGCCACTAATAAATCTGAATAACCTGTTCCATTGATAAGCAAGTTTCGCACATCTGAATCCACGCTTAAAACTTGGTGAAGACGTTCAACAATTAACTCGAGCAATAGTTGATGAGAATTTATAATTTTGTTAGAGTCTGAAGTAATGATTTCTGGTTTCAAAATGTCAAGTTTAATATTATTCTTTCCGAAATCTTTAAGTTGACGTTTTTCTATAGGGATTCCCAAATTATAAAATTTCAATATTGGATATAATCCATGGATTAATATAGTATTGAATAATTTTGAAAAGATTCGGATATCATGCAACGATATTTTGATCAAATTTGGATCCTTCAATTCAGATTTTTCTGATAAGTCTTGAATTTGTTTAAGGCTATTCAAAAGATAATAAACAAATTTGTAACGGAGTTGGAATTCTTCAGTGAAATGATTGGTGATATTGACGTGGGTTTTGATATCCAGCTCAAAATTAGGTTGGTGGAGTGAAATTCGTTTGAGACACTCTTTGACGCTAACCTGAACGATATTTCCTTCTAAAACCTTCTCTAATTCTTTGAACTTGATATCTAATGGAGAGTTAGTGGAAATCTCTGGTGCATTCAAACCTTTCCGTTGAGGATAAACCTCCTTTGCCGTCCTTCGTACCGTCTTCTTCTCCTTTGGCTCGAAAGGATTCTTTCTCGGCTTCACTTTTGGAGCATCGGATTTGGAGTCATCCTCTAAGATTTCTATCTTTGGAGGCATGTTACTGTCCGTTTACACTAGGATGATTTGCCTCTATGTATGGTATTGCTTAGGTAATGGCTTACCAATCAATGAGCATCGCTAGATATTGGAAAAAGATTCCTGGGAACCCAAGACAGAACACAAGTAATACACAACCATGACCACATTAACACAAGAAGAGATGGATGCTGTCATCTACGATGCCAGAGAAGGAGATTTACAAACTCTCCGTGAAATTTTCGAAGAGATTGACCCAAAATTATTATTGGAGATCAAAGACGATATCACCCTCACCACCCCATTGCATGCCGCTGCTGGTAACGGCCATTTTGACACAGTTGAGTATTTGTTGTCTACCTTAAACAAGGAAGAAGCAGAGAAATTAGCATCTCAACCCAATGAAAGTGGTAATACTCCCCTCCACTGGGCTTCTTTTAACGGACACCTCAAGGTAGTGGAATTATTGTGTGACACATACGGAGCTGACCCTTTTGTCAAGAATGGTGCTGGTAATGATTCTATTTTTGAAGCAGAGAGCAACGGCAAGTCCGAAGTTGAAAACTGGTTCTTGAAGAAATTCGCCGTTGAAGATGCTTTCAAGGTTGAAGAAGATGGAGAAAACACAAAGATTTCATACAAGCCAGGATCTGAAAGTTACGAGGCAGAAGAGAATGCCAAGTTAGCTGTGCTTGAGCAAAAAACCGACAAACTCGAGATTTAAATCAAATCTTGATTTATCGGTGTTTTTCAATCAACCAACCAATTTTTGCACCAAATTTCCAGCAATTTCATCAAAAAAAATCGATGGCTCAATTGCTTCACATTATGCTTTCAACATAACTTAGATCAAACCCTTGGTTACTTTTAATTATTTAGCTTTAGAATCACTGACTATTAGTGACTCCCTGTATATTATTACCTTAGTAAAACAAATAGTAGTGCGTATACCCACTATTCATAGAAAAAAAAATTTTCCACTTAACATTTTCACTATAGACACTTTACCACCAACATGAGTGACTTAGGATTTGACCCATCTTTGAAAAAGAAGAAGAAGGCTAAAAAGCCAGAAGAATCAGCATCTCCAGCCCCAGATGCATCCACAGACGACATGTTTTCCGGAATGAAGAAGAAGAAAAAGTCCAAAAAGGCCGAGGATGAAATGTCCCCAGCTTTAGCAGAAGATGATTTAACCACAGCATTAGGCGATCTTTCAATCAAGAAGAAGAAGAAGAAGTCCACCAAGAATTTCGATGCCACCGATTTCGAACAACAATTAGAAGAAGCTGGTATTGAAGAAAACAATACTGTCAGCCCAGAATCTGCTGAACCTACCAGTAGTAACGAAGAAGGAATGGTTTACGAAGATTTATTATCCCGTTTCTTCACCATTTTAAAAGCCAACAACCCAGAATTAGCTGGAGACAGATCAGGACCCAAATTCAGAATTCCACCACCAATATGTCAAAGAGAAGGTTCCAAGAAGACCTTATTCGCCAATGTTCAAGAGATCGCCACCGTGTTACAAAGAAACCCAGAGCATTTGATACAATTCTTGTTTGCTGAATTGGGTACTTCAGGTTCTATTGATGGTGAAAAGAGATTGGTATTGAGAGGTAAATTCCAACCTAAACAGATGGAGTCTGTTTTGAGAAGATACATCATAGAATACGTTACATGTAAAACATGTAAGTCCATGAACACCGAGTTGAAGAGAGAATCGGCCAATAGATTGCATTTCTTGAGCTGTAAAGCTTGTGGATCCACTAGATCCGTGTCTTCAATTAAGACTGGTTTCCAAGCCCAAATTGGAAGAAGAAAGAAGATGTAAGGTTTATAAACCATATAGAAATTCTATGTACCATAGGTCACATGTAAACCTACAATACTTATCCAAAAAAAGAAAACTCCTGTTATCATATACTAATTATTATAACCTACATATCATAATTATCATTGTCTACGTTACATTTATCTAATTTATTTAAATGTTCAGTATGGCTACATTAGGTGAATCTTCATAGATGAGTTTATTCTAATTATTTGAGCCCACTGACAATTTTCTTCAAAGGTGAACACCATAAACTTACACCATCATGCATAATCATATAGTCCAAAATGCTTTTTTCGATTTGTTTTATAACCTGTGAATCTTCTGATGAATGAAGGGCTTTAATTGCAATGGAATAAATGAACTCGACATGTTGAGAATCTATTATGGTGATTTGATTATCAAGTTTTGTTTCATAGTGTTTTAATTCACGTAGAGGAAGTTTAGAAGGTAATTCAAGCACTTTTCTAAATTTTTCTATTGTTTCTATTGGAGTATGGTGAGAAGATTGTGATTGTTCCTTGTGACTAATTAAGTCATCACCTAATTCTGGAGTAGATCTTATAGCTGAAGGTGTACTTGTAGGTGTACTAGTTGGTATAGCTGAAGGTGTACTGATTGGAGGTGTACTGGTTGGTATATTAGCTGAAGGTGTTCGAGATGGAGGACCTGAATTGGGGTTCTCCTTAGTTGATATCGATTCACCTTTAGTAAGTACTGGCTGTGTCAGACTAGTTTCACTAGTATCAGATAGTGATGATTTTGAGCTATTGATATTCGATTCCATGATATTTCCTGGTCGTCTGGCTTTAGACTTGAGTATACTATTTGAACTGCTATTCCGTGACATCATTAATGGTGGACAATCGTTCCAACCATCTTGTTGATCACCACGTTGATATTTGGTTAAAGTCATTGAGAATCTCTGTAAATGATAAATATTGAAAAATCGATCTAGAGGTGAAAAATTCTAAGATAAACACCAGTCAAATTTTACATTCAGAAGTGGAATATTTTACCAAATTGATCACTTTTGAACCTCTTTGTTGTCATCAACTTGAAGTGGTGCCATGTGACCATTCCTTCTAGAACAAACTGGAGGGGCTCCGCGACTTGTGGGTCAGGGCTCGCCACTTAGAGAAGCAGTACCAGGTGATCTTTAACCAGGTGATGAGATATCAGATGCTAGGTTAATTTGCCACTATATCTCCAAATCTCCATATCACCATATCACCATATCATCATCAATCATGTCTTCTACTAAGGGATCTCTTAGTGATGAACAGCTCAAAAGAATCGTAAGTACTTTCAAAATGATCATATTCAACTTCTAACATCAGGAATCCAATCGAAAACGTGCTCTTGAAAGAGTAAAGAATCGAGGTTCTACCCCTTCAAATTCATCAATTCCATCAAATACTCCAAACCAAACCGTGCCCAAACAAACAACATCAATGAACCAAATCAGAAATGGGTTTCATTTACCTGGAGAAGAACCTGCGATGAAAAGATCTCGCGTGGAGCTAACTCCTGAACAACGAAAGCGTATCGAAGAGAATAGACTACGTGCGCTCGAGATACGGAAAAAGTTGGCTCAAAATAATAGGGATGCCTCTACAACGGCACCACTACCATCTACAGCCCAAGTTTCTGAACAAACCAGAAAAGCAGTTCCGGAAACCTCCAATCGACCTAAATCAAAGTATGAACCTCCCTCCATTCAACGAAAAGACTATATTGAATTTGATTTTTCAACTCTTACTGATTCTAGAGGTGGTTTCTTGAACGATCAACCTGATAATGAACCCGCTGCAGAAGCTACAAGCTTGGATGAATGGAAGGAAAAGCAAAAAGAACAGTTGGTTGTAAAGGATTTGGCACCACCAATTGACATTGAAAATGCCCCTAAATGTTTTGAATGCAATTCATTGGAAGTTGACCCAAATCTATTCACCAATTTCTGGAAAGTTCGGGCTTGTCGAAAGTGTATACGAGAAAAGCCAGACAAATATTCCTTATTAACCAAAACAGAATGTAAAGACGATTACCTTCTTACTGATCCAGAATTAAGAGATACCACATTGTTACCCCGGATCGAGAAACCCAATCCTCATGGTTATTCACGAATGCAACTTTTCCTTAGATTTCAGGTGGAAGAGTTTGCATGGAAAAAATGGGGTTCTTCAGAGAAATTGGATGAAGAATGGGAACGTCGTGAAGCCATGAGAATCAAGCGAAGAGATAAAAAATATAATGAACAACTTATGGAAATGAGGAAAAAGACCAGAGCTGAAGAGTATACAAGAAAACTACGTGATGGAAAGAGCTTGGGGGAGAGACATGTTCATGATTGGTCTGCACCTATAAATATACCAGGTGAGGCCAATATGGTAAAGAAGAGGTGTATTGATTGTGGGGTAGAAACAGAAGAATTGGTATTTAATTTTTAGACTACTAAAATTGGAAATTTTATAGATTAATGCAGAATGGACAACTGGACAAATATTTTCTTTCATTTGAATCATTGAAGAAACATAGTGATTACTATTTGTAATTGGAAATTACTTAATTTATTAGATGAAATGATGTCATAACTACTTGATCTTTCACTTACTTACGTAATACAACAAAACGCGACAACCACTAGGTAAACCACAAGTATTTCAGTCTATATTGGCATTATAAGGTTCAATTAATGAAGAATACCATCAAGAAAACATACCACTTTTCTCAGAAGACATTTCAACTAATGAAAATGATTTTCCAATTCAAAATAATTCTCCTCAATGCTCATGAATTCTAGAACCACCCTCGGAATAACTGGAAAATTTATTTAGAATCTAGAAAATTTCTTTAGGATAGTAGTGCTCCAACCAAGTATTCATGGAAGGCCATGGAAAATTCTACCCCAAATCGTCGAACCTGTTTGCAACATTTACCCTCGAAATATAAATTGAACAACCGCCCCAAATTTTGTTGCGACAATTCGATTTTATCTAATCAACCAAACATGACTGACGCTAAGGCCGAAACCCATGAGTTCACTGCTGAGATCTCTCAGTTGATGTCCTTGATCATTAACACCGTTTACTCGAACAAGGAAATCTTCTTAAGAGAATTGATCTCTAACGCCTCTGATGCTATTGACAAGATCAGATACGAAGCTTTATCCGACCCAGCCAAGTTGGAAACCGAGCCTGAATTATTCATCAGAATCACTCCAAAGCCAGAAGAGAAGGTTTTGGAAATCAGAGATTCCGGTATCGGTATGACCAAGGCTGACTTGGTCAAGAACTTGGGTACCATCGCTAACTCTGGTACCAAGAGTTTCATGGAAGCTTTGTCTGCTGGTGCTGACGTTTCCATGATTGGTCAATTCGGTGTTGGTTTCTACTCTTTGTTCTTGGTTGCTGACCACGTTCAAGTTATCTCCAAGCACAATGATGACGAACAATACATCTGGGAATCCAACGCTGGTGGTAAGTTTACCGTCACCTTGGATGAAACCAACGAGAAGTTGGGCCGTGGTACTGTCTTGAAGTTGTTCTTGAAGGATGACCAATTAGAGTACTTGGAAGAAAAGAGAATCAAGGAAGTTGTTAAGAAGCACTCCGAATTCGTTTCTTACCCAATCCAATTGGTTGTCACCAAGGAAGTCGAGAAGGAAGTCCCAGTCGAAGATGCTGAGGAAGAAGCTTCTGCTGACGATGACAAGAAGGCCAAGTTGGAAGAAGTTGAAGATGAAGATGCTGAAAAGAAGCCAAAGACCAAGAAGATTACCGAACAAGTTGTCGAAAACGAAGAGTTGAACAAGACCAAGCCATTGTGGACCAGAAACCCATCTGATGTGTCTCAAGAAGAATACAATGCTTTCTACAAGTCCATCTCTAACGACTGGGAAGACCCATTGGCTGTCAAGCACTTCTCCGTTGAAGGTCAATTGGAATTCAGAGCTATTTTGTTCGTTCCAAAGAGAGCTCCATTCGATGCTTTCGAATCTAAGAAGAAGAAGAACAACATTAAGTTGTACGTTCGTCGTGTTTTCATCACTGATGATGCCGATGAGTTGATCCCAGAATGGTTAGGTTTCGTTAGAGGTGTCGTTGACTCTTTCGACTTGCCATTGAACTTGTCCAGAGAAATGTTGCAACAAAACAAGATCTTGAAGGTCATTAAAAAGAACATTGTCAAGAAGGTTATCGAGACTTTTAACGAGATTGCTGAAGACCAAGAACAATTCGAAAAGTTCTACACTGCTTTCTCCAAGAACATTAAGTTGGGTATCCACGAAGACCAACAAAACAGAAACTCCTTGGCCAAGTTGTTGAGATACTACTCTACCAAGTCTACTGAAGAATACACTTCTTTGTCTGACTACGTCACCCGTATGCCAGAACACCAAAAGAACATTTACTACATCACTGGTGAATCTATTAAGGCTGTTGAGAAGTCTCCATTCTTGGATGCTTTGAAGGCTAAGAACTTTGAAGTTTTATTCTTGGTTGACCCAATTGATGAGTACGCTATGACCCAATTGAAGGAGTTCGAAGACAAGAAGTTGGTTGATATCACCAAGGACTTCGAATTGGAAGAAACTGAAGAAGAAAAGGCTGAGAAGGAAAAGGAAGTTGCTGAATTCGAATCATTGACCAAGGCCTTGAAGGAAATCTTGGGTGAACAAGTTGAAAAGGTTGTTGTCTCCCACAAGTTGGTTGACGCTCCAGCTGCTATTAGAACTGGTCAATTCGGTTGGTCTGCTAATATGGAGAGAATCATGAAGGCTCAAGCTTTGAGAGACACTACCATGTCCTCTTACATGTCTTCTAAGAAGACTTTCGAAATCTCTCCAAAGAGTCCTATCATCAGGGAATTGAAGAAGAAGGTTGATGCTAACGGAGCTGAAGACAAGACTGTTAAGGACTTGACCACTTTGTTGTACGAAACCGCTTTGTTGACTTCTGGTTTCTCCTTGGATGAACCATCTTCTTTCGCTGGTAGAATCAACAGATTGATCTCTTTAGGTTTGAACATCGATGAAGACGAAGAAGTTGAAGCTGAAATCGGTACCTCTACCGCCAGCACCACCGAACCTGCCGTTGAATCTGCCATGGAAGAAGTTGATTAAATCAATCACGCAATGTATGTATTTCTTTTTCTAAATAGTTTGGGTTCCTATATATTAATACTAAGGTTAGATTTCAACACTTGTAGCTAAGCACATGAAAAATGTGTCAAAATGAAAAATATCACCTTACCCCTCAACCAACTTTGAAGCTGGATCATCAGAAACTTCAACTCTGTCATGAGCCCTGGGCTTACCCTTTTAGGCTTGTACCAATTAGCAATATTGCTAACACCAAGAAGTACAACTTCATGACCTTCACCAGTTAATTTTAATTAATTCAATCTCATATTTTAGTTCAGGTTCAATTTTACGCCAGCAGATTTGAGTTCAAGTAAATCAGCACCAACTCTTTTGATCTTTTGAGAAATTATCTCTAAATTAACACCTCCTCTCCCCCACCAATTCTCGCTAAATCGCACGGACTAACTTCTTCCACCATGAGAAAAGCCCCGAACCACATGGTCTAGTGGATCCAAACAAAACACAACAATTAAAATTCAATAGAAATTAAACACTATACCCACCAAATACAACAGCATTAACTTAGTGGTAACCATTCAATAAATTAGCAACTATATGTAGGCAATTTTGTAGAATTTTGTAGAGTTTTGTAGAGTGTTGTCCCCCTCATCCAGTATCGTTCCCCAACACGCCCTCGCTTCCTGCCGCACATGCACATCAACATTTTCAGCCGTTAACATCAGACTAATTCCAACTACTCTCAACCATCGGCATGGGCCTCTTCATCCCTCCTCACAAGTTAGAAAACTTGCGCTTATACAAGTATTCATCGGAAGACCATTCCATCATCTCCAAATACATTCTTAAAGCATGGTGGAATTACTTTGTTAAGATCTTCCCGTTGTCGGTAGCACCCAATGTCATCACCTTGCTCGGTTTGGTATGGGTGTTGATCAATTTGGCGTGTGTGTTCTACTATGATCCATACTTGGATAGTGGTAATACTCCAAGATGGTGTTACTTTTTCTATGCCTGGGGGTTGTTCATGTATCAAACCTTTGATGGGTGTGACGGATGTCATGCCCGTCGTACTGGACAATCGGGACCTTTGGGTGAATTGTTTGACCATTCCATTGATGCTATCAACTCCAGTTTGGGTGCGTTGGTGTTTGCTTCGGTTCTTAAGATGGGTTATGGAGGTTTGCTTATGTTGTCTCAATTTGCAACGGTGTGCAACTTCTATATCTCCACTTGGGAAGAATACCATACTCATACTTTGTACTTGTCGGAATTCAGTGGTCCTGTTGAAGGAGTGTTGATGATTTGTATTCTTTATGTTATCACGGGGTTATTGGGTCCTGAAATTTGGAGCATCAAGTTAACTGAAGTAGACTTGTCTTCATTGGGTATTAATGCTCAGTATGAGATCTCAAGTTCGGTATTCTATGTGGTGATTGGATTATCTTCATTATACTTCAATATTCACTTTGCCATGAAGAATGTCACCAAGTACTACGAGAAACATTCCAAGACCACCGCAAAGGATAAAGTTGATAATGCATACCTTGGATTGATTCCATTCTTTTCTTATTATGGTTCAGTGATTCTTTTCGCATGGTTTTATCCAGAAATCATTTCTACTTGTGGTTTCCCATTGGTATTATCCATTTGCTTCACCGTTGCATTCACTGTTGGTAGAATCATTTTGGCTCATTTGACCCTTCAAGAGTTCCCCATGATCCAAGTGCCAATGTTCGCTCCTTTCTTCCAATTGGTATTCTCCAAGATCTTAATTGATATTTATGGATACGATCGTACTACGGTATTAGTCTGTGTTGCTTGGTTGGGTCTTGGAACCACCATGGGTATTCATGGTGTATTTGTGGTGGAAATCATCTCTGAAATCACTACTTATTTGGACATTTATGCCTTGTCCATTAAACACAAACGTGCTTAAACTTAACTCAATTTACTACATGGATCAGTATAGCAAACATTTTGGAACTTCTAGTTCCAATAGCTTCCTGAATTAAATACTAGAGCTTACTCATAGAGCAGTATATTCGTATAGATACATCAACGATCATTAGATCCGAGCACCCACTCTCGCATCACTATGTACAAGGGAATTCGTTCAAGCGGAAGTCTTCTTCTCAACGTCAGCTCCAGAAGCCAACACATCTTGGGCACCTGGTTGTAATGCAAGCTGGTTTTCCATTTCTTGTAATTGAGTTTCAGCCAAGATGGCCAATGAGAGTGGCACACCAAGCAACAAAGCTGAAGAAGTCAAAGTCCATAATAAAGATCCACTCTTGTTCAAACCGGCGTTGGCATAATACTTCAAGGTCTCGGTAGCAGAAACAATCTTGGTTCTTTGATCTGGAGCAATTATATCCTTTAATGCCACGATTCTGTCGTAGATAGTTTCGTTTTCAAAGTCAAAGTCATCTTCCACTTCCGATTCACTTTCGGATTCGCTGTCACTGTATGCTTCGGTCTTTGGGATGGAGGCTTCAGGCTTGCTGAAGGTAGCGTTGGATTCGTCGTCAATCTGAGTTAACTTGACCATTTTAGTGCTTAAACTTATGAATATTCTCAATTGCTAGGGAAATTGGAAATTGTTCAGTAAAATTTTTTTGACTGGGGCACGAATGCGTTAGTACCTCTGAATACATAGGCTGCGACTTATCACTAGAATAATATACAGTAAATGCAATAGAGAAGCTTGTGAGAAGCTTCTCACGTAGTGAAAGCTTCAGTGTGATTAACAAGTAAAAATCTTCTGTATTCGTCTTTCATCAACTTCAGAATATTCAGTAAATTCAGTATAGTATTGAATTGAGTAAAGTAAGTGGATTATTGCTTCTTACAAGTGAAGCCAACCAATATTGATAGTGCTGGAAACTTATTGGCCACAAATGTCGTAAACTATCAGGATATTCTCAACTATTAATGAAATCAATTGAATCATTTGATTGTTCTGGTAAATTGGTTATTTGGTTGATTGGATAATTTGATGGTTTTCATTGACTACATTGATTTGGTTTAGCGGGGACCTTTCGTATATGCTATGCTATGGGTAGTAATATGTTATTTTTTTTGGTTACCAGTATACATCATCTTCATCTGCCAAATTAAGCACAGGGATGTCTTCGAAATTTTGGATTTTATAGCCGATATTTTCCATTTCAGATGGATAGTTCCTAACATTGTAGAATTGAAGCAATGCACGGAGAGAAATCTCTTGATCATAGGAATTATTGAAATCGCTCTCCAAATCCCTACCACTCAACCAATTATCTTTTAAGTCTAATGTGAGATTCAAGTAAATTTGTGATATCAAATCCATATTTACTGCTTTCCATTTTCTTCCTTGATATGGGATTAACTTCTTAAGGATCTTTAAGATAGGTAAAGTAATGTGTTCATTCTCATAATTCAAAACCACCATCTTGTATAAATCCGAAGGTTTCAATTCATTCAAGGTGAAAGTCCTTTGGGTGATATTGGTTATCAAGGTTTTGTTGGTGATTTTCATTAGGTTACTTAGAATGAAACAGAAATTCTCATTAAATTGCTTGATATGAGTATTCGTAACTCCATTATCATCGTAAATCTTGGGTAAGGACAGAATGCTGTTCTTGTTAATTAGATTATATTTGAAATGCTCAGGAAATCGATTCAAGCAATTATTGAAAAAATCAAATTTTGGAAGGACAATTTTAGGATTCATTAACTTATTTTGATTGATCAACATTTCATATTCCGTCATTTCGTCATCCTTATTAGATGTTTGAAGATTTGTATTATTGAAGCTTCGACTTAAATAATCGAGGGTGATGGCAAAGAATTGTTGATCAAATAAAATCGAGGATAAATAATACGACTTGATAATGTTACTGATTTTAAACCACTTAAGTAGCAATGTGATTATTCCTGTAGCAGCTTTTAAAGTGGTTTCCTTAACACTTAATACTTCAAGTTGCAGCATCAAAACGAACTCAATTTTGGATTTAGTTTCGGCATCAAAGTTAACTGCATTATTGTTTCTCAAGAAAGATGTAGAAGGGTTAAGTTCCAATTCGGGAAAATTTAAATTGTAGTCTAACTTGTTTGACTTTATGGTTTCAAGTAGAATTTTCACGAACGTGTTTAATCGGATCATGTTCTTCTTGTAAAAAAGTTCGACTCTTTCGATCGACCGAATTACCGAAGAGTCCTTGATATTATCACAATCAGTTTTACTAACTTGTTCTTTAATCTCATATTCATTGATGTAACCTCTCTCCTGAACCATAAATCGGGACCGTTCGTCCCATAATCGCTTTTTTGAGTAACTTTCATAAATAGAATCTTTGAAAATCTTGTCAGCTTCTTTAATAGCAAACGGAACATTGTCATGAAGCTTATCCTCGGCATTGATATTGGGGTATATGAAAGGCATTGATTGATTGACTTGATAAGACCTCCTAATCTTTTCACCTCCAGACATATAATCCGATGCCATAAGAGTTGGGGAAGGAACGGGTGTGGCAATATGAACTGTTTGAGTAGGTAATTGACTAAGAACTGTATGTGATTTGTAAGTCCTGGGACTATCCATCAAATTTGAAAGCGAATTTGAGTATGTGTTAGTTGCCATAAAATCATTAAATTTACGTTCAATGGAATCTTGATAACTTGATGTACCTTTTCTGGTCACTTTTGGTACGTTGTCAAATTTTCCAGTTTCATCCATCGAGAAAACGCTTGAAGTATTTGAAGAATCAAGCTTACCAGTGGAATTTAATCCATCAGTGGATTTTGTAGCCGTAGGTGATCCACTTGTTTCACCGTCCAAAGCTCTTTCGAATTCTGAAAAATCATACCTATTAAGAGTAGGATTATTGAAAAGAGGATACTTATCCAACATATCTTCCTTAAATGCAAAATAATCTAAAGTTGAGCATTTCAACTTCGACGTTAATGGTACTTCAAACTTTTCAGTGTCATTGGTATCTTCGTATTTTCTGATTAAATATTCGTCACATTTCTTCAAATGAGTTGAATCTCCCATTTCAAATAAAATGAGTTTCCAAACAAGCACTATCAAATTTCTTACCCTGGAATTTTTATTAGGATTCCATTTCCAATGTTCCATGAACTCCATTATAGAAGAAATTAAGTCTGATTTTTGAAGCTCAAGTTGAAAATCGAGTTGAAACTCTATCTTTGATGTGTTTATATTATCGAGGGCAACACTAATCATGAAATATAGTAATGTTAGAAGTTTGAAATATGTTCTTTCCATTAATGCAGTGAATTCAAACTTCCTGTTAAGCGAGTTTAGCAGAATGATATTATTAATAAATTTTTGTAGTTGAGAAATAACTGATTGATACACTTTCTTTGCAATTAAATCCATATTATTTTGAATAATTGATTTTAGTTGGTCTGATTTGGTTAAACTTTGGGAATAAACACCAAATGAATAGTAAATGAAATAATCAAGTATGTTATCAAGTGATTCAATATTGGTGATAATATCAGTTTGACAAAGTTGATGTAGTTTTGTTTCAATAACAAACAGATCAACTTCATACAGTCTCAAACTTTCCAACTGTAAGATTTTCAAGTCATTATTACAAAACCATTCACTTAATTCTTGATCAAGTGATTCAAAGTCTTTATACTCATAATCGAGATAAGACCTATTGATCAAAAACTGCACCCCCATAGCATTGTTTTGACCATCTTGGCTTGAAGAGTTAGAACCATCAGCCCCCCCTCCGTTTGAATCAAGTTTTTGATTGGATTTGATCTGTTCAGCTCTGGCATTTAACTTATTCTGAAACGTTTCATCTAATGTTGACTCCTCAAGCTGTTGTTTAGTACAATCATCAGGATGATCGATTAGCTGATCCTCTAATTGGTCTATCAGAATCTGTTCATCTTGCATTCTGGCTGAGTTCCACCGAATGTTGAGCTTGAGCTTAACGATAAAATCGATCTCAAACTACCTTCGTATGTTACCTTAGTGTCTAAGGGAACTGTAACAACTGTATGCAGTATTCATCTATGCCCCAGATCAGTCAGATGATCTGCTGCGAAACCACATTGAAATCCTCCCACATTTGAGACATTATTGAATGATATTGAGCTGGCAAATTACCCATTGATCAGACAAGAAGTGAGGGAGTTCAATTTTGGAACAGGTACAGTTTTGGAAAGCAAGGATAATCTAGTGGCAATATCTTGACTTTGTGTGTCACGTGACCTCAACAACAATAAAATGATTCGGATCAATGATGAACTTTCTTCATCTGCATAAATTGATCATTAACGGCGACACCAAACTTCGAGTTTTCCGACATTGAAGCTAAATTTTTGTTGTTGATTCATACTTAAATCGACAATTTGCATTAGCAACGAATCTGAAATCTTCAACCTGTTGCATTATTGAGTAACCACCAACATTTCATGTCAATCAATACATTTAATCAAGCAGTTAATTTGAAGGTTAAAGTGACCACTTTACTTGATCAAACCATAACGGGTCATATTTATTCATTCACAGCCTCCCATGAAATATTAGCACTCAGAATACCGAATCCAGAGGGTAAAAAGTCTGGATCAAAGTCCGACACTTACCGAATTATCAATACGTCATTCATTAAATCAATTCAAGTGTTACCTCCATACCCCAAAAAGGGTTATAATTCCACTATCAACAAGAACATGCAAGTGAATTATTCTAACATTCTGATTCCTGCACTTGAAAAGCTTTTAAATTCTGCCATGCAAAATTATAAGCCAACCAAAGAAACTAAGGTAAGTCCCAAAGAGAAGGAAAAGGATAAAGAAATTAAGTCAAGTCCCAAAGAAAAGGAAAAAGACAAAGAGATTAAGCCAATTCCTAAAGAAATTAAGTCAAGTCCTAAAGAAATTAAGTCAAGTCCCAAAGAAATTAAGTCAAGTCCCAAAGAAATTAAACCAATATCTAAAGAAACTAAGGCAAGTGCCAAAGAAAAGGCAATTCCCAAAGAAAAGGAAAAAGAAAAAGAAAAGACTTCACCATTACCTTCACATTCACCTTCACCATTATCAGCAGCATCCAAACTTTGTGAAAATTTCAAGAAAAAGTTTGGAGCTAATAATGTCAAGAAGCATGGTTCAGATATTATCATATTTGATGAAATCAAGCTTTCTAAACCATATAGTTTAGGGAAACTTAGTGGAACATCATCTAGAGCTGCAGAGGTTCAAAAAGCATTAAAACAATTCTGGTTAGAGGATTCAAAAGAAAAACGTGGTGGTTAGCATTTATAGTAATAATTCTTAATATATTTTCGATTCCAACTTCTTTATAATGAAAACTTCCAAACCATCGAAATATTTAATTCCTTTGTGCCAAGATCCCAAAAATCCATCAAACTCGTTCCATTGGATATTCACTCGGTAAATATTTTCCCCATTATCATTAGTTTCATAATCTAGGTATGGATGAAACCAATAGTAACACCATTTAAAACCAATTCTATAGATTTCTGATTGTAGACGTATTTCTTCTGATGGCTTCATTAATTTCGAATCATTGATAAAGGGAAAGGTATATATCTTTTGAAGGGTATTGTTGTTGTTGTTGTTGTTGTGTTGATGGTTTTGGATGCAAATAGTAAACCTATATTGAGGGTGGCCTTTTATCACTCTTATTCCATAAAGGTAGAGTCTAGTTCGTGTATCAGTTTTAAATAAGCAGATCTTTTGATGGTTATTCATCTGAAGAAATTGGCTGAAATAGTTTAAACAATGAATTTGTGACTTAATCGACACCAAATCACCTGCAAAGGGTTTCATTCTTCTTCTTGAAAACATCTTAACCACATTAGCAACTGATAATGGTTGTTGGTTCAAAAAGGCTTCAAATAAAGCATAAGCACAAGCAATAGTTCCCGACCTACCTTTTCCTTCTTTACAATGAATTACTGCAGTTTGATTTGGTAATGTCAAAAATTCATGAATCTCTTTCACCACCTTTAGGAGGGTACTAAACGATGGTATCTCATAATTGGGGATAGGATGAAGTGAAACCCGAGTTTCATTAGTAGACATTGAATAGGTTTGACTTCCACTGGTCAAGTTCCAAATATGCCAATGAGAATGATGAGTATCCAACCAGCTGATTAACTCTGAAATCAGGGTACGATAAAAGGCTCTGGAACCTCCATCAACTGGTCCAGAACATACAATGAGATTGTCTAACAAAGTAGAAACATCAATGATTGGCTCTGTATGTGAATTGAGGACTTTGGGAGTTGATATTATGGAACGTAGTACTTCCTTCATAATAAACAAAAGTTGCAAAATTACAATCTGGCCCAAGATTGACATCAAATATGTCGCGCTTCCTTTATAGGAACCGGAACCATTAGTTACATAGAAAAACGTCAAAGTTTACATGGAGTTAATTTCAACTATTTTATACTAAAGGATATATATACAATCTGGCCAACGCCTAGTAAGGAATAGCACCGCTTTGTTGCATAACTTCAGCGATCTTCTTGGTCAATTGAGGATCATTTCTGATTCTCTTTTGCATCTTGGTTGCTTCAGCGAAAGAAGTAGCTTGAACCTTTTCTTCAAAAGTTCTGGCCAAGTCGGTGGATTCTTCGAATAATTGGATAGCTTCATCCACTTTTTCTTGTTGCAATTTGATTTGAGCTAAAGAAAGTTTAGCCAATTCAGATTTTGGATCTAATTCACAAGCCTTAACCAATAATTCTTCGGCTTCTGGCATTCTTTCTAAACTTTCTCTAGAGATGCAAGTAGCCTTATTAATAAGTGGCAAACCTCCAACAGAAAAGTTCTTCAAACTCTCTTGTAATCTAGCGGCAATATCGAATTGCTTGCATGCACCTTCAATATCACCACGATCAGCCAAGATTTCACCATAGTAGGTTGGAACTTCTGGAGAAGTGGCGAACTTCAACTTAGCTTCAACAAACTTTTCAATGGAAGCATCAAACAAACCATTCTTATAAGTAATACAGGCCAATTGGATGTAGGCGTAGACGTTATCTGGGTTTAAGGTCTTGGCCTTGGTGAAGTTTATTTCAGCATTAGTCATGTCACCAGTAAGGTAGTGCAATTGACCCAAGTGGTAGAAGATATCAGGACATTCAGGGTCCATTTCTTGAGCCTTAGCGAAGTCCTTAATAGCATCATCATAAGATTGTTTGTCGGCGTTGATCAAAGCTCTGAAAATATAGGTTCTTGGTCTTGGTTTCAAAGCGATGGCCTTGTTGATGCCAGACGCAGCTTCTTGAGGTTGGTTCTTCAAGAAGTTGAAAGCAGCAACGTATTCCAAGGCAACGGCAGCAGGGCCAGCATCAGGAGATTCTGGAGATAATTCTTCAATGTTAAAGGCTTCAAGGGCTTGGTTCAACAAGGTGTCAGCATCGTCATAACCTTGTTGTGTGTTAAGATTAATATTGGTCAAAGCATCAAACAAAAACTTACTAGCACCTTCAGAATTTTCATCAATGTTTTCTGGGTTGGTTTCTTGGATGAAAGCACCGAAGAAAGAGCCAATGATGGAAGCAGATGGTAAGTTGAATACCTTTGGTTTAGATTCAACAATCTTAATCGAATGTTTCTTTAATACTCTCTCCAATACTTGTTCAATGGACTTGTTACTGAAACCACCATAGATGGTTAAAGCAGTCAAATCAAACATAGCATCTTCATAACGCTCAATAGTCTCATAAGAAGTAGCACGACGCAAAACACACTTGGTATAATCAGGTTTCAATTTGATGGCTTCAGTGGTATCCTTAATGACATTTTCATGATCATCCAAAGCAGCATAACAAGCAGAACGGTTGGAGAAGAAAATTGGATCCTTCTTCAACTGTAAGGCAACACTGTAATAAGCAATAGCATCATTATAATTCTTGGATTTAAATTCATTATTTCCATCTTCCTTTAAGGCTAACGCCCATTCTTCCTTTTGTTCCTCGGTTAAACCTTGAATAACTTCATCGCTGACTTCTGGCAATCCCTTGTCGTTGACAGGATAAACACGTGTGGCATCCTTCTTGGAAACTGGAGTTGGGGTGGAATTTCCTGTTTCTTCTCCAGACTTCTTCTTCTTCTTGTTCTTCTTCTTCTTCTTGTCTGCTTCAGGAGCAATCGAAGCGGTTTGACTCAAATAATAATAAGCACCGGCGGCAGAAAGACCGGCCAATGCAGTTATGGCAATGGCGGTACGGTTTCTTGCGAAGAAGTTAGTAGTGCTGTCGATGCCACTCATACTGGTTCTGATCTAACGCCTTCTGTTTTCAAAGTTTTTCACTGGCTGGCGACGCACATTGAAGTGTCACATGACTGAATAAACTCACCCAGGTTGCTGGTGGCAATTGGATGTTGAAAAGATCCATGGAATTTCCTAAGGGATTGCTGGTGATGGAGGATTAATGATACTTTGGTGGAATTGTGGTGAAACAAAACATTTTTGTTGGTGGAATTGGAGTAATATGACGTTTTAGCTGGTGGAATTGGCCTGGTTTGACTACAGTGAAGTTGATGTCGTTTGCGACATTGAAACCCTATGTCGCATTTCTCGATAACAATAGTTATATCTTAAGCCCAATGGGTGAATTTTGGCTTTTTTGGAGTAATTGAGCTGATGACTCAATACGAAGAGACTCGAGGGCTCGAGGACTTGACTCGAGTTTTTGAAACACTTTTCATGTAAAAACTGTGGAATTCATCTACCTCTATTTTCAATGACGTAATGAATTTTTCAGGAGACTTTGTCACTTTGTCGTCTTAGTTCTGCAGGTTCTCTGAACTGCTCGTAAGTTTTTTGAACTTCCCAATAAATCAATGGTATAAGCAAATGAAAATTTAATAACCAAACGAATAATTAACCGTATAGTCAATTGAATAATTAACTGTGTAAATGAATAATTAAATGAATAATTAAATGAATAATTAATTTTGATGTTAAATGTTATCCTAACCGCCCCCGATTTTCCCGATTTTTAAGCTGTTCTAGACTGTCCAAGGGTTATCCTGAAGTATACCATATTAGTTATAAGTGAAAATTATGTTATGATGTTTATCGGTTGAGGATTTGTAGGAGTTGTATCTTATTTATTAGTATATTTCTGAATTATTATTAGTGGTAGTAATATTATTTCATATTAAATCTAAACATATCGGAACTAAACTCTACCTTCTAAAGGTTTATATAATTACATACAAGTCATTGTCAAAATGTTGATGATATTAGTCATTTGAAATTTCTGAAGGTATTGCTGATGGAAGTACTCAGTTGTGAATATAAACAAAACTAGCAAATCTCCGATAAGTGAAATTCTTTTCGAGGATATGGAAATTGAATTTTGTTTAACCATCATTTCCAAATAGAAGCTTATGTTATAGTATACTTGAGGGTCATAATAAAGTCATTTTCTTTTTTAATAAAGTCATTCCCATTTTTAATAGTCATTGTTCACTCCAAATTATGATAATATTGTTCGTGTTGTTCATACCTTCTTCTGGCACGAACATGATCAGAATCGTTTTGAAATGAAGACTCCATCAAAACATCGTCATAGGTTGGAAGTAACAGTTCTTCTGCTTCTTGCTTCTTTGCTGTGGCTTCAGGGATTGGAGGTTTAACATCATGTAATGGACTAGGTGTAGCACTTGATCCAGAACCTGAAGGGCCTGAAGCAACTGACGGACGTTGAGGCCGTGAATGAGGAGAATTCTCACTGAAACTATTCTTAGAAGACGAGTGAAGGGAACTGGTCATTGCTAAACCACTCAACACCTTAATGTTAGGACATACAAGATCAATTGATTTAACTTTCTTCGCCCACTCATCTGAACTTCTAAAATCAGAAATCTTTTCACTTGATATACCAGCTTCAATCATTAAAGTATACTTTCTATGGATATTGCATGTTTTGAATGAGGGTGCAATATGATCGGGAAGTACTCCATTAGCAAAGTACTTTTGAGGAATCTCCAATTCATAAACATTTCCTGGTGCTCCTGTTGTACTTGTTGCTGAGGAAGAATGAGTTTTCTTGCAATTCATTAGATCGAACTTGACATTTTGATAACTATTATTACAAATATTGAATGTTTCATCATGCAGAGCATTATGAATGACTTGATTTCCATCATTTTGAAGCACCAGAATTACCGTCGAACACTTCAACGTCAAAACTAGTTTTTGAAGATATACCACCCCTAACCCATTACTCTCATCGGGTTTCTTATACTCTGCTAAAGTATAACGAGATGGTCTATGTTCCGTAACTAAGAATAGTCTGAACGATGGAGGTTTGGTTGGTATTAAAAATGCTGGATGACGGAATCTTACCTCGAAGCTGAATTCCACGTTTTTAGTTTCTATCTCAGGGTAATAAGAGTTTCCACCTTTGGAAGGACGAGGTGGTGGTGGCAATTGTGGATTAGGATCAAAGAGTTTAGAGAAAAATCCTTTCTTTTGATACTGAGGTGTCAGTGGTAGTGTTTTCGTTTTGGTGGCTGCAGGAGGGATCTTGATCCCCACGATTTCAGGAATTCTATTTCTGAACACAACTTGTTTACGAACAAAAACTTCTCTATAATCTTCAGTTTCTTGCATGTTGTGCACGTCTTGGTCTAAGGGAAGGAAAATGAAGGGATCATATGCTCTGAGATTGGTTTTCAAGAATGAAGCTCTTTTGCAAGTGACTTTAACAAAATACTGTACACTGGCAAAATCACCAATACCACTAAGGGAAGGAGGTAATTGAGCAGTAACATGATAATTTTGTTGAGCATTATTGTTCAGCTGGGGTGTGCCAGTTAATTCCAGATACATTTGTTTGGCCATACTCCCCACTACGGACCGGTTGAAGTTACCATTGTTAATTATCACATCAAAGTTCTTATTGATGGATACTTTGTTGGTAATTCCCAGAAGTTTGACACAGGAATTGTTGAGGGGGATTTTGAATTCAAACGGATAACTATAGTTTCCCGGTGGTAATGTGAAATCTTTAGACAGTGATACTTGCCGGACATTCTCTGGTGGAAACACTATACTAGCATCATATAGGACTTTGTGTACATCTTGAATGGTACGGTTTTCTACCCTTTTCCGACGGACAACTGGCACCTGGATTTGAGTTTTGGAAACACCTTCCAATTTGACTTGAATAGAACTTAGAGATATCGAAGTAGTCACTACTAATGTAACTTTTCCACGAATTACATCATAGTTGGTGAAGGTACTGGTTACGGATCTGTCGATTTCGATCTTGATATCGTAAGCACCCATTTCGGCCAAACAAGCTCAATGTAGTGACGGTAGTTCGATTAGTGGCAATGCCCCAGTTTAGTAGGTTGGGGGTTGGCTGCTACGATTATCATAGTCCTACTCCGATACTGATTATGTAATAGCATGGTTAGGTAAGCGTCTGCTTATGTAATGATCTATTTTTGTCTCAATCGGCCCTGAGGAAGAATGCAGTTCCATGGCTATTCAGCCATGTCCATGCGGGCTATGCACTCTGTTACCAGTGGGCATTGACTAATAGGCCGGGCTATGCTGCCCGCACACCGACCCAATGGACCAAACGGACCAAACGGACCAAACGGATCTAATGGGGCCACATAATAGCAACCAAGATTTAGTATTTGGTCACATGACTGTGTATCACATTCTGATGGGTATGAGCGTGGGCCAAAATATAACTGTCGTGGCTAAACCGGCCCAGCCTCCCCCATTCCAACTCCACGTGACCCCATTTTACCACCATCCCCATCCCATTTCTCCATCATGTTGCGTCTTCTTCAACGTTCCTCCATCCAACGTTTTCCAGTAAATCGTTACTACTCAATTATGTCTGCTCCTACTACTACTCAATTAGAAATCTTGCAAGAAGGTGATGGTAAGACCTTCCCAAAAGTTGGTGATTTGGTCACTATTCACTACACTGGTACTTTAGAGAACGGTAAGAAGTTCGACTCCTCGGTTGACCGTGGTAGTCCATTCCAATGTACCATTGGTGTTGGTCAAGTGATCAAGGGATGGGACATCAGTATTCCAAAGTTGAGTGTTGGTACCAAGTCCAAGTTGACCATTCCAGGTCATGAAGCTTATGGACCAAGGGGATTCCCAGGTTTGATTCCTCCTAATGCTACTTTGGTTTTCGACGTCGAATTGTTGGGTGTTAACTAAGCATGCCTTGTACTTCAATAAATGATTGGTTAAGTTAAAACATTGTAGATGGACAGCTCCACATCCTCTAGAGCTTGTAACAATTCCAATGAATTGACCATTGATGAATTGACAATTGACCATTGTACCTTTCAGAACTCCCAAACCCCCAATCGTTGTTTTCTTATCCTGTAACTTTTCACTACCATCAATTGGGTAATCAATTGAGTACTACTTGTAGTTTATTCATCAATTGAGTAATACTTGTAGTATAAAGCTTGGTTGCTCTGGTCATGAAATTTCTAGTGAGTCTGGATCATTGCTTAATCATCACCAATCCATGTCAAAGTCCTTGGTTCAACTCAATTGCAATGTTGAAGTCTCTAGCTATATCATCCATGGTAATTGGATCGAAACAACGAATAATACTCCATTGATGGTGTCTATGTATCTATTCCCATTACGTTGATCTAACCAATCTACCACGTGGTTTTCAAACAATTCCAGTAAAGTCCTGGATCTTAGGCCTGGATCATACCAGATCATACCAGATCAAACTAGGTGTTACCAGCTATTTCATACTAAATAAATCATAATAATTAAATCAATCTAAAGTAGTCTTCGTTCAATTGTTCAATTATTCAGTTTTGTCCAACATTGAGATTCTATGATTTTCAACCGATTACCCATCTACTTTATATTACAATTTAACACAAGATATTGCTTCTATGAGGTTTCTAGCATTCTGGTTTTGATTATTATTACTTAGATTGCTATAACCATGTAACTATGGTTAATATTTCATCTTCATGGTGAATACTTTATCTTTTCAAATCTTCCACATCAACTGATCTTCTTTCAACGCTAAATCTTCGTGCACTGATAAAGGAGGAAGTTTTACTTTAAATTGAACATCAAATACCTTAATGTATGGTAGTTTAACCCGCTCTGATTTATTGAACTTCCCATAATACTCCATCACATGTTGACTAAATGGCAAAACCGGAAATGATCCTTGCTTTAAAGGAAAGATATTTCTTTCATGGTCAAATTGCCACTGGTCATTTTCTTCAATTTCTGTAGTGAATGTAAAAATTCTAGAAGTAGGGTTTTCAATAATATAACTGATTTTAGCTGAATTTGAGCTTTCGTTCGACTTTTCAATATCAACCAATACTCGTGGATCGGACAAAGGTAAAACAATCTCCATTTCTTTGGAATTGAATTGATTTAAATTTGAGCTTTCAGGTCTCTTCCAGTTCACAGAAACTGACACAGTTACGGTCGCACTTCTATGAGTGTAACCGGTTTTGCTTTTGGTAGAAATTAATTGTCGAATTCTGTTTTCAACTTTTTCAATTCCTTCAAGTGTTTCCACAATCAACTCGGGATTCTTTGTCTTGACAGAAATCTTGTAGTCAACCACTTCAATACTGTTATCAAAATTCGATAATATAAACTCAGATAACCATACTCTGGTGGGTGTAGACATCATTGTATCCACACTCTTCTCGCCTGTAAGAAGAAAGGGAGAAGGCATATCCACCACTTCGTGTCTAAATCTTGGTAATATAAGGCATGAAGTAGAAAATGGAGTGGTTGAAATTGGTATCTCGAAACAATATACATCATAAATTGAAACATCATTAGAGTCTGCATCTTCCGATTCACCTAGATCTTCAGTTACCAATAGTTTCAAATCAATTTTAACACTTGCATTAATTCCTTTAGAATTACTATTAGGTGGAGCTAGAATACTCATATTTAAACAATGAGTTTCTTCACTTTCGGTACTGTTGATCATTTCTTTAATATCCAATGCTTCATCATCTTTCAATTCATTCCAACTATTTTGGCATGTTATCTCATATTCTGAGTCGGTTATCACTTTTGCTGTCAGAGATATGGCAAGCTTTTTATAAGAAATAGTATGCTTAAGTGGTGCTTTAAATTTGATCTTGATAGGAACATTAATCTTTTCACCAATAACTATACTGCTAGGTTCTATTCCAGCAATGAATGCTTTCACCTCTGGTTTCAAAGGTGAGATTTTTATTATTCGAGAATTTGGTGTAGTGATTCTAAAAGATTTCACTGCCATTTCGTCCAACCTAGTAGGAATTTTTCCCTGGATAGGTTTGTATAAATTGTTGTGATGGGTGGAAGTTGAAAATTCATTTTCATTGAGTTCAATGGTCTCACTTCTGTTTATTTTGTATACTTTGTTATTCCATTCAATATTAATATTGAATTTGAATCTGGCCTGTTGCATTTCATATAATCCTATTTTTTGAAACATTTGTTGGAATTGAAGCACTCTGAAAATTCCTGGGCCTTGACCTTTAGTAACAGCAAGATTCGTAGATGCCGAATAATGATTTTTATCTTTCATTTCAAGTTCCAAATCACAAAAGAAATCTGATTTCTTGCTCTCATCATGGGTTAATAAAATTGTTCTTTTGCTATTGGCTTTCCCATCAAGTCGAGAAATGATTAATTCAACTTCATTTAATATAACTGATACTTTTGCACCAGTAGGAACAACTTTTTCAATTAATTGAACATCAAGATAATGTTTCAATATCACTTGGGTTTGACAATCATCAAACATGAATGCTTCTGAATTATCTTGACTCATTATCACTGCATGAATATCAAAAAAGGTTCCCATTCTAATTACTGATTCATCAATATTCAAATCCAATACATCATCTTGAAGTAATTTTTCATTCTTTGATAAATTCTTCACTAAATTTGTTGAGCCTAAACTGCTGAGCCTTAGAAGGTAAATTAATTCATTCTTTGAATCATTCAAACTTCTATAACAAAAGATTAATTTTTGTAACATTAATGACAATAGTGTTTTCCAATTCTTCATTGCGGGACTTGCAAGAGCAGTTTCAAAAAATTCTACTGCATTTTGAATAGATTCCTTGTCTCCTAATTCCAAGTATTCTTCTCCGATTAGCCAATTGATGTACAGAAGAAACGAAAGTGAATCGATTTGATCTTCTTCTTCAGGGCTGACTGATTGAAGAGCAGTAGAATTAACTGATTGCTCTAAAAGATTAATGGCTCTGTTAACTCTTTGTAATTTTGTTTCCTCTTTGTATAAATAAGAATAAAGATCTTTTTTCACCGGACTAGTTTTCTTGATCAAGTAATACGATTTCAAATATACCAAGCTGGGTTTGTTAATAAGTTCATAAGGAAAGTTTCCAAGAAGTTTCAATCCACCAAAGTATGGCATTGTTTGAGATTTGGGTGGTCTTTTGGTCAGAATTTGAAGGTCTTTCAACACTGAAGAAGGTGTCAACTCCATTAATTTTGCCATCCATTCATATTGGATTGCAGTCCAGTCATTGCCATAGGTAATAAGCACGGGATTTTGGTCCACTTGAATGATACTTAAAACATTTGAGATATGAGTTTTATGCTTCTTCAATGCTGTCACTGGATCTTCTAAAGATAAGTATCCTCTGACTATGTGTACAGCAATAATATCACATAATTGACGATACTGAGTATAAATCCCCATATCATGAACTGAGATCTCATTGTACTGATAAATATGATCAGAGAAATTCTCACGAAGAAGATCAATCAAGTTTTGGTATGATAGTTCTAGAAGTTTCAATGCTTGTTCGACGTTATGTGGATTGGCAAATTGATTTATTATCGCCTGCTTAATGAGGTTTCTTGTTTCGAGTGCTTTGGGACTGATTTCGATATCTGAATCGATTCCCTTCGTTGAGGGACAAGTGTAGTATTTTTTATTTCTTTGTTTGATTCTCAACTCGATATTGGTATAGAAATCCACCGCAGAGGATTTTAAATTGGAGAAAAGGGAAGTAATGCAGAGTTCACAATCTCTATCAAGATTTTCAGGAGAGTTGACGATATTCAACAAGCCTGTCAATCGAGGAAGATTGGTTTGAGTTCGGAAAAAGTCTATTCTGTTGTCGTCAGAACCTTGTTGGGAAATCAATATAGCCACGAATTTGACTCCACGATTATGATAGTATTTCTTCAATTGGGTAATTTCCTGAATCAAATCCTCATCTTCATCACTAGAACTAGGGAGAATGAATGTTTTGATGAAAGCAAATGGGATCTCCTTGGTGTATTTGTTAAACCAGTTTTCGGATAGGATTCCATTGGGAAACAAGTCAGAATTGATATTGAAAGGAGACAATTGAGAATGTTGATCTTCCACAGTGATCTTCTCCGGCAACAGGGCTTGGTTTTGATCTTCATTGATCACTTGAGCTATGTATCTAACATTCAGAAGTCGATTCTTTATTATAGAGCTATCCCATACTTTCCCATGGATATTGAATTGATTGATGATTTTTGTTAAGGAAGTCTCTATGGGTGAATCCTTAAGAGAACTACAAAGCTCGATCTTAACGAACGGAGCCAATTGCTGTAGAAGTACCGTGGGATAGTTGTCCATAATGGGTGAAGATCAGGAATGTTTTCGCACTGATTTACAATACAGATTGATAGAATTCCATACAAATTACCTCAATAGTAGATAACCCTCAATAGTAGATAACCCTCAACTGAGAATTTGACCTAGTCCCCAAAAATTAAAGGTACCCCCCTTAGGGAATCCTCTAGTAAACGGTTCATATAGCTGAAATGCTAAAATTAACCATAACCATAACCTTAGATATACTGCTGTTTTATCCTTTCACTATTATTAGTGATACTTGATGAATTACCCACTCAGTAGTACTCACAATCGCACATAATGAAGAATATAAGTTACACTATTTTTAATCAATTAAAGGAAATCCTCCATTTGAATTGGTTGGATCATTTGATTCATAAGGTAAGAATCTTTCTACGTATATTAATCGATGTTATGACATTTATTAGTTTTAGCTGATGGTAGGTTTAATAATTAATTATTTGGTAGTTTTGGTACTATTAATTATTTGGTAGTGCTATTAATTATTTTGATGGTATTATTAATTATTTGATGGTATTATTAATGATTTGGTGGTAATGATTTGGTGGTACTTCTTTTTGGTGGTGCTTCTTTTTGGTGGTATTAATTATTTGGTGGTTTCCCCTTGGTGCTCTTTTTGGTGCGGTATCAATAATAAAATCTATCAAATTCCACCACTAAATTCAAGACTTGATCCACTTGAAAATCTTTTCCTACTTTTAATTCCTTTTACCTCAATCACTATTAAGAAATATTTTTGGCCTTACTACTCATTCAAGGCTATATCATATAGCCAATTAGCTATTCAACTAGCTATCCAATTAGTAATATCTGGGCTCACGTGATACGGTCTACCAAGCTAATCAGCGATCTAAGGAACCATTACTGACCTTACAATCATCATGTCGGATCCTATCAACGCCAACCCAACTATTATTGATGTTTCCAACCTTCCCACTAGAATCGGTAAAGATGGCAAGCTGGTCGACAGAGATCTTCAGCTAGTTCAAAAAGTCACTTCATTGTCACTCTTGACTCATTCCATCACCACAAGAACTCCACCCCCAGAAGCAGTTCCTGAACTCGTTTCTGACGTGGAAATGGAGTTGACAGAAGACGAGTTGGCCGAACCCCAGCTGGTGGACGAGGAAGACGATGATGAAGAAGAAGACCCTATCGATTCCCAAGAAATCTTTGACCTTATCTCCTCCATCTCAGATCCAGAACATCCACTCACATTAGCACAACTTGCCGTGGTTAACTTGAGCGATATAACCGTCACTTTGGGGAAGAATAAACATTTGGATATATCTGAAGTTCTTATCAAAATCACCCCCACCATCACCCATTGTTCTCTTGCAACTTTGATCGGTTTAGGTATCAGGGTTCGTTTAGAAAGATGTTTGCCTCCAAGATTCCGTATCAGAATATTGATTAAAGAAGGTACTCATCAGTCTGAAAATCAGGTCAATAAGCAATTGAATGATAAGGAAAGAGTAGCGGCTGCTTGTGAAAATGATCAATTATTGTCTGTCATTTCACAGATGTTGAGCACCTGTAAATAACCTGGAAATCGTTTATGTTGTGGTCTACTTGCTAGTCAAGGATTAAATTAATTGGAAATTATAGAGTACTTAATTAACATGATAAAAACCGTAATATACATTATTATTACAACCTGTCAGAATTCATCAAGATCCTTATACCATATAATTAAGGTTTCTGTGTTGCATCAATTTGAGTGGACCCACCTGAAGTTCTCCTTCGTTTAGAATTACTGGTGAAACATTCACCTTATGGATGATACAGCCTTTAATTGGGCATAATCCATTAACATCTGAGATATATCGATGATGATAAATTTCAAAACCTTTTTCTTAAGAAAATCAATGAACTTGGTGACTTTAGAATTGCTTGGGTCTTGAAATGAATTAGCTTTTATGGCATAATTAACAAGTTGTTGGGAAGTTTCCATAAGTCTGTGTAATTGTACATAATAGTCATATTTCTGTTTTCTATTCTCGATCTTTTGCTCTCGTGATAATATCGGTACTTGAGGAGATATGGGTGTCTGTTGAAGCATTCTTGCCTCGTTGATATCTGGGGGAGAATTGGCAAAGTAGTTAGAGCTACCTCTTCTTCTCGATGCAATGGATGAATTAACGGTTGTTGTGGTGCTGATACTGTTTCTATTACTATAATTCGACGGGATGGAATTATTCGAATTAATCGAACTGGATGATTCCCTATGCTTTTTTAATTTATTGTAAAGTTTGGATTTGGCAAGAAGACCATTTAATACTTGTTGCTTCTTATGTTCTTCTTCTGGAGGAATGCTATCTGAGCTTCCTTCATGGGCCAACAATGTCAGAAAACGTTTTCTTCCTTGGGAATTGCGATCTCCTGATAATGAAGAAATCCTTTTTCCATTAGTTTGTGTGGTTATTATGGGATTGGGGGTCGGCGTAGGAGTAGAAGATATGCTTGAAGGGTTTTGATTGGAGATAAATGAGTTATGGGTTTTTTGGGAGGTGGTGGAGGATTGGTTGGAAGTAGTTCTAGCAATCAGTTTGGAATCATCTTGATGGTAATCCACCGTATCCTCGTCATCTTCTTCTCGTAAACTAAGGTCTGGAGGAGTATAAATAGATGCCATGGATGCACGGACGGGGATATCATACACTTTGTAGGCGCTGAGAAGCTTGTCGAAGTAATTCAATACTTGATCTTCAAATAGATGACTACCTGAATTCAATTCTTTCTCGATGGTGGAGTTCACTTCCTGCAATAACGAAGACTTTATTTTGACATCCCGAACACATATGTCATCCTGTAACCAAAGATCTTGTGGAAATGCCACTTCGGGAAGAAAGTCAAGTGAAGCAACGGGGACAGGAAGTTGGTCATTGCCAAGAATGACTTCTCGAACATGAGAAGAGAGTAAATCATCAGGGGATTGAAGATTCAAAGTCTGAGCCAAAAACATCCATATTAATGAGTAGTTCTTTGCTTCTATGGGAATGGCTAATGAAAGTCGCTGGAATGTAAATTCAGACCCATACCGATCCTCAGATGTTTCCGACATTGAGTTTAGATGAGGATGTGGTTATGGATTGAAGATTAAATATTGAAGATGAAAGATAAAAGATGAAAAGATAAAACCACAAAACTTCTTCCGTGGAGGAGTGAATGAAGCAGTAGGAAAGTGTTTGTGGTGGTAAAAGGTCAAAAAGGGCAAAAATCGTCCAAATTCACAACGATGAATAACTGGACGGAGTGGTGATGACAGCAGGTAAACAGTTACACGGCTAAATATCGGTTATGGCTTATACGCAGGCTAAAGATCCGGGGATTACCTTACGACTGGAATAAGACGATGGATGCTTGGGAAATGGAAAATGGAAAAGGGAAATGCACCGATGAGTAACCTACTTGAATAGCCAGTAGTAGTAACCGGTAGTGGTAATTGGAGAGTTAATATTAGTGGTGGTGGTGGTGGAGGTGGTGGAAAGACGCGTCTTTAGTCTCTACATGGATAACACCGGACAATGTTAACTGTGAGCAATATGACGAGCGAGGCAGTATTTCACAGGCAGATGGAACACAGTACCATCAAAGAAGACACTAATTAAGGCGGAACTACTACGTATTAGGGCAATTGGCAATGGACAATTTGCAATGGACAATTGGGCTAAGTAACTTTATCATAATTAGGGAGCGGTATATGTTAAAATGGCGTGAACTGACATCTTGCATGAACCCATGAAATGGAACCCGATGGGCCCATTTATGGACCCATTTGGTCCAACAAAACCATGGGAACCATGCAGGGGCCTGATGAGGACTCAGGGCCTGATGAGGCCTCGGCGGGGGGGCAACAAAACTAGTCCTGGATTCAGGTACAGCTTTGGCATTAGAATTCTCAATACAAGAAGGTAAGGATTAGGGTGATTTATCTAAGATTGGGGGCTCTGGTGCTACCGTTGAGTTAGGTGGCTTGCGAAAAAAGGTGGTGAAAAGTCTGAAAAGAACTGAAAACTGCAGAAAAGAACTGAGAATCGCCATGGGTTTATGGTAAGTTTAACCTGGAATGATCTGGAAGCGTCACTACATTGGCTGTGTGATGAGATGAATAAGGATAACCCGCCGAAGCGCCAATATACGACGATATGTAACAATATTACGATTTGTCTATATGATCATTTGTCTATATGATACCATAGGTACGCTGAATAATCAACATTGGTCATTGGCCATTTGGGGCTTCGATAAAGTTCCCGCTTCTATTAATTATCCACCTATAGTTTGTGTAAGCTGTAACCAGAAGGAGAACTGGTCTCGTCTAGATGATGTTTGGGTGATAACTCAAACCTTCTCTGTGTTATCATTACTCTCAGTAGTTTAGTTTCTTGTGAAATCACCTGGTGAAATTGAATTCGCTTACATCTCTGGGCTGGACTCTTGAAGTGGTAATTTTAGCATGGTCGAAATATTCAAGAAACTCCAAAAATCACCATGGTTAGCTGTTTACCTCGCCTCGTAGTGATTGTTATCTAACAATAACCCACTTGCTCCAAACCTGAACACGGTGTGTCTAAGAATTACGCAGACCCTGCTTCTAAGAGAAATTCGGTAAATTCAGAAATTCACTAGAATCGGAAAAATCAGTAAAATCAGCAGATTTGCAAATCGGAACGGTCGATAAAATCGAATCGATCTGAGATGATAGTAAAATCGATCCAGATATTCTGGTTTGCCTCGACAAAACCAGATTCCACTCTACAAATCTCCCCATTCCTATTCCTTGTTCTCATGGTTTATTGCAGTTTTGGTGTGGTTGGTCTGGCTGGTTCGGTTACTCGGGGTGTTTAGCGTGATGGCAATTTTGCCACTACCTGATTTTCTATTATGCCCATATGGTCATCACAGAACCTTAAGCTTAAGGTTTCTTTGTATTTTCGTCTAGTACCTTGAACTTTCACCACTTCGCAGTCTCAGAGTTCATGATCTTACTTGTTTGAGTAATATGCCGATAACTATTCCAAGAAAGGTTAATACCACCACCGAACGCGTACATTGCTTACCTTTCTCCTTTTGCTTGCACCTTCTTCCTTTTCTTACACCTTCTTCCTTTTCTTATACCTTCTTCCTTTCCTTCTTACTTCCTTTTCCATAGTGTGACTACTGCTCAACGCACTATGCTTCGTAGTGTATTGACAATTTCCTATCCTTATATCTGTCACCAACCCTACACTGAGTAGTTAAATCTTGTCACAATAGTTCGACGTGATACTTGATATTTTGTAATCATGTCTTGTGTCCTTGTGTCTTGAATAGGATCGCTAAATTTAGTTATCTTCCTTTACTTAATTAATATCAGTGAGTTCACAATGGTTCCATGATATCTCCCTAAGTTTTCACCTAGTAATTTCTTGGTGAGCCTAGTGCGAGGTTGTGATGATCTGATCCAGGCAAACTATCTGTTATATATATATGGAGGTTTGTAACTATTAGAGATTCAAAGAAGATGATAGGACTTATAATTGTCCTATATGATTGGCTCATTGTGGATCAGTTCCCTTGTTACCTTGTTACCTTGTTACCTTGTTACCTTGTTACCTTTACCTCTTCTCATGGCCACTGATTCTCTCGGACTCTATAGATTTGGTAGTGGCTTGGCCTGGCCTAGCACCGCGCATTACTTACGAATGTTATCATAGATGTTTGCATCAATAACAAAGCCTAAGACATCCATCAATTCATCGAGGTTGACCCAGCTACATCAGCATAATCCCTAAAATCAATCCCTAATCTTATCACTGTATTATATCACTTTTTCCCTTACATTTTTCATCGATTTTCTACGTTGTTTATCTTGTTTCTTCATTGGACCTTAACTTAGAATGCCTGCAATACTGAAGGATATTAGTATAAAAAGAGCAGTAGCTGCCTCAACATACTTGGAGCCACTTCAATGGTCAGAAAATCATCAATTGGCCATCAATAATGAAACTCAAATCACAATTCTTCAACCTACACTTCCATCGTTATCAAATGCTATCACTAAGGTGGGAGATTCGGTGATATTAGAGAGTAAAGAATTGTTTCAAACCACAACCGTAATACGAAAAGAAATGCATGATTCACTTCCTCTTGGAAGGTTCATTAATGTTGTGGTGGATACTTTAGATGAATCGTTCCAGCTTAAAATAACCACTGACTTAAACATAGTATCTCATCAATGGACTCCGGCTCAACATACAACTAGGGATAACTATCTTGGAGTCCTTTTCAACAGTGGTGAATTGTTAATCTTCGAAAAGGAGTGTGGTTTTGCCGGCCAAGCCAAATTAAAGGTAGAAGTATTCCCTCATCTATGCAAAGCCTTTGAAGTAAATATCGGTGAAGGTCCAATATTGGTTGATGGAAATACATTACCATCGCTTAAAGTCAATAGCTTTTCATTCACCCAAGTTCCAATTGGCTCTGAATCGGTCCTTTTCGTGAGTATAATTACTCAAAATGCAGATCTTCTCATCTATCAACTCACCGGTCAGCAATATGACAATTTGGATTTAATTCATAAATCAAAAACATCTGCCGAAATAATAAAACAAAAATGGTCAAATTGGAATTGCACAGACAATATTTACACCGCCAATATCGCGGTCATTGATGGTGATAATTCTATAAATTATCATAAATGCACCTTTGATGCAATTGAGAACAAACTCGAGGTTTTTGAGCCTATAAATTTATTGAAAAAGTCACGATTCCTCAATGAAAAGAACGAATGGGTTTATTTTAATGACAAGTTTGTTTTGATATCAGCATGCTTTGGAAAACTTAGACTTGTATCAATTGATTCGAATGGAAAAGTCGATATTTCAGTTCATACTCTAAACACCTTATCCAGTATCACAGGTTTGAGTTATATTTTGAAAGATACAAGTCTCAAAATCATGATAACTTACGAGGATGGAACGTTTGTTACTTTTAAGGAAATTGGTGATACGTTGGAACTCAAACCTACCACCACACCAAAGGAGTTTACATCATTTGTGGCGAGATGTTTATATCATTTCCAAGTTCAAAACTCGGTAATTAATACAGGTGAAGATGATTTAACCACAAAAGTCAAACAAGAACCTCCTAAAACTATTAAAGAATCAGAAGAATTCCTGAATATTGACCAGCCTTTAGAGGGTACATTTTTGAATTATGGATTTCATTTGGGTTCCGATGGAATAGCAACAATTCTTTATAAAGTGATACCAAAAAACATTTTGTTGTATGAAACTGCAGCAACTAGTGAATTCCAAGTAGGATTCATTAAATCCGAATCGTTTCCAGGCAATATCCATTCAAATATTTTCAACAGTACGTCAATTGGTTATTTGAATAAATATTGGCTCGGTGAATATGACAAAGTCCCCAACTTCCCTCGAACTAAGGGAGAAAATTCTAATGATGATCAACTATTAGCATTTTGTGATGCAGTAGACCATTTTAAGGCCCATTACTTTACGATTTCCCAAGATCAGGAATTGAATATTACTGAAGATTCTATCTTTTCTGATTTTCCTTTAACCTTGATTACAAATTTTAACCATAATAGAAAAGTTAAAGAACTTCAGGTCATGTACAGTCTTAACGTGTCAATTTTACAAATCTCGATGTACTTACCGAAACAAGAACCATTTATAAAATTCATTGAAAAGATTAACTTTGAAACTAACAATATAAAGTTACAATTGAAGGAATATCTAATGCAACTAGTGTTGCTATATTTCAAAGTTAATCGTATAGAGCTCGTATCAGAAGTTGATAAGTTCTTGATAATTCGTTACTTTCTCGAATTACGTGAATCAAATCCTAAGGCCTGTGCAATTTTCCAAGATTTCATTCCTGAAACTGCAGAGATTACTTTCAAGACAAAGTTCTTTCAAGAACTGTTCAGGGCGAACAAAGATGATATTCTTGAGGATGATTATGAACAGCTCATCAATTCAACAACAAATCATAAGTGGTCCAAATGTATGTTGACGAATCTTCCATTATTACAACTCAATAATAGAAAAGATGAACTCGGCAAATTCAATTACATTTTGATTGACCCAGATTTGATGAAAGATGATAATTTAACCACTGTTCTACTTAACACGTTACAATTTTGTTTTATTAGTGGTAATAACACTCATAGTATTAAATAATCTATATTTATAGTTTAATCTAGCATGAAGGATCCAGGAATAGGATAAAATGGATCTTGAAGAAAATCACCATTTATAAAACTAAATTGACATTTCCAAACCAATTGGGTTGAAGTCCAATTGATCAATTGATTTGTATTATCTGGACATTCGTTGGTCATTTTTGTAATCAAATATCCCATATTTAATTGAGCCATGGTATAAATTAATACCGTAAAGGCAGGAAATTTTTTCATCAACCAATAGTTGAATAATGCAAAGCCAAACAAAATACCTTGACGTGAGATGATCCATTGATTTTGTTCAAACATCGTGAAATTAATTCTATGGAAATATGCAAGAAGTAAATCTTGGTAAAGATTGGAGACTCCAAATATGGTAGTTAAAAATACTCCAGTGTACTGAGTTGGTAAAAGGTTCATGACACCAACTATGGAAATGGTACCAACAGATCCTAATTTCTCCAAGAGGGTTTGAAAGGAGATGAAACAAAGCATCGTTGATGATATTCTGCCTGGAAAACTAACCAATAAATAGATGGTCAAGTTAAATAAATAATTTTTGGCATAACGATTGAAGAAAAATTTGAATTCAGGACTGCTTAAGAGTTTTCTCCAATTTTCGCTCCATTTCCCCGAAATAATGAGATTATTACTTGAAAGTTTGGCCAAGTTTTGGTGATAATTAGTAGAATTAACTTTGTCGCTGAACTTGACGTTATATAAGAATAATAAGTCAGAATCAGAGTCAAAATAATTGATCAAAGTTATCAAAAAAACCGATAAGTTAAGATATGTGTTCAAGAAATCCATTAGAGATTGCAGATTTTTAACCACATCTGTGGAAATTAACCCCAAATAATTCCCACAATATGACACAAATTTAAATGAATATAAGGGTATGAAATGAGTTATTAAATAAACGAAGAGTGATATTTTGATTGTTTTGATGAGTGCAGTGAAATAGGCCTTATTTCCAAGTATTTCGGAGTTTTGGAGCGACCGATAATTGCTGAGGGCACCAAACTGGAACCCCCGAAGCACCGCAGTCAATGAGAAGGTTTCTGAAGGTTTCGATATGAAGATGGGGGAAGGCATTGCATAATCTGGATGTGATGGAACCGTATGAGATTAATTTAGCTGTTTTGGGTGGCGGTTTTAGATTCTATTGAGGTACAAGATCAAGATCAAGATTAGGCCACCGTCGTTGTAGATAAGCAAAGAGAAGCAATAAGGACAAGTTTCAACGACTTATTTCAACAGGATTCGAGGCAAAATCTCAGATAACACTCCTGTAGTACCAGCAATACTTTTATGGATAATGGTAAGGTTTCTGGCTGGTTCTGACTGAGTAAACACAATATGAACCGTTCAGGCAGGCGGATGTTATTGTTAGCGAGGCTGAATAGAGACTTCTTGAAATACTTCACCAGCAGCGAAACAATGAGTTTATATTCTGAAGGTATTAGAGAAGTCAAGTAAGTAGTGACGGAAGCAAACACTAGCAAAGTAGTTAGTAATGGGTAAAAAGCAAGTAAGTGGTAATGACATGTTAAATAGCGTGCGCATCGCGGTCACTGCAGGGTCTGGTCATCACCAGGACGAGGCACGGAGGCACCGAGGGTGGCGGAGATGGGAGGCTGGTATGATTGTCACGAAGCGGGAGGTTTTCGGAACCAACTGAGGAGATATAGGGAGGTTTTCGGGGAGAGGCTTCACGCAGGAATCTCACAAGTATGATTGGATTGTGGTATCAAGGAAGCTTCTATTGGAGGTGGGTCTCTTACTAGTGAGAGCGATAAAGCCGTTAGGCAATATTGCTGCGAAAGGAAGTGCGAAAGGAATGCGAAAGGAAGTGCGAAAACGTGGGGGATCAAGGTAGCCAAGCGACGAGGAAATTGGCCTCGTGGTGAGCTATGTGGTAGCATTCTGGATAGAATGGAGGAATATCCCTGGTGGGTTCGGGATGGATCTCGGAGGTTGAAGTTAAGTAGAAGGGGGAGAGATTCGGGCACCAACACGGAGTAATTCTTGACATCTTCCGAAGCCAGACGCAGTGGGATCGGAACAGCAAATGTGGGGGACAATGTCCAGATCGAGATCGACGGAAATAGTCAGCCAACAGGACTCAGATCATCAGGCTAAATTTGGCCGTTGGTCATTACGCCAGCAAATGCACAATGGAAAACCAGCACATTGGCGGGGATCATCGTCCTTGTGAATGGAACGTTACTCTGCTAAAATATTACATCAAGAAAACACTCCAATGATAAGATATATCTCGTATTGGGGAATTGGGAGTAGCTCACCTCTTCATAGATTGGAAGTTCCGGTTGATGGCTATAGTACTTGGTTTGAGCTAGTTGCCATTGCCGGGTAGTCCCTTTTATTGTTGTATGGAGTATGTGATTCTGGCAATTGATATCTTCCCTACCCCACAAAACGGAAATTCACTATGGATGTCATCGATTGACAGCAAAATGCTTGATGACCTGGTCCCAAAAGGGCATATTGTAAACTCAAAGAGGAACACGTACTGGTCAGCCTCTAGCTCTGGTAAGTCCGGGTATCCCATTAGGTAATCGATGGTACTCAGTGGTACTAAGCTGGTTACATCTCTGATTATTTCTAAGTAATAAGGCCATTATGAAGAGGATCTTGTTTCGTGGTGTTGGATCTCCCGTTTCTATCCGAAACTACCAATTGATGCTTAAGTGAGGAGTCTCAAACAAAATGCGGAGTAATTTGATGATTCACTAGACATACAAGATATGATTTGAAGATTCCATTAAGAAGGTTCCTATTGGTTTCGTATTGAATTTACTTAGGGATAAGTTTATGTTATGGAGTTTTGATTATTTTACTACTCATTTCAAATTTCTAAAATAGGACAATATTATTCTCTCGACATATTAGTACACCAACAATACTTCACTACTTTATTACATAAGAGCATCAGGAAATATTACTAGAAAGAATTATTACTAGTAAGAAAATACAAAAGGGTTTGATATTGTTAGTATAATCAAGATACTTTCTTATATTAAAATATAAGAAAGACTCTAATATAGATTGCTTAGTGATCATGTGGCATAATGACATAATGGCATAATGGCACCATCGTTTATAATTCTATTCTGTAAGGCTGGAATTCCTGGTCTATTTAGATTCATACTGGAGTCGTATGATAACTATCCAACTTCAAAGAATTCAGCATCAGTTTTAAAGAGTTCAGCGTCAATTTCCACCCAATGCCATGTTTAATCAGGTATACCACATAACTACGCAATTATCCTAAAGAAACAATCTCATATGAAATAACAGTACACAATAGTTTCTTATTCAGAGCATCCTTTTGGCTTGTGGCTTGTGGCTTGTGGCTTTTGGCTTTTGGCATTTGGTCCAAGTTACAAACTACTGAACATTGTCATACACGCATGAAAATGTCCCATTAACAATATTTCAGCCCCAACCCAACGCCCCATTATTCCTACAATTACATTATAAGTTCTTCAAACATGTCCCACAATAAGAATTCAGCAAAGAATTGAACAGGATACACCATAGACTATTTAATTCCGTCCTGGCATTAAACCTTGGCTTACCCATCAAAAATCATCCCAAACATGGGGTCAACCCATTAAACCCATACTGCAATAGTTTAGAAAACGCCTGTAATTTGATGCAGGATGCGCCTTTGACAGTAGTGATTATCCGCAACAAATCCATACTGCGGCCCCCTGTCAGTTGCTGCGAAGGGTGGATTTTAGTTGCTTCTCAAAGTTTCCATCGGTAACAACACTGAAAGTGATGAGGATCCCACAATAAGCCAAATCCACCCGTGGACTCCACTTCAACCACTGCGCAACAACTCCACAACTCCACAACTCCACAACTCCACAACTCCACAACTTCCCAGTGTAAACAACATTCCGAGTTATTCCGAGTAGTTGAGAAAAACAACCCTCCGAAGACTCCCCTCTCTGTCAGTTTGCCTCACGGTGGGAGCCCGTATGGAGCCGTTTAGCAGTTACACCGTCAGTACCCGCAGTTCGGGGTACCTGATGTGGAACCTACACCGATGATTGACTCCGCCACGGACATATAGGTGCGAGTTGTTACGTGAAAACCCCCCGGATTTGCATACAAGCCTGACTCGTGTTCGCAGAGTCTACCCGGAAAATGGCCGAGTCTGTTTTATCCCCAAACGTCCCTCAACGAGTCAGGGTCCTGCCTCTCACGAAGTCACTATTTCCATTTTGGTTTTGTATACGCTTAACCCCATCCCTAAGAAAGGGATTTCATCCCGTTATCTTAACTTCACTATAATATAAATATCACTACTTTCCCCGGTCCCTTCTCTTACTATTTGAGTCGCCCTTTTCAACAGTTTCCGTTAGTTCAACACAAACGTTATTTTGGTATTTTGCAGCATTTCTCACTGTTATCATACCTTTAAGGCTACACCCTTGACGCTCACTCTAGTCGTCTAGCCAGTTAGAATCAATCAGATCCAATCTAATTACCCAGATTAAACCTATCAATCTACAGGACTTTTTTTATCCTGTTCAATCCATTTGTATCCTGTTCAACCATTTGTGGTCGACCTTAGTTGATATTTCAAATACCACTCATCTATTCAAGACTAATACTGTTTTCACAAGAAGAACATAGTCAATTCTGATAAACTTACAACTCAAAAGTTTATCTACTGTTCATCTTAATCGTCATCATCTTTCATCATGTCCGTTGAATTGTCATCTTCGTTGCCCCAAGCTCACGTCAAGACCTCCCTCACAGAGGTGACTGACTCTCTCTCTATGAAACCTCCATGTCGTGTGTTCTTAAAAAACGAAATGGAGCAACCATCTGGAAGCTTCAAGTTAAGAGGTATCGGTAACCTCATTCACAAATCTATTATCGAAGCTCTTGCATCTTCTGCTAATAAGGAAATCCATGTTTTCGCATCAAGTGGAGGAAACGCTGGATTGGCCGCAGCATACCTGGCTTGGTTTTACAAAGTCAAGTGTACCGTGGTTTTACCAGTCCATTCCAAACCAGTTGTCAGACAAATGCTTCGCAAATTCAATGCCCAGATTGTGCTTTTCGGTAACTCTATCAATGAAGCTGACCAGCATTTGCGCAATCTCATGTCTTCATTAGACACTTCCCTCACCACCCCTATCTACTGTCATCCATTCATTCACCCCTTGGTATGGGAAGGTCATTCCACCTTGGTAGATGAAGTGGTTGACCAACTTTCTTCAGATTCTACCAAAATCAAAGGTATGGTATGCTCTTGTGGAGGTGGAGGTCTCTATAACGGTATTTACCAAGGTATGGTCCGTCACAACCTCAAAGACTCAGAAATATTATTAATAGAAACTAACCAAGCACCAACTTTGGCTGAGTCTCTCAAAGCTGATAAAATCATCACCCTTAATTCAGTCAATTCTTTGGCTACTTCCCTTGCATGCTCATACACTACCGATCAAACATTACTCAATTTCAAAGACCAATCAGTGGTGACTACAACCTTGGAATTGATTGAAGATCTTGATGCCATTCGTACTTGCGTGGATTTCTACAAGGATTCCAAAAAAATCGTTGAGCCAGCATGTGGTGCTGCATTATCCGTGGTGTACAGTAAATTCGATTTGATCTACAAGCATTTTGCACATCTTGATAAGGATGATATTGTTGTCTTAGTGGCATGTGGAGGTTCTTGTACCACTGAAAATGACCTCGCTGGCTTCGAGCAAATGTTAAGAAGATCCGATACTAGATTGTAATTGGGTGATAGATTATGTATTAATGATAAATATTAGAAATGCTCTGTAGACTATCCTTGTCTAAGTCACTGTTTCTCTCTAGGTTCCACATACTAAGCTGCAAAATTTTGGGGGCATATTTTACAGGTTATGCAAGTCATTCTGATATTACTGGAAAACTCCATACTCCCATTAAAGAACTGATCCATCTTACGAAAGAATTGCATGTCAATCAATGATACTTTCATATCTCGTGACTAAAGTATACCTTAACAAGTAGAGCAACTAGTTAATGAAAAAACTCCATATCCACTCGAAATCTGATTGAAACCTTTCATATCCACAGTTTTGGCTACTTTAAAAATTTTCCACATCAGAAAACTTCTCGTTATTTCCACCACTTTAATCTCCATCTTTTGATATAGACCATTACCATAATTACAACAACCACTTATAATTGTATCAAGTATAATATCAAATGAAAGTTGGCCACGTGATGTTTGGTCACGTTTATCATACTAATTCAACTATACCCCTTAATATCAATATCAGAAATATAAAATCATTCCTAACGATAGTACTTATCTATTAAATCTTCCCTGTTCAATTCTGTATTAATACACTCGTGAAATTTCAATTTCCCCCAGGGTTGGTACCAAAGACTAATCTCTCTATGCCAGAAATTGCCCCCTTTCCATATGCAGGATGGCTGATAACTATTGCTAGAATAACATCACGTACACGATTCAATCCCTCAGTTCCCATACTATAGAGCTCATTTGCATCTAATCCGCTATCCTTTCTGGCCATCATGAATGATAGCGTGTTTGAGGATATCGAACAGGACAACAATCCTTCATTTTACGGCAATCAATCAATTTTAACCGATCCCTATGGTCATCAACAATCGCCAGGTAGAGCTTCGTCTGCTGGCAATGGCACTTCAAATGGCTCCAGCTTTGGAGGTACCGGCTCCAGTCAATCACATCGCAGAGGCTCATTTTCTACTTTGGTGCCACCCGAAACTGACGTCGTCATCAGCTCTATCGGACTCTCGAATCAAATTCAACAATACATCAATAACCCCGACCTTAAAATTGATATCATATCCAGTGAACGTTTGGTTAACTCGTCCGTTATAGTTTATACCATTCAGCTTCGAATTGATAAAGGCAAGAACAATAATGATAACAATAATCCCTCAATTATCGTCAAGAGACGTTATAGTGAGTTTAAGTCATTGAGGGATAATCTTTTGAAGCTTTACCCGACGTTGGTTATTCCACCTATCCCTGAGAAGCATTCGCTATTCAGCTTCATTGTTAATTCCATCAATAACTCGAATGAAATCAATATCATTGAAATGAGAAAAAGATATTTCAAAAGTTTCTTAAATGATTTAATATTCGATTCTTCTATTGAATTACGCAATTCTGTTATATTACATAAGTTCTTGGATCCAAATTATGAATTATGTTGGTATAATGCTATCAATGAACCTCCAGTAAATTTAATTCCTGATAATTTACTATTAGCTAATCCTGTGGAACCTACCGATCAAAATGGACTTTATTCCTTACTTCCAATAGTGAATGGCTTTGACTTTCATTCGAACATCGATAATTTGAACTCTCTTAAAAAACTCAATGAAGATTTAACCAGTTTGAAAGAACAGATAAAACTTTTTGATTCCAAAGGTAAAGATTTTTCATTAACTTATAAGTTAGAGCATGAAGGAGAGGAACCTGAATTCCTTACCAATAATTATGAACATTTTGATGAAATCCCTAAAAGCCACATTCATTTTGAAGTCAAGTTTCATCATATGATAAAAGTCTTGAACGAAGTCGATAAAATAAACTCAAAACATATCAAGGATTACAAGTCGATGATTAATTCATTGATAGAATTGGGAGGAAACTTGAACAACTTTTCATTGCAGATATACGAATCTTCAAATTATCAACAAAACAGACCTGCAGTTGACTCAGATGAACCAAATAGCTTAAGTCTTGCGATTGAGAAATTTGGCTCTACGATTGATAGTAATTTCTTAAACATAGAAAGTTTCTTAATCAACAATCTTATACCAGAATGGCAAGAGCCTGTACATCAACTTGTGCAGTATTATATTTCCAGCTTGCATCTAATCAAATTCTACAAGTATAAGATCATTCAGTACAAATTGTTGTACAAGTTGAAATTTGCCAAATTCCAAGATCTCATCAACTTATCATCAAATAGTATTCTTCTTTCAACCTCATCTGACTCTAACGGAAATAATGCTTCACCTAGCCTTGACCATTTGAAGGATTTGAATAGTCCTAGTTTAAACAATGCATTACAAAGAATAGAAGCCAGAAAGAAGAAGGGTGGATCATTGTCGTCAAAGAAGTCATGGTATGGATTATTTGGTGGTAACAACGGCTACAACAAGCAATTTTCCAATAATTTGCTAAACCATGAGAATGAATTGGAATCAAATGCTCCTGCCTATCAAGGTAAGTTCAAGGTTGAACTTATTGAAAAAGAATTGACAAAGTTGAATCAATTGATAGAACTCGCAAACGCAGATATGATTAAATTGACGGAGCAACTTTCAAAAACTTACGAACAGTTTTTGAAAAAGCTTGAGAAGAAGTGGTTGTTATTGATGATTAATTATATTAAGAACGGGAAAGCATTATTTGAAGAGAATCTTAGTAATTGGGTGGAATTCAGAGAGTTTTTCGCACAAACTTAGGCTGAAATGAAATAGTAGCAAAAGATACTACTACATCAATTTCTTTCACACCAACATTGAACATCACACCTCCCAATCTGGTGAAATGGTGCATATGTCCTCGATTATCGAGTTTCACCTCGCTTTCGAAACCTTTCAATATCACTTCAAGTCTTCGCATTTACGACTCAAACTTATTATAATGAGATCAATTTGAGATCAATTATTGGCGCGATTATTATGGTAAATTGATATCATTATTGGCTCGATTATTAGGGTACCTATTCTCCACTCACCTAGTCACCCTCTACTTCCGATTTCCTAAGTTTCTAGATTGTCAAATAACTTTCTCATATTTCGGAAATCTCCGGACTCATATGTCCATACATGTATCCATTGGATTCATTACATGCATTTAATAATAATATATCCCAATAGATTTGACGTAGTTCTACCACCTCCCTCACTTTTGGCACCCATACTTAAACTAGTAGATATGACAAGTACACGACAAATCGGTGGCAAAGTGCGACTTTACTATCAACGTCTACCACTAGTAACTATTACATCCTACACTAATACCACACTGTCCAACATGTCAACAATGGATGTGGATTATGATGCCTCAACAGTGTTGGCCACACTCAGACTGGAAACCGAATCGGGTGACTTGATCAATTTGATCTACCAACTTGAAGATTACCATGAGCGTAAGTTATGGCACCAGCTCACCTTAACGTTGGAAGAATTGTACAACAGTGAAGAGTCTACTCCAGATTTGAAGTTCAAGTTGTATCGGTCCTTCGTCAGCCAATTTTCATGGAAATTGAACCCCATCAAGGTGGTGGACCTTCTTTTGGAAAGTTACCATCAACAACCTCAAGATACCTTAGATAGCTTATTGGAATTGAAGTCTCAATTTGTCAAGGAACTCAAGAAGAACAACAATTACAAGGCAGATGATCACGAACAAGCGTTAAAAGCATTGATTCATGCTGATGAGTCCGTCACTTATGTGTCTTTACAGATAGCGCGGTACTACCTTCTTTTACAACGTATAAACGATGCCGAAGAGATCTTAGATCTGCTTCAAGACTGTTTCGGTGTGGTTGGTGAAGAATCTCATACATTTGACAACCCAAAGATCAATGCTGCCTATTACTTGGCTCAATGTGAGTTGCACAAAATTCATCACAACTACAATCTTTACTATTCCAATGGACTCTTGTACTTGTCCTCAGTGGACTACAGCAGCCTTTCTGAAGCACAACGTGAATCGTTGTGTTATGAACTTTGCATAGCTGCTTTGTTGGGTGACAAGATCTACAACTTTGGAGAGTTGATCTTGCATGACATCTTAGCTACCATCAGTGAAGAATCCAGTAAATACTCATGGTTATATCAATTAATTCATCATTTGAATGGTGGAAATTTGGAAAAGTTCAACCATTGGTTAAGTATCGCTTTCCAAAAGTCCCCATTATTAGCTGGTTCTGAAGTATTTTTGAAACAAAAAATCATCATCATGAGTTTATTGGAGTTAATTTCCTTGAAGTCCACCACCAACAAGCAATTGAGCTTCCAAGAGATCTCTGAATTCACTGGAACTCCAGCTAATGATGTGGAACACTTAATTATCAAATGTTTCTCCTTGAACTTGATCAAAGGTTATATCAACCAAATAGATGAACTCTTGGTGGTTACCTGGTTGCAACCACGCATTTTGAACTTGGATCAAGTGAATGTTTTATACAAGCATTTGTTAACTTGGGATCAACAGGTGGAGGATCTTGCACAAAGTGTCTACCGTAACGGTGGTTCGGTCTGGGCTGGTGTTTAATAGCTTTGCTGTACGATAATGACAAAATAGTGTAGTACATATAGAGGTCAATCTACGACTACATCTTAGAACTAATTGGTAGAACCGTAGTGAAAAACTCAATCGTGTGCCTACATGGTACATTGTAACATTTAATAGTAATTAGGCTGGGCTAAACTATACCTACAATGTTGTGGGAAATATAGCTCTGGTGATTATAGAGTAAACCCTCCACCAAAATTCCACCCCACCCCACCCACACTCGATGGAGATTGAGACGGATACACTGATGGAGATTGAGACGGATGCACTTCATTGAGATTGAGACGGAGATACGTCGTCACAATTACCGAGCGATTTCCTGGGGCAATATTTTCTACTTCCCGTATTATCCGATTGGGATGTCACCCACTGGTCCCATTCTGAACTAGTTCACCAGCCATGGTCATTCGCGCACCACTTCAATGAAAAGTCTCACTAACTCCACAATTCGCCTCCCTCATATTAGTGAAGATTCAAATATTTCATCCCTAACTCCATCCCTAAAATGGATGATAAACTCCTCGCGTCCAATTTCTCACTAAAAATTGCCATTTGCCAAGTGTTTGGGCCAAGTTTTAAGGGCCAAGTCTCACTAGTAATTTGGTTCACCATCAAGTCGCACGGTAGTTCCACGCCAATCCCCTTATAATCCACAATCTCAAGACACATCAATACTATTTTGATCCACCCAACCACTAAGGCATGAAGCTTCTATCACTACTAGCTGCCATTCCCCTTTTATCATTGGTACACGCCAACCGTGTGACCTTTGATGACGTAAATTCTCAAGTTTGTGCCGGTGTTTACGCCAAACATGACTGGGGAGGCTCGGAGAAACCACACATCGGAATCTCTCTTAATCGGTATGGAGACAACAAATATAACTCCAAGAACAAAAACAAGGAAGATAAACAGGAAGATATCACAATCAGTTATGTGATATTTGAATACAAAGATTTTGTGAATATCGGTACTGAAGATAGACATTTAATTTGTGATGAAGAATCCATTTCCATGGGATACTGTGAAGAAAAGCAACGTAATACGTTTATTGTTAACACCAATGTCACCAACGCCACCATCTTGACTAGTATTTTGTCTGAGTTGGGGCCAGCTAAAATAGAGTATCCAGTTAACAAGACAGGTTATTATTGTATTGCTACATTTACCTTCGCTGATGTCAAGTACAAGGGAGAAATCAATTTTCAAAATGCTTTCGGTGAATTGAATGCTTCGGAGATTCCCAAATTACCTGCTTATGGTATTTTATCTGTGTGTTACGGAATTGCGTCTGCACTTTTTGGATTCCACTTTTTCAAAAAGGCCAAAGAAAACCAAATCTTACCATTACAAAAATACTTGTTGGCCATGATTGGATTCTTGACTTTCGATACTATAGTTGTATGGTCTTACTATGATTTGGTCAATCGTACCAAAAATCCCAAATCGGTTTTCGTTATGATCTACATGGGATTCTTGTCACTTATGAATGCACTTAAAATCACCTTTTCCTTATACTTGTTATTGTTGATTGCTTTGGGTTATGGTGTGGTAACGCTTAAATTAAGCAAAAAGGTAATGTTGCGGTGTAAGATCTTGGCTGGTGTTCACCTTCTTGCAACCCTCGTGTACCTTATCTCCACATACTATACTGGTCAAGATAATGCAACTTCTTCCAGTAGTATTGGTTCGGAGGAACCAAATGGTGACCTTTTAGGCATGATTCCATTGATTCCAGTCACTGTCACGTTGTCTGCATACTATGTTGTCATCTTGGTAGCCATCAAGGCTACTACGGCCAATTTACATCAACAACGTCAAATAATCAAGTTACAATTGTATGAAAAGCTTTTCCGTATCATTTTCTTTTCAGTTATTTTAACTATCGCAGGTTTTGCATTATCATCTTTCATTTTCGTTGGTATGTCTAACGTTGAAATTGTGGATGAACATTGGAAGTCTGCTTATTTCTTATTTGAGTTCTGGCCAAGTATCATTTTCTTTATTGTATTTATTGGAATTGCTTGGTTGTGGAGACCTACTGAGACCAGTTATATGTTGGCGGTGTCTCAACAATTGGTAGGAGATGATCTTGATGAGAATGGAGAAGGAATGCAAGCAGCAGGATATCATCAAGGTCATGAATTTGAATTAGATGATATGTCATTATTGAGTCACAGTGATAATGAAAACCAAGAGCCATCTCGTGATCACGATAGTTTTGAATTAAGAGATCATGAAGGACCATCAGAAGCTCCACCTGTGTATGAAGAGTTGGACGATAAAAAGAAGCCCAAGGTAGAAAATGACAATACCTTATTTGATGTTGGAGAAGATGACAGTGATCATGATAGAGATGATAGACTTCAAAATTAGTGGGGAAAACTTCCTAAATAATCATGTAAATTCTAGAGTAAGCTTTAAAATTAAAAATAAACACGATTAAAAATTATTAAGATATCGACATTACCATTAATCTAACTTCCTCAAATATTCTTTACGGAACAGCCCATAATTATAATTATACCAATGATTACCTACAATTATACCAGATATACCTATAATTATATCAATGATTATACCAATTATATCAATGATTATACCAACCATATCAATGATTATTGTAGTAGTTGAACTAGTAACTTTACCCATATAACCAGCTTTTTGATGCTTTCTTTCTTTCTTTTAAATATCAAAGAGAATTCCGCAACTATTTAATGTAAGTTTAGTGACTTAATTTATCCAACCAAGTTAACTATGAAGCTTTATCCACATTCTACTAGTTCCATTTGGTTACAATATAGCCAGATGTTCGGTAGTGTCTTGGCTAAATATTTGGTGAAACTTTAGGGACCTTGTCTCTATGTCTCTATGTCTCCATGTGGGGTGAGTGAGGCACGTGACACTCGAACATCTCAACTCGCCTCACCCCAAGCGGCGTCAGTTTATCTTTATTGACCTCTAAACCATACAACGAAATCTAACTTGGTTAACCCTATATCACCGTGTTGTTTAAGCCCAGTTCGTTTATGGCTTTATGGCTTTATCATGGTGGTAGCAGATCCTCATTTAAATATTTCACAACTGCTCTCTAATTTGAAAAAAACCCTCACAAATCACCCAAAACAACCAATCCCCCAACAACTTTTATCACTAACTACACCATCCAATCTTATTGAAGTTTCAACCCTGGTTATGGAAGAACTGAAGCCCGGACAACTGGATACCTCGTTGGATTCAAATGCTCAACCTCACCTGGCTGTGGGAAGTCTGCTTACTTCGTATCTTCAATATTACCATAATTTAGGAGCTAATGCGCCTTATTATGGAGCTGCAAATACCCCTGTAAATGGGGTTTCTACTGGACAACCACCTGTGGTCAGTGCCTTATCTGCTGTCAATCACCAGACTTCGGCATTGGCGCCAAATCTCCCGGCTCCCACTTCCGCCAATATCTACACCTACCGAGCCCAGACATTTTCCTATTCTCAACAACAGCAACAACCACCTCAGCAACAACAAGAACAACAGAATCAGCAACCTCAACAACAACAGGAACAGCATCTGAACAAGCAAAAGAACCATAACCAGAACCAACACCAACAGCCTGTCCCCGATCCAGAAAATCAATACAACTATAATTTCAAACCAGGCAGACCCAAGAATAAAACAGAAGAATTAAAAGTACGGAAATTCGCCGTCAACAAGCCTTCAAAATCAAAAGACTCCAAAAAACATGATTGCTCCTTCCCAGGATGTACGTGGTCATTTTCAAGACTGTCGGATTTACGTCGACACTCAAAATCTCATTCTGAGCCAATGTTTCGCTGCCCTTATTGGAACTATGATCCAACATGTCATCGAAATGGCGGTGCGTTCAATAGGTTGGATGTTTTAAAAAGACACCTTAGACTTGTACATTATGTTAAGGATAAACAACATTTGGTTGATGGAGACACTAAAGAAGATCCAGGTTGGTGTCGTTCTTGTCAACGGATGTTCCCCAATTCTAAGGTTTTCATTGAGCATTGTCTTGCCTGTGCCCAGCTGCTCACTCCAACTGAATGGAAGACCAATCCAAACTCAACCGATGATAGAAATCAACAAGAATTCACTACCGAGACAAATAGAACTTCTGCATCTCCTCCTACTGCTCCAGAAGATTACCAATCTTTAACCCTGACAAATCACTCAAATCAACTCTATGACATTTCCCGCTTGGGAGAAGCAAAACCAGAAGCATACTTTTTGGAGCAAGAGGCTACTTCCTTAAAACTGATCAATGGCACAAAGTAACTTGTATCAATCTTATTCAATTCATTTCTACCTTGTATTAAACAATCAAATCTAATATACAATCAAATATAATACACGACTCAATACACATGGCAAACTTACAAATCTTCCTCCATACCTTCACGATCTTGTTCAGGGTTTCTATGATCAAAGAAATCCAAAATTGCACAATTAGGATGAAGAATGTACACCACTCTGGTCCTCTCAGGTATATTTGAATTTTGAGGAATGTCATTTCCTTCAGTATTAGCAGTGACACTCATCAAAATTCTATCTTTGGTCAACCTTTTCAATACCTTATAAGCCAATTTTCTTTCACCATAGAATTCCTGTTCAGTGGAGATTTCATTTTCCTTTTGGGTCAAGTACCAATTGACCAATTCTTCAGCTGTGTAACCTTCACCACCTTCGTTATCATTATCTGATACTCTCTTGACTATTAAATTCATAATGGCAACGTACTTGTCGTAAGAAATTGATTCTTTCTTAGGCTCGGCCACCACTGGAGGTTGAGTTGAAGCTGAAGTTGAAGTAACGTTGGATTCTACCATTTGTTCTTCATCGGCATTTTGTTGTGGTTCTTCCTCTTCAATCTCAATATCATCCATTTCAACCCGAATAATGGATTGTCTTAACAAGTCATATGCTTCAGCAATAAAACTTGGAGTGATTTCTTCAACACAATTGGCTTTGGCGATGGCTTCAGCTAATCTAATCATGGATTCCAATTGTCTAACGGTAATTCTGTATGAACTTCTTCCCAAACCTTGGGAATCATTCTCTCTTAATTCCTTATAACGAGAAACCAAGAAATCTCTAGCTTCTTTTGTCATTTTGGGCTTAAAGGTTTTAGCATAACGAATATACCTGGCTAATTCTTCGGCACTATATGGAGGATTAATGGCTTCATCTCTTAACATGTGTAAATCCAAAATATGAGAGGCCAATTGAGTATCAACTCTCTCATTACAATCATCCAAAATAACAAAGAATAAATCAAATCTGGACATGATAGGTGCAGTCATGTTCAAATTGGCTCTTAATCCAAGCTTTCTGTTATATCTACCACCAACTGGATTGGCAGCAGCCAACACTGAAGTACGAGCATTCAATGTGGTATGAATACCTGCCTTGGCGATAGAGATGGTTTGTTGTTCCATGGCTTCGTGAATAGCAACTTGATCTACCATATCCATCTTATCAAATTCATCAATGGCACAAATTCCATTATCTGCCAACATAAGAGCACCAGCTTCAATAGTATATTCACCACTTTCTTCATCTTTTACCACCGCAGCAGTTAAACCAGCAGCGGAAGATGCTTTACCAGAAGTATAAATAGATCTTGGAGCAAATCCACAGACATATTTAAGAAATTGAGATTTGGAAGTGGATGGATCTCCAACAATACAAATATTAATATCACCTCTTAAATTAATTCCATCAACAGTTTTCTTATGAACCCCTCCAAGTAATTGTAATAAAACACCTTTCTTAACCACTTCGTGTCCGAATACAGCTGGAGCAATGGATTGAACTAACTTATTATAAATATGCTCATCCTTAACCATTTCCTTTAATTGAGCCACTTCAGAATCAGTAAGAGATGTCAAAAACATTTCTTGTTCATTTGAGCCTTTGTAATCGATTTCAGTATCGGTAGAACTCTTATTCACTAATGAGGAGACATGACAAGCATGGAATGCCAATTTATAGGTCAAATCTCTTACCCCAAGTGACTTCAATCCAGTGACTCCTGAATTGAGTTCAGTACCACGATTTTCTTTGACTGATTGAGGTTTAATACCTGGTAATCCTAATTGTGAAACATCAGGAATAACAATTTCTGTTCCGGTGAATTTACATTTATCTCCAGGTTTTGCTCTTTCCACTGCTTCACCTCTTAATATCACATCTAAAGTACGAGGCATAGAACCGGTGGGAATTTCACTAGAATTCTCTTGAATTCTAACCCTTTGCCAATCAATAAATTGAGACTTGGAAACATTTAAGGTAAAGTACGATTGATTTTCACATGATGGACAAGATGTGGGTTCAGTATACTTGAAAACTTGTTCAATACCTTCAATTACGGCAGAGCACATATCACAAGTGAAACAAGCCCGATACAACTCTGGACGAACTTCACTAGTTCTTGTTACCGTACCAGAAATAGCCATCAATGAACCAATATTCTTAGTACGAATGTCTCTGATACGGTTGATAGTAGGAAGGTTAAAGAATGAGATTTGGAACACTCTTTCATTGGATGAAGTTCCAGTAGTGGAGCCTTCTGTTTCTGTTTTTGCTTCTTCATTGGAACCAATCAAACTAGTTTGCAAGATACTTGGAGCGTACTTCTTCAAGATTCTTCTTAATCCTTTCAATAAAAATGGATAAAAACGATAATATTGTTCTAAAATGGCTGAAGCAAGAACTCCATTCTCTCTTCCCAATAAGTGTTGGTAGTTAACGTATAAAGTGGAATATTCATAATTCTTCATTGTTTCGATCTGTGCAAGATAGACTTTTCCATCCCAGTCATCATTCCCAGTATGTTCAGTATAATCTTCAAGAAATTGTTCGAAACTTTCTCTAACCTTTTCACCAGTTACATCAACCACTTTTGGAACGGCAATTTGTCTTCTTCTTCCTGCTATGGTTTGAGGAGGAGCCACAGGGGTGGCAGCACCACCTTGTGACATATTGGTCTCTGAGTACAACGCTGGTTGAGTACTTTGAGGAGTGAAGGCATCTCTCCCTATGGATGAAGGTGGCTGTGATGAATGGAGCAAATGGGCCGCATCGGAAGGGATTCTTCCCGGTGATGAAACGAAATTGGACATCTTTTTTTGATGGGGAAGTTCAGAAGAATTCGATAACGATTTGAGTGATGGTGATGTAAAGGTGATAAATATGATTTTTCAACGCGTATTACTCCTAATTGGGTTAAATTGTGTACATGATGTCCTGCAGGTAATCGCGAACCCTATTAGGCCTAAAAGGGAAGGTGGGTGGTGGGTATTGACCAACACCCCACCATGCTTAACGCTACAATTAGGTTATCCAATGTTGCCAGTGTTGTGAAGAGGTCACTCTCAACCGTCTCTTGTATGTAGTTCTTGACTTTCACTAGTTTTTACTAACAATAGATCCACCCAGCTTGCTTCATCTTCAAGTTGGAAAGATTGTTCAATGTGAAAAACATGCTGATGCTGAAAAGCTTTACGTATCACAAGTACAACTCCAAGATCCAGAGAACTTGGTGCAAATATGCTCCGGATTGGTGAATCACATACCTATTGATCAAATGTTACATCGTCGTGTGGTGGTGTTAACCAATCTCAAGCCTTCAAAGATGAGAGGAGTTAAATCTGAAGCGATGCTTCTTGCGGCTGAAAAATCCGGTGAAGTAGACTTGATTACTCCTCCCGAATCTAGCATTGAGGGAGAAAGACTTCAATTTGACGGTTTTACCAGTCCCGATGTCCCACCTAGGTTGAAATCTAAGATATGGTTAGACATCCAACCACACCTCAAAACCAATTCATGGGGAGAAGCAATATATTCTGAAGGTGAAAAATACAGCATCTTACGTGGAGATTCCAAATCTACAAGTGCACATTCAAAATTGCAGGAAGCATCAATAAGTTAATGTAATGATACTTAAACGTCGATTTTAGTAGTTCTCAAGTAAGACTTCAAGGTTTGGAATTCACCAAACTTGGCCTTGGCTTGTTCATTGGTCACGGAAGGAGGGATAATCACGTCCTCGCCAACAGACCAATCAATTGGAGTAGCAATACCCTTGTTATCAGCCAATTGTAAAGCATCCACCACTCTCAAGACCTCAGCCGAATTTCTTCCAGTAGATGCTGGATAAGTCATGATCAAACGGACCTTTTTAGCAGGATCAACAACGAAAACAGATCTGACGGTAGGGATCATTTTTGGACTATCGAGGTTTTGGAAATCTTCTTCACTGACCATATCATACTTGAAAGCAACTTCCTTGTTAACATCAGCAATGATTGGGAAACCGAACTTCTCACCACCGGTGACGACTTCTTCAATATCCTTAATCCATTCTTTATGGCTATCAACTCCTTCGGTGGATAATCCAATCAACTTAACTCCTCTTTTGTCGAACTCAGGCTTCAACTTGGAGAATGCTCCCAATTCAGTGGTACAAACTGGAGTGAAATCAGCTGGGTGGGAGAACAACACCAACCAATTGTCTCCAATATATTTGTGGAAGTCAATTTCACCTTCGGTGGTCTTGACTTGAAAATTTGGTGCAGTAGAACCAATTCTTATACGAGGTTGTTCTTCCTGCTTGAACGAAAGGTGACGAACACCAATTGATGCGGAAAAGCGAGAAACTGGTGCCTTATGGGCCACTTGAGTGGAACGTAAAATAAATCTTGAAATCATTGACCGTAAGTTTTGAGTTTTGAGAACACTACTTGGGTTTTATAGTATGGGATAAGGGAAATGGGGTTAGTTATATTACCTTATCTCACGTGGAGTATTTCATGGATGGTCATGTGCAGGAACCAGCAACCCAGACTTCAGACTTAAGCAAGTCAAAAGAGACTATGGAAAAAAAGGGAAATTGGGGATATTTGAGGATGAAAATTCTTCGAGCATTGTAGTACGATTGCTGTTTTGAAGTAGATCTTATTTTAAGTAAAGAAATTAAATTTTCACCCAATTAAACTATTTAGTAATACTAAATCATTATGAACAATGCATAAGTAAACTAAACTAAAACTAAAACTTATTAACTATTCAAAAATCATTCAAACAATGATTTAATTCTTCCTTCTTTCTTCTTCCTTTCTTTCAATTGATTTTCGTTGAGTGAATTAGTATAATTACCGAGTATATCAATCTAAATCACATTAATCACATTAATTTACTCTTAATTTACTTAATTTACTTAATTACTTAATTTTAATACTATTTATCATTTATCATGCAAGCAAAGTTATTCTAGTGAACTTTTCAATTCATATCTTGCCAAGTGTTGAACAAAGATCGTTAAAAGATCATTTCTCTGAGATCATATTTACATCGAACCAACCTAAGAAATCATCCTCCTGGTTCTCATTATTCAACCATCCATGAGATTGTTGCTGGAAGAAAGTATCATACTGACCCGCTACACCTTGAAGATTGTTGACTTGCTCCATTGGTTGTACCGGTGTATCAATATACATGGAACTGGCCGGTATTTGGTCCACGGGCTGGTCCATATATGGAGCCATATGAGCTTGTGAAGGAAGATCTGGTGGTTTAATAAGATTGGAACGGGGAACAGGAGATTCGGAACCATGCTTGAAATCCGGTTCTAAAGGTGAACCTTGAGCTAATGATGGGTGTAAATGTTTGGAATCGTTGTCCATAGTATCTCTAATGCTACCAGTAGCTTCAAGCATGGCCAAAGGAATTCCATTGATTTCCAAAGGTTGATTTCTTTCCGCAGCAGTCAGCCGAGCTTGATCCATGGCATGTGCTGTAGGTACCAAAGTGGTTATGGTAGTTCCATTAGGACTGGTTGTGGTGATGGTTCTAAAATCATCTTTAGTAATTTGATTATAGAAAGGAAGTGGGGCTGGTTTAGTTGAATTATTCAAAGAATTGTTACTTCCAGTTGGAACCACAGTAGTAGAATTTGGTGATGTGGCAGAAGTAAGGTTCTTATCAGCCAATGTACGACGACGAGCTTCATGAACACACCAAACTAAATCATAAAACAATGAAGCTGTCAAATGAGATCTCATCCGTGACACAATGGTTCCATTAACTTCATCGTTGAGTTCATTCGTAAGAATATCTGGATATGTGTATAATACAAGGTTTAAATTTTCCAATACTTTAGCAGTTCTTGAGATATCATTCTTTAAATCTCTCCATGACAGTAAAGTATTTCTTAAAAGACGATGAACCGTAACAATCAGTTGCCTGGCACTATCGACATATTTTTCAATCAAATAACGAGATAAATGTAATTTGAATAATATGAGGGCTGAATATGTCATGCTTTGCCTCACATATATAGGTAATTCTACCAACAGTAAGTTTTCACCAAGCATATTAGAAACCAAAGTAACCACTCTGGTGGCTGCCAAATAAGCTGAACTGACATATTTCACCTGATCTTCAATTGGAGTTCCTGGTAAAAATGCAAAACAACAAATCATCAATTTCATGTAAAGAAAATATACCTCCACAGCAGAACCTTCCTCGATAGCGAGTTTGAAACGTAAACGATCTAATTCTCGATCTAAAATATTTAATGATCCAGCACGGTTTTGAGGTTCCAAAAGTCCATCAGGTCTTGTGACAGAAATACCCATGACATTTACCATTTTGCATTGGAAAATCGATAAGGAAATCAAACAACGGAAATCTTTCGGAAGAGCAGAATCCACCCGAGCATTTTCAAGCAAATAATCAGTGGTATTAATTGCTGGTGGAAGACCTAACACAGAAGACCAAAATTGTTCACAAAAGAATACTGCAAGCCATGAACGAGTTCTCCATTTATCTGATTCAGGTCCAAGACTAACTTGAGTACGACTGAATTCTTGAATAAATTCACCACCACGATGAAGACCTAATTGTAAAGACAAATTTTTTGCTAATCCCACGAAACGATAAGAACAGTCATCCAATACTTTTTCATTCGGTAAGGGCCACATGGATAAAATGATAAGTGCTTGAATAACATGGGTCGATCTTGGGGTTCTTATCCAACATGTTTCAATTGCTAGCTGTTTAATGAGTGAAGCCAAAGAAATGTAGAGAGTTGGTTCTGGTTCTGCAATTGCAGCTGTAGCCATTACTGACCAAAAAAGTAATTGAGATTGATGATAAAGGTGAGTTGCAGAATGAGAAGAAATAATGGGGAGAAAGGGTAGAAACTTCTTCACAAATCTATCGTGTAATTCATTGGCTTTTTCAAGGGTTATGATGACATCTCCTAATTCGAATTTTTCCATATGCTTAATATCAATATCTTGTTTAACATAAGGGGTACTTGCGGTGGAGGGGGAATTGTCGGAATTATCCTGAAGAATATGAGACATTTTGGCTGGGACAGTGGCAGAATGTGGTGCTGAATCAGTCAATTGAGCTGATACTCCGTATCCAGCAAGTTGAGAAGGAGAAGTCGCCCAAGCAGTAGGAGTAGCTTCTCCGTTACTAGAATAATTAAGAGATCCGACAGCCACGGGAGTATGAGAAAGGGGCAGGTATTGGTTAGTTATAGGTTGAGGTTGAGGTTGAGGTTGGGGTTGAGACTTTTGCTGTTGAAGGAAGTTGAGGTTATGTTGATTTATTGCTTGAGTTAATAATGACTCATTCCGAGTCAACATCTCGATCTTTGCCTTGATATCATCAACATCACTTTTCAACGACTGTATTTGAGAGCCCTTTTTTGGTCTGAACTGGGGATCGATTTCACATTTTAACCCCATACGTTCACACCTCTGGCATGGGTTGGGATAATTGTCTGATGCGTCACACTTGATCTTATGTTGACGACAAAATGTACAAGATGTCACAGGACGATGACCCGATTGTTTGGGTGCAATATCATCGGAGTCTTCTTCTTCCTTGGGCATAATTTCTTCTGATACTGAAGAATGCTTTCTTTTGAATCGCTTTGACCCGTAATCATCCACTGACTTCCGCTTAGTATGAGATTGCTTACTTGACAAGGCAGGCTTTGATCTTCCACCCAGCATGGTGATCCCTGCTCCAGGCGATGTCGATGGTACGGGAGGTGAAGGCTTGGGTAAAATGGACTTAATCTTGGACTTGATCTTTGATTTATCCATTGTGGAGGAGAGATATTCGACAGTAGGAGGAGGCAACTGAATGATAAATTATTCCGCTTGTGCAGGCGTTTCAAATATTATCAGAAGCGAGGATGCTACTTAAGTCTGAATCTTGGATGGAAACTTTTATTCAGGATGAAATTGTTTGAACGATGGAGATCCCGGAGTGGCTCACTTAATGTATAGATGTTAATACTGGGGGCAGGGGGTTACCCGGATTAGGAACTGATGAAAAAGATAAAAATTTTCTCCGGTTTCTTGCATAATTATGTGCCGGTCGACCTGCACCTTCGACCCTCCCTTGCTTAAATAGGAAGGCAGTACCATGTCACATTGTACGCACCTAACCTAAACGGGTATAGGTAGTGTAAGCACTGCTAAGTTCTGGGCGCTGATGGTTTAGATAATTTTCCTTCCTCCTCACGTGGAAATACCGTTAAGTAGCCAAGACCACCTCCAACAATGAATTACACTCTAACTCCCGAGATGCGGACCTACGCCAACCCACATGAACAATTCTTGGCCTCTTACTGAGGGTTTTTCACTGGAACTCAAATACTGTCTCCTTCAAAGGTTCCAAGTATATCATTACCTCCATCAAATCACTCACTGAGGGAAATCTACCTGAACAATCTATAGGCGAAAACCCATACTGCAATACTCTCGAAGACTATTATCTCAGGCTTACGAGCGTCCTATTATAGTAATTTTTTCGCAATTTCGACTGTCCTTAAGCGAGTACGTTGCTCGCTCAACTGAACCCTGGAAACCAGATTAACCGAGGTGCATTTGAAAGGATAGCAGTGGGTTTTATAGCCGAATGGAGATTGTTCTCGCTGTCAGATGCTCACATTGAATAGCTGCCATGAGCAGCACGAGCAGCGCCACGGCACTAAAGTTACAATTTAGAAGTTGAAACCTTGAATTTGAGTTAGTGATGATGGAGTTTGATTAGCAATGGGAGAAATGTTTCAGAATAATCCGCTTTGGCGTTCTATATTAAAATTTAAACTTCAGGTAATTTGAGCAATTTCTCAATTTTTCAATTTTTTCAAATTTGCAAATTTTTCAAAAATTTGCTATTTCAGCTTTCTTTAGAAATCACAGTTTCCTAAGTTTCGTAAGTTTACTAAGTTTACGTCATCGTACCTACGAATAAAATAAAATTGTCATTTTGGATACTAACTGAGCTAAGATATATGGAGGATGTTTGAAGGTTTAATATAGTGGACTATATTTTAAAGACATTTGGACAGAAGCATACAGGTGATAAGGTTGTTGCAAGTAAAGCTAAAGCCTAGCCTTTTCTAGATTCCATGTTCTGACACTCTTTAACTGCACTTTCATGTTCTGACTCTTTATCTGAACATCCAGGGAATCACTCTTTACTACATCAAATATTGTCATTTCTTCATTAATAGCAAATAAAAAATTCTATGCATTTAACTCTCATCCTCCTCGACTCTAGGATCTCCAATTCCATCTTCATAGATGGCAAATACACATTCGCTTTCTGGAAGACACGGACTATCATAAATTTTGCATATTCTTGTTTCAGCACGCCCCTTCTTAAAAGATAATCTGGTGGTGGAAGCGTGGGCAATAATATTTCCTCCAATGGGTTTCTTAGGATCAGGATTGAACATACTAGACATACCATCAACTTGGGCTACCACTTGGTTTGTGATGACCACAGCAATACCAAACTCATCTGCCAACCGTTGTAACGTCCGCATATATTTCGCTACATGAGCTTGACGTGCACTAAGTTCACCTCTACCGGAATAATCCGTACGATAAAGAGACATGATAGAGTCGACAATAAGCAACGAGAACCGTGATTCTGCCATCATTTGGGCCGCAAGTGACAAGAGCTGGAACTGATGTTCTGCATTGTAGGCTCTGGCATATGCCACGTTATCCAAACAGTCATTAGCATGAAGTCCATACCGTTCAGCAATCGACACCAATCTATTGGGACGGAAAGTACCTTCAGTATCGATATAAAGACATTTTCCTTCACCACCTCCCATTTCCACAGGTAACTGACAAGTGACAGCCAATGTGTGGCAAAGTTGGGATTTTCCGGTACGGAACTCTCCAAAAACTTCGGTGATCGAACCTGTTTCAATACCTCCTCCTAAAAGAGTATCTAACTGCTTCGAGCCTGTGGTCAAGCAAATGAGCTCCAGACGCCTGGAATGGAACTCAGAGGCAGTGGTGAAACCAAGAGGCACGAGTTTGGCCGCTTCATTGGAGATCTTATCTGCTTTAGCTTCACTGATTCCCTTCACACCCACAAGGATTCTCTTTGGGGTATACGCGATACTCTCAATAGTATGATACCCTTCTGCCTTTAACTTTTTGATGTCACCGGATGTGATACCATTTCCTTCAAGCTGCTCGATGAGAAGAGGACCCAGAGATCCTTCTTCTTCGTCGATGATGTCTTGATGTGCTGGTTCGGCAGTCATTAGTGGTGGCGATGTTTATCAAGACGCGTTTTTTGTTTTGCCTAAACATCATGCGCGATCCGGCTAAATGCAGGATGGTATATCCATATTGGTGGCATCTCCACAGTAAACAAGTAAACACCCAGAATTGGTAGAGATGAGTGATGTGATAGTGGAGCAAATTTCTTTCACAGCTATTTTAGCAAATATAGATATTCCGCTAAACAAGTGACTCCCAATGAAATATTCATGGATGCTCATCACAGATGTTAAAGATAAAGATAACCAAAGCATCGGAGGTGGTGAAGGAAGTGAAAAATGCATCTTGAAGGCGATGTTGGTGAACAATTGAGCATGCTCTCCTCAAGATAGTAAGGTCCAATAGAAAATACCCCCAAAGCAACATTGCAAAACACCCAAACCGATGGGGTCTTACTGGCTTGGGAATTGGAAGTGTACCCCGTTGCTCAATATGGAACCATTCAGGTGGCTATAGTGGTTAACCCCATATCCACTTGGGGCAAGTATCAAAACAAGCTCATGAAATCTCAGAAAGTACACATATCTACCCCACAAGGTCCACGTTCACTCCACCAAGTCCATAGCTTCCTACCACTATCCTATAGATGGACACCCACAAAAACATACACCCCACCCCCATTTTGTTTTAGTTCAATCCCATTTTGTTCTAGTTCAATCCCAATCGGTTCAATTGATTCAATGAAACTGGCAATTTAACATCAATTAAGGTGAAGGATAATAGTGGTTGGTAGAAAGTGAAGTCGATGGTTAATAATATCAGTGATGAATTTAAGTACATGGCTTTGTCTAATTGTTGATAGCCCAACAGTTACAGTTGTTTATGGTTATCAGTCTGATAGAGGTACCGTTCTCAGCCTAAAGCAAAGTCTGAAGAGAAATGGCCAACGTAAATAAAGTTTTACTAAAAGTGGGACAGTATCTAGAAGTGCATACATAGATAACCCGAGTGCGTATGGATGTCTTCAAGGCTTCAAATAGACAGATAAGCTGCTCTACTACCATGCAGGTGGTTACAAAATTCAGATAGCTCCTGTCTATCTGACTATGTCTATTTGCCTATGTCTATTTGTCTATGTCTATTTGTCGATCTGACAGATTGGAATCTCGCCGCATCAAGAGTATAATAACATTATTACCCAAACGGCATGAGACGATATACAAAGTGATAAGAAAGGCACAATAGAGCACAAAACAATACACTGATCATTTGGTAGACCAATAGTTCAAGTTCAGTATGGCATAGAGTGGAAATTTCTCATTTTAGTACTGAATATTGAAGCTCTTGGATTGGGTGGTGGATATAATTGAAGTTTGGCCCAAAGATAAGCCGATATTCTGTAATATCTACAAGCCCCAACAAGAACATATCTCCTGTACACCAGAGATCCACATTGATTTTCTTCTGATCTATTGTCAGCCCTTGTATGGGTTCTTCCTTTTTTCACTGATGATGATTCTTGGCTCATGCTGGTTTCATCGGGGTATGGTGGTTTGTTACTATGGTGGTAGTAAACAGACGCACCATTCCAATGGGGCCACGGTTGCGTTTCACTGCTGCGGCCTTATCCACCATACAATACATCACAACAGAATTGATCGGTGTCAATGCAAGATCCAACACTACGTCGCCATGAGAACCGGCCGATAAGTCCGCTTGAGTAGAAAAGGTGAGAGCACCCGGAAGGTCAGACAGCAAGCTAAAGGATTTAAGTGACCAAAGGCAAAGACGTCAATTGACAATTGACAATTGAAAGGGTAACAGGGTGGAGATACTGTGCCATGTAATTACGGAAGATACACTTGAAACTAGAAATGAAACATCACACACTGAGATGTGTGAATTGGAAACGGGGAACAGGGAACGGGGAACAGGGAACGGGGAACGGGAACCAGCTAAAATAGAACAAATAACAAAAATGGACGATGTGACGGATAAAGGTTGATTCCAACCTTCCACCCTTTGTCCATCGACTTTAATTAGTTTTTTTTGGGGAAGGTGATCTCAAATAGGAGGCTTCATCTTGAATGGGGTTAGATCCGATCATTGGCCAATCGAAGGTTCATAGCCCAATTGTCACTACATAGATCTTCGTTAGGAGTGGGAGCATATGTTTTGATCATTGTTTCTCCCGGTGTTTGTTTCTCCCGATATTTGTCTCTTCGGATCTCTGCTAAGTTCTCACAGTCTCTCCAGTCTGGTAACCAATTCAAACCATCAACCTCACCCTTCATCCTGCACTCTACACCCCCTAGCAATTTCTTACCCCCTAACATTGTTCATGCACCGATCAATATCCGGTAACAAAGCAACGGAAATGAAGATGACAACAAATGATTCGTCTTCCCAAATCACCAACATTATCTCCCTAATTTCATGCTCTGTTCTGTGTACTCAATCTCAATGCCACTCTCAATCTCAATGTCACTCTCAATGTCAATGTCAATCTCAATGTCACTCTCACTAATTTCCATTCTCACTCCACTCGATTATGTTGCACCTCTTAACTTCGCAGCTTCTAGTGGATCTTCACTTGGGGTTTAGCTGCTGAATGCCGCCACACAGGACTCTATCCGGTGTCCCGTCGGCCCCCTTCCAGTGGTATTTCAAGTATCCTCCGCCTCCCCTCACAGCCACTTCTGTGTTCCCGTTTTCTCCCTTTCTCCCTTCCTCCTTTCCCCCTAGTGGCAGTAGCTATGTCAGTTATTGTGACAGGACGTTTTTGCATTTTGCCCTACACCGGTATCCCCGGTGGCCAGGGCATTTTATCCCACCAGAAACGGCTCAGATCTTCACCTTATGAAATCAGACATTGGGTTGATGTTACCGTTGTACCGGCTGTTAAAGGTGTTGTTCTTTGGCGGCTTGTTCTTTGGCATCAGATGTTCTTCCGTGCCCTGAGTCAGCATAATTCCGCCACGCGTAGGTTTCGCTTGTTTGTAGTGGAGACACCGTCTCGGCTTCGTCTGTTTTCTTGCCTGATCCGGTAATGTTAGACGATGCGACGTGCCCCCATCGTTTACCCTTCCCAATGCAGCATTCGTAACATGGTATCTATGGAGTGTTTGCGTGCGCCCACCAATACGTAAACATGGGCAGCCAGGAACAAACCTCAGGTTCAATATTAAGGTATTGTTGTTGTTTAGAACAACCTCTCTCTTTTAAAACCGATCCATCTGCTTCTTTAACCTGGCCATATTCTTATACTTTAAAGCCATGGCATCTCAGGTAATGTTGATAGCACCAGAGCTGGGCTTGGGACCTGGTCCAAGCAACGTGGCACCATCTTCAACCCACCGAGTTATAACTGAACCTTCAGCTTCTACCAACTCCAATGATAATGCCACCTCTACTGGTGCCTATGGAGCTTCAGGAGCCTCAGCTGCTTCAGCAGCCCCAAGAGTCCCACATTCCTCTTCAAGCTCCGAAGTACCTCATGTGGCCTCTACCTCGGCTTCTGAGGAATACCCTGATTCTTCTACTCAAGATGCCTCTGGTATGTCAACAAATTCTGGTTCTTTTGCTGGTCCACCTCCTTCTCAAAGGGGAGGATCCAAGAGAGTCCACCGTGAGGTTCGTTTTGGTAATTACATTCTTGGCTCCACTTTAGGAGAGGGAGAATTCGGTAAGGTCAAGTTAGGCTGGCGTAAGGATGGCAAACACCCATCACAAGTGGCCATTAAGCTTATCAAGAGAGATTCCATTCTCAAGGATTCTGAGTCAGAAATCAAAATACATCGTGAGATCAACTCTTTAAAACTCTTAAATCATCCTAATATCGTCAACTTGGTTGAAGTGATGAAACTGGGTAAATATATCGGTATCGTGTTGGAATATGCTTCGGGTGGCGAGTTGTTTGACTACATTCTTCATCACAAATACCTCAAGGAAAACGTGGCCAAAAAACTCTTTGCTCAACTCATTAGTGGTGTTGATTATATGCATTCAAAGGGATTGATTCACAGAGATCTTAAATTAGAAAACCTCCTTCTTGACAAACACAAGAACGTAATCATCTCAGATTTTGGATTCGTCAACTCCTATAATCGTGATAAAAATGACCTTATGAAAACAAGCTGCGGATCTCCATGTTATGCAGCCCCTGAGTTGGTTCTTACACAATCTCCTTACGAAGGAAGAAAGGTAGATATCTGGTCCGCTGGTGTTATTCTTTACGCTATGTTGGCAGGCTACTTACCTTTCGATGATGATCCTGAAAATGAGGATGGTTCTGATATTGTCAGACTTTATCATTACATTTGTAAGACTCCCCTCACTTTCCCAAAATATGTATCTCCCCTTGCACGAGATTTATTGAGAAAAATAATTGTTCCTGATCCAAAGAAGAGAATCTCAATTAATGAAATAAGAAATCATCCATGGTTGGCACCTCATGCCAACTTGCTTTCGATCAGACAACCAGAATGGGATAGAATCCAAAAGCAAAAGGAGGACCTTATGTCTACCTCGAAACCAGTTACCAAGACACAAATGCCACACCAATACAACCAAAACAAGAGATTTTCCATGATAAACGAGAGAACAAACAGCTCTTCACTTATGTCGAATGCAACAAACATGGTTCATCATACTTCGAACACTCAAGCTCCATCTTCTCATGGTAGATCTTATTCTTCAACTTCTATCAGTCAACTTTATTCTTCACCATCCACTTCATTTTCTATGGCTAACGCAGTGGCATTACCTAAGAATACAGGAACCAATTCAGCACCACCTATTCCAATCAATAATACAGCCCACGAGTCATCTTCAGAATCTAGTTCTCCAACTAAATCTGGATTTGTTCCAAATCACTCCAAATCTGCATCTCTTTCCACTTATCCATTAGCTTCGAATGCTTTGAAAGCAGTTGTTAAAGATGATTATAAGCGCAATTCAGTGACTTCATTGGATTCGTTGAGTATTCTGATTCCTCCACCTCATTCAGGACAAATCTCAACTTCTCCAAACTCAAAGCATTTCACATCTTCGAACAATGGTTATCATTTCCCTCCTCCTACCAGTATTCCAAGATCAACTACGTATACTGGTACTCCAATTTCCACCATTGTTGAAAGTCCAACAAAGAAGCCAGAGAACATTCCAATTCTTTCATCTGTTGCTCCATTGTCAGCTAGATCGAATGTGACTTCTCGTGAATCAAGTAGATTGCCTCCTTCAACAAACAAGCCTAGACCAACATCATACCATCCTTCATCAATGACTTCATCTCTTTTGTCAGGCTCTAATGGAAGCACATCAGCGTTGTTGGATTATATTAAGATTCCTTCTCCAATTAATTTACCAATCCCACAATTTCTTTCAACGTCTCCAACAAAAGCATCTCCAGTTTCCGAAATGTCCGACGAAACTGTTGGCTCGCAACACAACAGTCCTTCAGGAAGATCTCCATCTCGTCATACACCTTCGAGAAAGAGTTCAGTTGTTACTCATGTGCATGTTAATGGTGTTTTAAGTAATGAAGGTAATTTGGAATCTCCAGACAACTCAAAGAAGAGAAACTCAGTTTTGAGTTATTTGGAAGACAAAATGGATCAATTAGATCTTGCTGAAGTTCTGACTAGTCCGGTTAAGGGAAGTGCTTCATCTTCAGTGGCTGCTGCTGACATTACAATTACCCCTCAAATCAACCAACTGCCTACTTTTGATATCCAATCTGTATCTCCTGAAATTCATAATGAAGAAAAGTCACAATGGAAGGACAAGGTACAATCATCTAAGGAAATAGCATTGGAGATTATCACTGTTAGTGAAAAGGAACCCAGTGCAGGAATACAGAAGCAAGAAAAGGAAGGAAACACAGACATATTGAAAGAAAAGAAACTTGAAGAACCTTTGGCTTCAAAATCACGTTCTAAAAAGAAATCACCAGCACCATCATCGAAGACAGAACGGTCAGAGAAACCCAAAAAGGTTTCAAGAGATGAAGATAAGGAGAATAGAGAAATGCGTGAGACTAAAAAGAGAAACAGATTCAGTTTGCTTTCATTGTACAGCAATTACAGTACACCTGCTAACAACGGTAGCACCAGTGATGTCGCTACCACATCGACTGAAACTTCATCTACTCCATCAGTCAGCTCTAAAAAGGTATTAGAGCCAACTGATTTGAACATCCCTCCTCCAATAAACTCATACAAAGAACAACAGAAACGAATTAATTCAGGTTCATCTTCCAATTCACGTAAATCCAATCAATCCAGCTCTACTGGTGGCTCTTCTGCTAGTGGCAAAGAAGCCAGTGCTGCTCGAAAGGTAATGGATTTCTTTAAGAGAAGGAGTGTTAGAATCGGTTGATCTCTAAACCAACCCATGAGTCATGATTTTTGTATTCTAGTTCCGATGTGTTTCCGGTTAATTTTTAATTGTTATGCCTAATGATTGCACTAATAAGCTATGTATAATAAAGGTAGCATATAAAGTGAATATAAGATAATATACTATAATGTAGCGGAGATAACTCCGTGATAATTCGGTGATAATTCGGTGATTGCCTTATGCAACTGATGTGTCATAGGTCACAAGGTCGTGCAGCGACCACGATGACTTATATAGCAGCTACTGATTCCCAAGAAATGACCCACCCCAATTCGAGAAATGGAAGAAGGAACTGATCTAGGGCCGAATTCCCATCCACCTGATGCTGAGACTTTACCTCCCTCGGTGACAAACTCACGATCGTATCACCCACATATTATCGACTTGGAATCAGAATTCGATTCTGAATACGATTCCGATGCCGGTTCAAAATCTGAACTGTCTGACTTAGAAGCCGCTGAAGCTGCTTCCTCTGAATCAGAAGTTGACACAGACTCAGATATCGATGATGACTACACCAATGAAACTCTTTCTTCGACAATTCTTCGAGAAATTCAACAAGGTACTTATGTTTGTTTAGTATGTACCAGTGAAATTGATCAAGAATCCAAAGTATGGTCATGTCGTTCATGCTTTAGAGTATACGACTTAGATTGTGTCCGAGACTGGGCCATCCGAGGAACTTCAACCGATAAAGCAAGTAAAAATTGGAGATGTCCATCATGTAACATTGCCACCAACAAGATTCCATCTAGATTCACATGTTGGTGTGGCAGAGTTACCAATCCTACCAACAATGCGTTGGTTCCCTTCAGCTGTGGCAACTCATGTACCTATAAGTACGAATCTTGTATTCATACTTGTAGCTCCGTGTGTCATCCTGGTTCCCATCCTATTTGTGGAGCCATGGGCCCAGCTATGCAATGCCATTGTGGCAAGCTGCAGAGACAACTTCCATGTCTCATCACTCCTTACGAAACTGGGTGGACCTGTGACGACCCATGCGAAGTTAAATTATGTGATTTAAATCATTCATGTCCTCGGGGGTGTCATCTGGGATTCTGTGGAATTTGTGACACTGACGTCCAGGTCAAATGTTATTGTGGTAAAAATAACTCCGTTGATGTTAAGTGCAATGAAAGAGATTTGAAGTTTTGCTTCAATGATAAAGGTGAAAAGTTCATTGGTGCTACATCCTGTAATGAAACCACGAGGATTTATTATGCTTGTGAAATACATTACGAAGACTATCCATGCCAACCTCTTGATTTCTCAGTGAAGCCATGTAAATTGTCTCCATCTGAAGTTAAGACTTGTTCTTGTGGGAAAACTGAACTACTTAAATCTGACAGATCGAAGTGTACTGATCCAATTCCTCAATGTGATCAAGTTTGTGAAAAACCACTTCCTTGTGGATGTTTGTGTTTGCTTAAATGTCATGAAGGAGACTGTGTATGTCATAATTACTTTGACGTTAAATGTTCTTGTGGACATGGAACCTTCACTGTTCCGTGTAAATTCCTTACTGATGGCTACAAGCCTAGATGTACATACAAGTGTCAAGCTCTATTGAATTGTCGTAAGCATTATCACAGGGAACAATGTTGCCCATTTGAAAAGGTTTATCAAGATAGAGAAAGACTTAAAAAGAAGGCCATTAGAAATAATGTTAGAACAAACTTTGAAGATGATATTATGTCCTTAGAGCCTGCTCATATTTGCACAAGAACATGCAACAGGTTAAAATCTTGTGGAGTTCACTATTGTGAAGCTTTATGTCATAATGGTCCATGTGGAGTTTGTTTAGAGTCTACCGATGACGATTTAGTTTGTCATTGCGGTAAGACTGTAATTCCAGCTCCAGTCAGATGTGGAACCAAACTTGTGTGTCATGAGCAATGTGTTCGTGAAAAGTCCTGTGGTCACAGAAGGGAGTTTCATGAATGTCATGAAGATTCGGTGGACTGTCCAAAGTGTACGTTTCTTTCTGAAAAGGAATGTAATTGTGGTTCAAATCCAAAGGTACCAGGAGTTCTTTGCTCTCAAGAAAATGTTTCATGTGGTAGCATTTGTAAAGTTGCAAAATCATGTGGTCATCCGTGTGTTAGAGTTTGTTCTTCCAAGTGTACCAAGGAGAATATTCACGACAGTTCCACCCTTTGTCGAGCCCAGTGTACCAAAATTAGAACCAGCTGTCCTCACACTTGTAAACTCAAGTGTCATTTCAACAAATCTGGCCGGAGTAAAGATTGTGATGTTACACGTTGTACTGAACAAATTACTATCAGCTGTGAATGTGGTAGAATGGTCAAGAAAGTTGCATGTGGTAGTTCTAAGAATGAAGCATCTGCTATTGGTACATTCTTGGAATGTGATGAGACCTGTACTCAATTCAAACGTGATAAAGAATTGAAAGAAGCTTTCAACTTTTCTCAAGCAGATATCAACAAAATTGCCGGACAAGATTTTATTTATAATGATGAGATCTTTGATATCTATCAAAGACAAACTACTTGGTGTTCTAGAATTGAAAACTTGATGAGATCTTTCGTGGATGACTATAATATCCAGTTGGACAATGGAATCAAGTCACCAAGAAGAACCTTTCATTTCCAAGTGATGTCAAAGCCCCAGAGAGCTTTTGTTCACAACTTAGCAGGAATAATGAATTTGTACTCAGAATCACAAGATCCAGAACCAAAGAGATCAACGTTCATTGTTATTACTCGTTTAACGAAGCTTCCTGTCTATACTATAAGTGAATCATTAAGTTTAAGAAGGGAGGCATTGTTGGAACATTCGAAATTGGCCATGGCTCAAACTCTGGCTTCGAAGATTCAATTCAATGCATTGATTATTCAAGACGTTTTCTTTGGAGTCTCTAAAGAAGATCTCGCCAATGGATTAATTGAAGTAACAGAAAGTTTAGGCTTATCTGATTACACTTTAGATTGGATGAAAGGGTCAACCTTTGTATTCTTTTCGCGGACTAAGTTTAAGGAAGAAGATCTTGAGTATGAACAAGAATTGATCTTAGTGCAAAATGCATCAAGACAAAGTTTGCGAGAGAAGAGTTTAGCGTTTGATTGTAAATTATGTGCAATTGATGGTGAAATCACGGTTATTTTGAAGATTGAGGAGAAATCCAAACCCAAGAATCAAGAAAACTTATTTGATATTTTGGCAGTGGAAAAACTCGACATTGATGACACTTCAATTGAAACAACTAGTAATTCATCTGAGGATCAACCTGATCAACTTGACCAACCTGATCAACCTGACCAACCTTCAAATCAGCCTGACCAACCTTCAAGTCACCTAAGCGAATCCTCGAATCAACCTAGCGTATCACTTGAAACTACAGACTAATTAAAGCACATTGCACTTGGAACATTCATATCTGAGGCGATGGAAAAAAAAATTGTATCTTTTTTTGGGTTCCAGAACAACCTTGAAAAAGGGCTACAAATATCAACTATACGATTTTATATTTATATTTTATATTTAGCATCAATTTGATATTGATGTTAAAAATTAAACTACCTGTATGCATAATTCCCCAACGTAGCTATGGGGATGTTTCAGAATCATTAGACACTTTACGGTGTTCCAAAGATGAATCCTGGTTTGTAGACTCACCTTTATCTGCTTGTGAGTCGTCTAGATTTTTGTCTGCTGGTTCAGTGACAGATTCTTCAATTTTATTAGTAACCTCAGTGGAAGAGCTCTCATTTTCATTGTTAGTTTCATTTCTGATTTCATTTTCATTTTCATTTTCATTTTCATTTCCATTCTCATTGTCGTTGTCAGCATTGACTTTGGATTTCTTATGTCTGCTTCTCTTTTTCTTTTCCTTTTCCTTTTCTTTATCTGCTGGTAAATCGTTGGATTGCTCAACCTTCTTCTTCTTGACACTCAATGGATTAGGCTCTTTTGGTCCCTTTCTCTTCTTCTTTGATCCCGTTCCTTCATCAACTTTCTTCTCTTCCTCCACAGAAGGTCTACCGGCAAGCTTGGCATCGTTCAATCCCTTGGTCAACTTGTTTCTCTCAAATCTCTCTGAAAATCTGGCACTAGCATCTGAAAGTGGTTCCATCACCATCACTGAACGGTTCATGTAGATTAATGGGACTCCGGGTATCTGTCTCAACTCCCTTCTCAATGCAATACTTTGAGATGCAATAATATATCTATGCTTGTTATTACCTTCAATATTGGTGATGGATTCAATACACTTATCAGGCTCGATAGCTTCACGATGGTTACATTTTCTTCTCTCGAAAGTTTTGGCAACGTCGATCGCCCTCTGGTCTTTGCTGTCGTACAATGCTTGCATGCAGCATTGGGTGATCATCGGCTTTGTTTCTCCTTGTACGGTTCTATTCAAACCTTTGTCTATTTCGAAAGATGCGTTGGTGCAAGTAAGGACAAGTTCAGCGTCGACGATGGTTTGATACGGCTCTCTGAACTTGAAGGTGTGGAGGTACACCACCATTTGCTTCTTGTAGGCTTTGGCTCTTTTTTGTCTCATGGTGATAGATGGATGGTGGATGGTGAATTACCCTTCGCGATGAGCTTGGTTATAGTAGCAACATATCCTGCATATAGCCAAAGACCAAATGTATATGTAGTCTATATATCTGAAGTAATGGGGGTTCTAGTAGCTTTCACGAGAATGGGAATCATACCTCCCGTAGGAATGGTGAACTTACGATGACCAATGACCGTTATGAAGGATCTGATGGTGCCTGCATGAGAAGTGATGGAAACAAACGAATGTTGGGGCTCAGATTGCATCCAATCATCCTCGAACATGGTTTGTAAAACCCCGTTGATTCTCATGAATTGTTCATGGAGCTTCTCTCTATTAGGGTTGTGTAGCTGTGCCAACTTGTCCTCCTCCGGAAAACCCGTTTCAAACGTCAAGAATGGGAACATTTCACTTATTTGCGAACGGGTAGATCTTTGGTGACATAAGTGTACTCCAATAGTTTCCCGTAAATTTTCTAACACCACCGGAGTAGGAGTTTCCTGGTCCTTCCAGGTTTCTTCTAGTGTTCTGATGGAACGCAGTAACGGCGACACGTAGAATTTCGAAGGCATTGGTGCACCTTGGGTTAATTGGTGGTTCCATGCAACTCTGTTTTCAGATGCTTGCTCTATACCCAATTCTGTAAGCTTAGCATCGGGGCCCCAGGTGATTTCACCATCGGAGCCTAAGAAGCGCCACTTGGCGAACCATTCATCTTTGGGGTACTTTTGCAGGGCAATATTGTGCCAGCCTTGTCCATGACGAGAGAGAAAGAGGACCTTATAGACCACGTTCTCGGGAGAGTTTTTGTTGAGCTGCTCCACTTTTAACTTCAATTGTGCCCACGACATCATTATACCGAAATCATTTTGGGTATAGTCAAACGTCATGTCATCAGTGTTGGGAGAACATTGGTGGAAATAACCTTCTACTGGCTCAAAAGACCATTTCAAGTCCTCTTTTCGCTGGGACAACTCCCGGTAGTAAAGCTCGTCTTGGTCCAAGTCGCCATGAGCATCTACCCTGTCACGGGCATCAGGAACCATCACACTCATCATGCAATAACGAATGGATTTTAGTGGTGGTGAATGTTTGGTGACTAACCAGTTGGTTTGCAGTTTTATGAAGGCTGCAACAATGCAGGTTGCGACCTCCCAAGATGAAATTACAGCTTGGGTTCAGTTGCGTCCACTAAATTATTGCGGCTGCAGACTTCCACCTTACGTCAGCATTTCACATAGTTCAATATCACCTAGTTTAAACACCACAAAAAAGGTTAACAAAACAAGCAACTGAATCATCAGAACTTAGAGAGAGGTTACCTCATACGAACAAAACTGTTTTGCTTAAATTTAACATTCGGAGTTTCCCCGTAAATTTAAGACTACGCATACTCGTTTACACATTGTGCCTGACGTTTTACATGTTACCATCAAATAGTACTCGACTAAAAAACGAACACCACTCTCTGTTTATCTATATTTCACACCTGTGCTGTAAAAGATGTCGGAAGCAGACGCCAATTTGGAAGAAAATCTCAAGAAAAGAAGTCATGAAGAAGCAAATGGCGTCAATACCGAAGTGTCTGACCCATCTATCATCAATTCTGTGAAAGCGGAAACCAATGGAACCCTCAGTAATGGTCCAGATATGAAGAAGGTGAAACTTGAAGATGAAACTGATGTAAATAATGTTGAGGCCAATCAAACCTTGGAAATGAATAATGAAGTTGAAAAAGTCGATAATAAAATGGATTTGGACCAAACAGAAATTGTGGTGGTGCCACCTACCGTGCCGCAACTTTTCTATAGTCCACTCAAAACTGGTTTGGTTTATGATGTCCGGATGAGATATCATGCCAAAATCTTTACTTCTTACTTTGAATACATAGATCCTCATCCAGAAGATCCTAGACGTATTTATCGGATCTATAAGCGGTTGGCAGAGGCTGGATTAATTCAAGATAGTTCTTTGGCAGGTACTGAAGAAATCGGTCCTTTGATGGTGAAAATCCCCATTAGAGAGGCAACCACAGAAGAAATTCTTGAAGTACATTCGGAAGCTCATTTAAAATATATTCAATCTACTGAATCTATGACCAGAGATCAATTGTTAGAGGAAACAGAAAAGGGTGATTCAATTTATGTCAATAATGATTCCTATATCTCGGCCAAATTATCTTGTGGAGGTACTATTGAAGCATGTAAAGCTGTGATTGAAGGAAGAGTGAAAAATTCCCTTGCTATTGTGAGGCCTCCAGGTCATCATGCTGAACCTGATACTCCGGGTGGGTTTTGTCTCTTTAGTAACGTTGCGGTAGCAGCTAAAAACATCCTTAAATCATATCCCGAATCGGTTCGGAAAATTGTTATTATCGATTGGGATGTTCATCATGGAAATGGAACTCAAAAGGCATTTTATGATGATCCAAGAGTATTATATATTTCCATTCATCGATACGAAAATGGTCGATTTTATCCTGGAACCAAAGCAGGTGGGTCTGATATTGTGGGAGAAAAAGAAGGTGAAGGATTCAATATCAATATTCCATGGAATATATCTGGTATGCATGATGGTGATTATCTTTATGCATTTAATAAAGTAATCTTACCAGTCATCACTGAATTCGATCCAGATTTAATCATTGTTAGTTCGGGATTTGATGCAGCGGATGGTGATATAATTGGTGGCTGTCATGTCACTCCTGCTGGTTATGGTTATATGACTCATATGTTGAAGAGTATAGCCAAAGGAAAGGTTGCTGTTATCTTGGAAGGTGGATATAATTTGGATTCAACCAGTAAAAGTGCATTGGCAGTGGCCAAGGTTTTAGTAGGGGAAGTTCCAGATGATACAATTTCATTACAGCCACATCTTGAAACTATTGAAGTGATCGATGAAGTTTTAAAGGTTCAATCAAAGTATTGGAAATCTTTAAAGCATGGATTACCAGCAAAATCCTTTGATGATGTTTATGATTTATCAAATGAAAATGAAAGTTATAATCTCATAAACATTGCCGAACCCATCAGGTCTTCTCAAATATCCGAATTAGCCAATCATCATTCTTTCATCACTATTCCTATCATACCAAAATTCTCCTCTAGTGAGAAATCAAATTCATTTACTTCAGATCTCCCCGCGAACTTGGACGATATTATTGTCGCCAGTCCCAACATATATGATTGTTCAGTGATCATTTTAACTATACACGATCCTCCAGATGTTTGGGCAAATGTTAATCCTATTAATGGTAACATTGAGGCTAGTTCATCCATCGTATTACAACATCCATTAACTCAAATAATAACCAGAATAAGGAAGGAAACGGAAAACAATGATTCTTTAGAATCTAATGATAAAATAGGGTACATTGATATAAATGTGCCATCATTTCAACTCCCAATTCCGTCAGGTTCTTCTGCTTTAGGTCAATCACAGGTTTACAATCCTACCATATTTGCTCAAGAGCTTTTGTTATATATTTGGGACAACTATTTGGCATACTTTTCACAATTAAAGAAAATGGTACTTGTGGGATTTGGAAATGCATATCAATCAATAGTTCATTTGTATGGCAAAAGACCATCACAGGAAATTAAAGAATTAGTTAAAGGTACCGTGGCATTTGTGAATAGATCCAATTTGAAATCTTTAGTACCAGCAATGGATGAATCCATGGTTGATTGGTATTATCAAAATTCAGTCATATTTACTAGTTCACTCAACCCATGCTGGCAAGGATCAAATGGAACATTTGGAAGAAATGGAAACTCCACGAATTCTGAAGCTAATGGTGTGGATGACAGTAAAAGACCTAGAAGAAAGTTTGGTAGAGTTTTAAGAACTAAAGCTGATGGACTTTACGATGTGATAAATGAGAAGTTTGATGAAGGTATGGATTTCATTTTAGATTCAATTGAAGATTTTTCTTCGAGTGAAAACAATAATTAGAGAGTGTTCATAAAAAGATAGTCGAAAGTATTTAAATACATGTATAATTAGGGTAAATTCATTAAATTAGTCTATCAGAAGGATAATCACTAAACGTAACTAGGAAATCTTTTTGAGAATTGCTTCTCCAAATCATCAATATCAGGAACTGAGAATTCACTAGAACTACTTAATCTTCTAACAGAAATATCACTTTGATTTCCTTTTAAGTGTTTTGGTTTTGAAGGCTTTGGTGGTACCTTTTTGATAGAATTCAGGGAGACAGATTTTGGAAGAATTGAAGGCTTGCTTGGTTTTGAGTTGGTTGCCTCAGGCAAACCGGAATTCAATTTATCGATTGGTTTTGGTGAAGGAGTAGCATGTGATACCTTTTGATATCTTGTTGATAAACTCTCTGGAACTTTTGGAGGTGCCAATTTTCGAGCCCTTGGTTTAACCATAGTACGATCCTCATCAGACGTTGGATATTGTGGACGGTTGATGGCTTCAAGTTCATCCAGATCTTTAACCTCGGTGTATTTACCGTAACCTTCAGCGGTTTTATAATTGATCTCTTGTGGATTCAACAATAAATGAATTCTCCTTTGAATAAATAGTTTTTTGACAGGTTCAACATTTTCTGACACTCCTTCTTCAGGACTGGATGATTTGCGATATCTTTCACCAGTCAATATTTGCTTTATCGAAGAGATACTTGATCTTTTGTTTCTAATAGGAGCATGACTATGACCATGAGTGTGACCATGATTATGACCTTGAGAATGACCATGAGAATGACCATGACCATGATTGTGGCTATTGTCGTGACCATGACTAATGCTAGTGGTTAAGGTATTTTCATTGACACTGTTTCCAGTGCTTATCTTGCGTAAGTTGTTCCTCAAAGCAGCCTTGAAACTACCACCTGTATTTTGCCTAGAATTTAATCTATGTGATTCTTCCTCCTTGCTTCTCAAGAAATCAAGCGTACCACTGTTATTTTGTTCTAGGCGTTGGACCAAATCGTCACTGCTTCTATTTAAAGCTTGTTGAACATAGTTTTGGATCGATGCAGATGAATGGTTAGGTTTCTCATTCAAGAAGGTATGACTTTTAGTGTGATCGGGGGTATGAGAAGTGGGAGTTCCATAGGCCGATTTTGTTCTTGGTTTTTTGCCCACAGTTGGAAGATTCACAGTAGCTGATTTCAAATATTTCAGCTTATCAATGGTTGAAAATGGATCTGATGGTTTGTTATCCTTAAGATGATGCTTTTGAGAGTCCGTAGCAGGACGAGAAGACAATACAGCAGAATTAGATTCTAATTCTGAAGGTTTATGATGTTTAACACTATAAGGAATGACACTTGGAACTTGAACCCCTCTCATTTGTGCAATTTCACCGAGTAGTTGAACAGCATTTGGTCTCCTTCTAGGATCTTCCCTAAGACAACATTTAACAATATTTTTTAATCTAGCTGAGAACATCAGACCAGGACGATCGTGAAAGCGTAATGTAGTAGAACAAGCAAGAATTGTATTTTCCAAATCTTGAAGCGAAGTTTGATTTGGTTGTTCGAATGGAGTCGTATAGTAGCAAAGCTTATACAAAAAGCACCCTAAAGCCCATATATCCAGTTTATCATCTATAGGAAATCCCCTGGATAAATCAATCATTTCAGGAGCTCTGTATTGAGGGGTGGTATGGTTCATTATATCATCTTTAGTAGCTTGAGTCTCTTGAGGTCCCTTGGGAACGGGGATATACGGTACGGATGAACCGAAATCACATAATTTAAATGTACCTTGCTTATCAATAAGAACATTTTCAATTTTGATATCTCTATGGATGAGAGGAGGTTCTAGATGATGACACATGGCAACACCAAGGGTAATTTCAAACATGATATTCAAGATTTCAGGCTCGGTTAATTTATTGACCAATCTAGTATTCATCAAATCAATCAATCCATTATTCTCACAATATTCCATCAAGAGAAATACCTCATACATCTGTTCACCAGAATCTACCTGGCTCTGAGGTCCACCAAGAGCCCCAGGTGCAAGTCTGGATGCATGTGAATCAATATAAGAGACAATATGTTTGTTTCCTCTGAGTCTTCTCATGGCATCAACTTCTTGTCTAAGCAAGGTTAATTGCCATTTATTGGGCACAGCCACCCGTTTCAAACAGGCAAGGTTGGATCCATGGAATGCCGGCTCGATATGACATGAATAAACATATGCAAACCCTCCTTCTGAGATGTATTTAATGATGGACACTTGGTGACTGCCCACGGTCAATTTAGTCCCTGAAGGATAGGCGGTTGGAGGAGGAGCCCGCATGAGGTTGGGGAGGCAAGTGGGGGATCGGGATCAGCTCGATTGATGTAGTCCCGACGATGCTATTACCTTTGGGACACAAGGATGGATGGTGGTTAGGGTATGGAAGGTGGCCACAGCCTTGAACTGGATCATGGGAAAAGCGGCCCACGTGACGCCGGTGACCCTATCACTAGGTAAAGTTACACTTTAGATAGTGCAGGTTGAGAGAATGCCCAGGAATCATTGGTGGAGCAAATTGTTGAAGATCACGAATTGGTTGGAATTTCAATGATCTTCAACAGAAACGGATTTATCAACTTCATCAACTTCATCATGGACATTAATCTCCAGGATATCAACATGGGCCGGAGATAAGCTCCAGATTCCCCAGCTGAAACTAAGAAGCCGTTCATTGAGAGCATTTATAAATACGAACAGTTACTAACCCCGACCAAGTAACCCACCCCTCCAGCTTGACCGTTACAGTTGCCCTGAGGCCTGAGGGGAACCCCGAGGGGAACCCTTCTATTAGTAGTCACTAAGTACTCATGTAATCAAGTAATTCAGTAGTATGATTGACTGAGGTAAGCGTCCTGCATATAACCATATAGTTAATTACTGTAATGTCACAGGATTTGGATCTGGATATGGCAATATCTTATCTGCTGATAGAGAATCTTGATACGGATCCAGGACTCCGATACGTGATTGATGGCCCCGCATCGTTGATTGCAGGGAATTGCAGGGGACCACAGGAGATTGCCGTACAGTTGTCGAGCATCTATCGGATGTGCCACAGATGTTTGTGGCCAGGGTGCGGCCCGGTGGAATTAGCTAATGCAAACAGCACCACAGATAGAATGAGATCTGCGGGTGAGATCTACAGTGAAGAATATGCCCCTAGGTGTATCCCGTCATCGGTGTAGCATGGCCGAAATAGGCTATTCGTGGGGAAACTATTGTCCTGGTTTTACCGGACCGGTAGACCTTATTACGTAAGTGAAGCGGATGGTTTGGCGGTTTGGCAGTTTAGCGGTTTGGCAGTTTAGCGGTTTAGCGGTTTGGCAGATTGATGGATTTGACCTTGATTACGTAAGCACACACCCAAACTCATCTGACACTAGCAGCTCATCTGATACTAGCTCATCTGATACCAGTCATCTCGTGCCATGAAACTATACTTCGAGGCAGAACGCTTTGTCAAACTGTCAACCCGGGCAGGCAGTCTCCAATCACGCGTGTTCAATGACAAGACCTTGACCAACTCCCCTAAACATATCTACGCATTGGTTTACTCCACCCTCAAGTACAAGGAATACATCAACGAAGTGATTAAGAAGTCAAAGATAAAGCAATACCTCACCAAACCCAAAATCAGTCCCGAATTGATGATGTTGCTTGTGCACGATTTGCTCTTCTCTCCCAAGGGTCGGATCCAGCTGGGAAAACATCCTATTAAGGATGCATTCCTCAAGAACCGTACTAGACTTCTGGCCGAGTTCACCAAGCTCAAATTGAAGTACAAGGCCAAAAACGTATCTGATTTACCTACCGAAGATACCGATGATGACGAGACTCCAGTCAGATGGTTCCGTATCAATACTATTCGGTGTAAGCCTGAGAAGGTACAACAAAGTGCCTGGTTTCAAGACCTTCGTCAAGTCAACAGTGTGAAGGATATTAGTGAAACTGGATTAATATACCATGATGAATATATCCCCCATCTTTATGGAGTTCATCCCCGTGAAAAAATCACTTCCACCTCCGCTTATACTGGAGGAGAGATCATTATCCAGGACAGGGCTTCTTGTTTTCCAGCACATATTTTGAACCATATTTCACACAATCAGATTATTGATGCATGTCTGGCTCCAGGGAACAAGACAACTCACAATGCATCTTACATAGCGTCGAATCCGGGAAGCGTTGTGTATGCTTTTGAGCGAGACCAGAAACGGGTCCAAGTACTCAAAATTATGTGTGAGAAAGCTGCAGGTCACCGTCGTGGTTTGATTCAAATTACAAATGCCGATTTCACCACTACCCCACCCCAAGACTTTGACCAAGTGACTGGTCTTGTGGTAGATCCATCTTGTAGTGGATCCGGAATTTTTGGTCGGGCCGTTGAAGAACAAGAACAAGACAAGGAAGTGATTGATACTGAAAGATTAAATAAATTAGCGGGATTTCAATTTAAAATTGTTAAACATGCCCTACTGTTTCCCGCTGCCAAACGAGTGGTTTATTCCACTTGTTCCATTCATCCCCACGAAAATGAGCGGGTAGTGATTGATCTTTTGAACGATTCCGAGGTTGCATCTAAGGGGTGGAAATTGGATAGCCGTGATAACGTAATTCCAGGGTGGCCTCGTCGTGGATGGGGTGAGGAATTCAGCTCGCTTGCCAACGGTGACCCAACGGTAATGGAGGAACTTGCTGGTGGATGCGTCAGGGCTGTCCCCAAAGAGGATGGCGGGATAGGATTCTTTGCTGCATGTTTCGTCAGGGAATAGATGAATTGATCGGTTAGCCTGATGCTATGACGCTATGAATAGTAGTCGTGCGACGCCAGCATTTTACGAGGAGAAACTTAGTATTATACGGCACATAATAGATATTTTTTAGCCGCATATTAGACGTAGTGTTTGACACAATCTCCACCACACAACAGAGGGGACTATCAGGAACACATGGTGTAACCATGGAAATTGGAAAGCCGAATGGATGACTGGCAGAATCAACAGGGCTCATTATAAAAGTGGTTAGTGGTTGGTGGTTGGTGGATGATGCATGTGGCATTAATTATTGACTCGGTTATCTTCCCTTGCCCACATAAGCTGGGGTAGTTCGAGTGGCATGATTGTCTATTGCGATTAGCCGTACTGGACATGACGCATTGAGATTTCCGCATCCACCAATTACTCCAGCACCGGCATCTCTAACTGTAAAAGAAACTTCTGTGCGATTTCGGACATGGTGCCGCAAACCTCGTAGAGGTCCTCCAACTCAGGCCGTTCCCGGTTATGTACCGATAAGCATTACTAGAAACAAAGTGATTTACGGGGATAGTTGAAGCCAAAAAGCCTCTGATTGATAGATAGACAGATAGATTTAAACTTTAGTTTACATAAGCCACCTCACTAGTACCACATTTGCCCCGCTTGACCGTTGACACTTGGCCTTTGACATTTGACGGTTGACCTTTAACGGTTGAGTCGCTAATGCTCAAGTGTCCCTTGTTTTGTCTTGTCCAAGTCTTGGTTCTTGGCCGTCAGGGTCGAGGCCGACTCATACTACCCAACTTAAGGCGGCAGTCTAATAATACCATACCAAGATTTCTTGTCCTGTGTAAGGGAGTACGTATGTAGCTATTCCCACTATGTGCATGGTCGTGCCGAAGGCAGCGGAAATCGGAGAAATTGATGAAGCCGTTCGCCAAACGGATGAGTTTTTGCTCCGCAAACCCAATGCGACTGGCCAGTGATGTTAGAGACAAATATTGGCGGGGATGACGTGGGGTGGATGGATAATAATGTCCGTCATAGCTATCCACCACATCGTCAACATTAACCATCAACCATCAAAGTTTCCAAACCTCCTGAATCTACTAAATCTACTAATTTACCAAATCACATCATAACCTGATTGTATTGGTTTGTTATGGTTTGATGGACTGCCGTGCGGTGTAGCCTTATCTTTTCTGTATTGGATAGGCCAAATATGCAGCTTATCATCTCGAAATAGAACAATCTTTGTAATAAAAAATATTAATACAGTTCATGCAGTTTATGCAGTTAATAAAAAATACTGGCTTAAACTAATTGATGCTGTTGCGGTGCTGCCTTGTTATCAGAAATATGGAGGACTTGGAGATTGTCAATGTCGAAATATAAATACCATAGGAGACCCCAATTAAAATCCCATAGTTCAATATCTCATATTTGTCTATTCCACAATATGGAAAAGATAAAGAACATTCTTTCGACCAAATCGGTTGAAGAAGTCACCGAAAAAGAAAGAACTGGTGACTTCGAGTCGGGCGATGAAAAAATCCCTGTCAACTTGACGGTGATCAAATCACAAGAATTTGACCCAGTTACTTCTAACCTTGCCAGAGAAGCTGCGGAAGATGAATATGCTGCCATCGTTGTTGAAGATGATTCTCCATATGCTGAAGTCAGAGCCTCAGTTCCTTCTTCTGATGACTTTGGTTTACCCCAAAACACCATTAGAGTTTGGGTACTTGGTACAATTTTGACTACCCTTGGTTGTGGTATGAATCTTTTGTTCTCCTTACATGCTCCAATTTTCGGTATCTCCACATTCGTCACTTCTATCTTGGCCTGGCCAGCAGGTATGTTATGGTATTGGATTATGCCAGACGTCAAGATCTTGGGACTTCCTCTTAATCCTGGTCCTTTCAACGTTAAGGAACATACCATTATTACCATTATGGCAAACGTTTCTTTCGGTGGAGGTGCTGCTTATGTTACTGATATTTTACTTGCTCAAAATAAGTTTTACGGTTCCGATTTTGGTTGGGGTTTCGACCTTGTTGCTGCCTGGTCTACTCAATGTATCGGTTTCGCCTTGGCCGGTTTGACCAGAAAGATTTTGGTTGAACCTGCTAGTGCTATTTGGCCATCTAACTTGGTCACCGCTACCTTCTTGACCAATTTGCATCAAAACGTTAACCATGAAGCTGACGGATGGAAGATTTCTCGTCTTCGTTTCTTTGCTTTCGTTTTCCTTGGATGTTTTTCTTACTCTTGGTTCCCAGGATTCATTCTTCCAGCTTTATCTAACTTCTCATGGATCACTTGGATTAAGCCAAACAATGTTATCATTAATCAATTATTCGGTTCCACTACCGGTTTAGGTTTATTCCCAAACAGTTTCGCTCTTGATTGGAATCAAATTGCTGGTTATGTTGGGTCTCCATTGATTCCTCCTGCATCCACCATTGCTACCATTTTCGCATCTATTGTGGTTATTTTCTGGATTGTTGCTCCAGCTGTTCACTACAGTAACACTTGGTATGCTCAATACTTCCCAATGTCTACTTCCCGTTCTTATGACAGATTCGGAAAGCGTTATAATGTTTCTAGAATCATTGACAGAGAGACTTTGACCTTTAACAAGAAGGGTTATGAAAACTACTCTCCACTTTTCTTGTCCACTACCTTTGCTATCTCTTATGGTATGTCTTTCGCAGCCATTACTTCCACTGTTATGCACACCATTTTATTCCACGGTCGTGAAATTATTCAACAACTTAAGCAACAAGAAAGACCAGATGTCCATCAAAGATTGATGAAGAACTATAAGAAAGTCCCAGAATGGTGGTACGGTATTGTTTTCCTTGTTTTCTTCGCCATGTCTATCGTTACCATTAAATGTTGGAACACTGAAATGCCAGTTTGGGCTTTGGTTCTTGCTTTATTCATTGCCATTTTCTTCTTGCTTCCAATTGGTGTTATCTACTCTAGAACTAACATTGCTGTTGGTTTGAATGTTATCACCGAATTCATCATTGGTTATGCTCTTCCAGGTAAGCCAATGGCTATGATGTTCTTCAAGACTTACGGTTATATTACCAACAATCAAGCTCTTACTTTCGTTCAAGATCAAAAGTTGGGTCACTACATGAAGATTTCTCCAAGAGTTTTGTTCGTTGCCCAATTCCTTGCTACTGTCTGGGGTACCTTAGTTCAAATCTCTGTATTAAGATGGTCTTATGGCTCAATTGAGAACCTTTGTGAACCCGATCAAAAGAACAACTATACCTGTCCAAATGGTGTGGTGTTCTTTAACTCTTCCATTGTTTGGGGTGTCATTGGTCCACAACGTCAATTCTCTCCTGGTCAAATTTATAACAAGTTATTGTTCTTCTTCCTTGTTGGAGCTCTTCTTCCAGTTGCCTCATGGCTCATTTTGAAGAAATGGCCAAACTCTCCAGTTAGATGGATTAACTGGCCTGTTTTCTTCTCCGGTACTGGTCTGATTCCACCTGCAACTCCATACATTTACGCATCATACTGTTCCATTGGTTTATTCTTTGGTTGGTTCGTTAAGAGAAAGTGGTTCCACTGGTGGAGTAAGTACAACTATTCCTTGTCTGCTGGTTTAGATATCGGTTTGGCATGGTGTATGTTGTTGATTTTCTTGTGTTTGAACTTAACTAACACTGAAATGCCAAATTGGGGAGGTGTTTCTGTCACCGATACCCTTGACAGCAGTGGACAAGCTATTAGACACCTTTTGAAAGCAGGTGAGTCTATTCCTAACCTTAAAAAATGGTAAGTTAGGAACCGATGAAATATTCAATTCATTGATCAATCTTCGATTTTACGTATGATGTAATAATTAATTTAAATTTATAATATCTTCTTGTAGATGCAAAAGCACCAACTCAAGCATCAGAATCCAAAAAATACCTAATTGTATGTTGTAGAACACATCAGTTGTACGAACTTGATTAGTTCAACAGTATTATGATGATGTGTATTACGAAGTGTATTATGATGAAGTGTATGAAGTGTTAATTCCGTTGAAGTGTATGAGTTCGACAACTGTTGAACCGCCTTTCCTTTTGATCGTCTAATGATACTATCATTAGTTTCAATATTTTCTCGTACTGAAATTCCATTCTCTCCCACATGTGTCAAGCATCGGAACAATAGATTTGAATTTGTGTACCTTTTGAGGTTAACAGATGACAAAGCCCATATGCGACTAGACTAAGCACACTAAATAATATCTAATTTCCTCACAGAACTACACCATATTCGCTAAAGTTGAAAGATGTTATGTAAACAAAAAATCATTTCCTTTAGTTTTGAGTAAGTTGGATTTTGTTTTCCATCAGTGGATGTTTTTTGAATTGATTTTCCAGAGTCTGAGTAAATCTCAACCTATTCAATTCTTCCAACTAGTGCACTGTTAAACTGCAATTTAATAGTGACTTCCTGTCTTAGATGTAGAAGGGCAAAATGCAAAATGAGCAAAGTACATAAATGCAAAAATGCAAAAATGTCAGCAGGATATCTTGACCGGCTCATAGGCCGATGGAGTTACAAATGGGTTTAGGCTGGATTCTGCATTTTTCAGAGCCCGGATCCAAGTGTCAAACCCCAAGGATCAAACCCCAAGCTCGGATGCAAAAGCTCGGATGCAAAAGTCCGGATGCAAAGGCCCAGATGTAAAAGCCCGGATGCAAAAGCCCATAGCCCATAGCCCATAGCCCACGCTCAAAGCCCTATACGGTCCACACCAAATGTCGTGCGGGATCTTCTTGGCTACAATGTCGCGATTTCCTAAGAAGCAAATGTCTTTCCCTCAGCTCTTCCATCCTGCTTACAGTCATCAAGTCATCGTCTGGTTCAATTATATAAATCCATGATCCCATTTATCAAGTAGTTCTAGTAGAAAACTGCAGGTTAGTCTTGCAAGCAAACCCCTTGATTTGGAGAGCAACCATAATGTTATCTCATTTTGGTGACTGATAACATTTCTCTACGCCTTCTTGCCTTTGCCTTTTTGCCTCTTTCCTTCTCGCATAGTTTCATACGAGCTCGTTCCCGTCGTATGAGAACGCGATCAGGGTCGTGCGCGTCCGTGGAAAAAGAAAAGATGTGGTTTATAAATCGCCCGAATACCTCTGAATTGTTACCAGACCCTTCGTTTACCATGGTTAGTGCTGTTTTCAGTGACTACTCAAGCTTCCAAAATGCTACCACGGTCGCTGGTGTGTTCAAGAACTTTAACCAGTTACCAAACTTAGGCTTGGCCGAAAAGATTTGGGGTTCCATCTACTACTACATCAACAATGATTTATTAGCTACCGGATGTATCTTCTTCTTCATGCACGAAGTGGTTTACTTTGGTAGAAGTTTGCCTTGGTTTATCATCGACAGAATCCCTTTCTTCAACAAATACAAGATTCAAGACACCAAGCTTCCAAGCAATCAAGAGCAATGGGAGTGTTTTAAATCAGTGGTGATTCATCACCTTTGTCTTGAAGCTCTTCCTATTTGGTTCTTCCATCCAGTCTGTCAAAGTATTGGAATCAGTTACCTGGTTCCTTTCCCATCCTGGACAAGAATCTTCTTGCAAGTTTGTCTCTTCTTTGTTCTTGAAGACGCATGGCACTATTGGTTCCATCGTGCCTTACACTATGGAGTCTTTTACAAGTATATTCACAAGCAACATCACAGATATGCTGCTCCTTTCGGTATGGCTGCTGAATATGCTCATCCTATTGAAGTCATGTTATTAGGTATGGGTACTGTTGGTATTCCTGTTGTATGGTGTCTCTTCACCCGTGATTTACATCTTTTCACCATGTGTGTATGGGTTACTGGCCGTTTATTCCAAGCCATCGACTCCCATTCTGGTTATGAGTTCCCATGGTCTTTGCACAACTTCCTTCCATTCTGGGCTGGTGCTGACCACCATGACTTACATCATCACTACTTTGTTGGTGGTTACTCTTCCTCTTTCAGATGGTGGGATTACTTTTTGGACACCGAGGCTGGTCCTGAGGCCAAGGCCCACAGAGAACAGAGAATGAAGGTCAAGGCCGAATCTTCTCAAAAGAAGAACATCTAATCTTATATATTCATAATAATTGAAATGATAGAATCCTTAGAGGATAGATCCTATATGATCGAAATATAATAATCCTGTTGTAGAACATACCATCACCACCAAAATGTAATTACGCATTGTGTAATTTAGCAGTTTATGGCTGAAATTCAATGAAACTATGCCTCGGTGTTACAAGAGTTGAAGCAGAATAGAATGGGACTGTATGATTCATTTCTTAACTTGGTTTAGGCCAAATTCGATTAAAGAATAGAACCCCAATTCAAACTACCTTAACAATCACATCACAAACACATGTTTTCAGGTTACGATAATGAATTTGATCTCGGCGCAGGTTTCTAAATTTAGTGAACATGAACTAGTCAACACCATGAACACCAAAACACCAAAAACGTTTCAAACACCAGCAAGTAATCGTTATCATATTCAATTCCTATTCTTCGCTTCATTTGATGAAGGGACGTCTTAGACTTAGTCTTAGTCTTGGTTTCCTATCCATGGTGCTGGACACCGATGCTACGCATTTCATCAAATTCGTATATTGACCCTATCAACGCAGTTCCAACCATTCGGCGTATTGCTTACGCTTGCTTGCAATGTCGAAGTAGTCCAACCTGGTACCAAACTCTGCATAATCGTTTACGCCGACCTTTTCCATCAGCTTGACTGCCCGTTTCATTTCAATTGGTTTAAGGTATTCATGCTCAGGTTGGATGGATTTGTTGATGTTAATTCCCTCGAGTGCCGGGTCTTCACTGTGATCACTCTTGACGGCATAAACAACCTCGTTCTTTACCGATTTGATGGCTCCCACAATGATAAGTATCAATCCATAGATCGTCTCATGAACTATATCGGACGGCACTCCGAACAATTGGTCCTTATGATGAGTACTTTTTAAAAGTTGATGATATTCCATGGACGAGTACACCGCATGAACAAGAAGCACTCCTCCCACAAAGTAAAGGATCTTAGACATGATGATTAAGATTAATATAACAACCTTAATTTGAGTTTAATCAGCTAACCGCCTGGTGCGCAACATCAATTAATGGTCACCTGACACGAATAATCCATACTATTACACTGGTGATTTCAGCAATTCATCTTATCATTGATAATTAAGTTGTTCTGAGTATTCGAGTTAGCTTCCCTGTCCGCCATTTTTCATTTTATATCGCTTTCAAGCCAGTTTTTGCTTGAGTGGTGTTTCCCGACTAACCGGCGCTTCCATCCACTAGGATTGGCTCTCTCCAATTAGCGATAACATTGATACTATTTCTTGATTAAATTAGGTGATTCTCAACATCCTTGATCAATTGCATCGATTTTCAGCTCAGAAAACCATCGACAATCCCAAACAATCCAAACTTAATCACACCATCAAATCCAATCCAATCTTAACCACACCTTCCAATCGGTGCCACGAATTATAAACCTCAACCACAGTTGTTCAATTTAAACCACTCAGGCTTCAGACCTTTCAGACCTTTCAGACCTTTCAATTCTTACTTCGCATTAATATGTCTTCCTTGCCACTGATCAGCCCTGATACCGATTCTTCTTCGAAACTGCAAGGTGAAACTACTGCTCCAGAAAACGGGCCTTCCACCACCCCCGACGCGGGACCTTCGTTCATTACTTCGCTTGATTGTAAAATTCTTCAGTACGAATATTCCATCATTAAGTTGAATATGGTGATAGAAAGCATAAAAAAGCTCTTGACCCAATGTACTCCCAAGCCACAATCGAATCCCGAAGAGTTGTCTGATACTTCGGCTAAAATCTTTGATCTGTTGCCATTGATTCAGTTTATTGTTCTACTCACGGGGAACCTCTTTTCTATCAATGAAAATGCATTCCAAGCCCGTTTTCAACTCTTATCCAACTTCAAGTTGGTAAAAACCGCCCAAATTACCATTTCTACGGCGGTGGCTCATGTCCCTTATGATATTCAAGACACTGCAGTGGTCCCGTTGTCAGAACTTCCAAAAATCCCTATTGCTTTAAAGTGCTTGAAGTTATTGGAAATCTTGTCAAACATTTGTCTTCAAGGTTATGTCAAAAGATTAGAACAAGCTAAAATTGAAGCTGAAAGAATACAGCCATTAGCTCCAAATTATTTTGAGAAAGTTGAATCATTGATCAAGAACAATTTATTTGACTCAACATCAGATATTGATTTAACCCTCAACAATGTTCATTTTTCAATTCCTAGGGATGAAAACTTATTACAGAATGAGGATTTTATCGAGGCTACACTCGTTGATATGGATTTTAAAATGTTATTTTTGATTTCAAAGCATATCAAAGCTAATGTTGAGAAGTTGAAACCAGTAATTCAAAGATTCAAGACAATCAAGCAAGGACTTGAAAAATTGCCAGATTTCAAATATTCATTGCACAGAATATTTCTATTGACTTTAAGATTAAATGATCTCTATACCATATTCAGAAGGTTTGGTAGAAAGATTTACTTATCAAACATTCAACATTTATCTGATCAAAAGCTTTTATTCCAATCCCAGAATCTGCTTTATTTCAAACAAAACTTGTTAAGTTCAATGGAGGATATCTTTAATTCTGCTAAGAAAAATGGAACTGTCATTGCCAATCTCACAAGATTTATTCGTCCAAGCTCGAGATTTGAAGTAAGTCATAAGAGCATCAACGATTTTAGTAATTTCGTCAGTCAAACTTGTCTTATTCTAGAATCCAATGTGAAAAAATTTGAAGAATTTGGTCGCAATTGGATAACGGCTGAATTGAGATTTAGAAGAGTTTATCAATTGCCCAAGAAGAATTTGTTCGATATCTATCAAAGTATTCAAGAACCCAAGACGGTTGAACCTTCGAGTAGTACTTCATCCTTAAACAGTACGTCAAGTACTCCTAGTATTCAAAATTCTGATTCACTTCCTGCAGCTTCAAGTATCAAGACTGTGGAGAAAAAGTTAAAGAAATTAGACATTGGAGAAACTCCTAAATTGGCCACGAGACCTTCACGTTCATCGTCTGTATCAAGTGTGAACAGTAATGGATCTGCAACACTAGGAAGAAGAGGTTCACTAAATTCTCCAAAAAGAAATTCGTTGATTATCCCTCAAACTTCAACCAGTACCAATAATATCAAGTCACCAATTCGCCGGCCTAACTCGATGTTATTTTTGAATTCCAATAGTTCTTTAACGAACCTCGAAACCCCAAATCCCGAAAAGGAATCACCAGTGGGACGCCGTCGTTCCAATTCCCAACCTTTGACCAGAGAGATCCCTTCAATCAACGATGCTGCATCTGGTGCAGCGGTTGCATTATCTAATAGTCTTGGCAACAAAGCTATTAAGAGATCACCCTCAGTATCGAGGAAATCGAGTACACCATCGGTTCCAATCGAAAAGCCTCTGCCTACTCCAAATAGAATCCAAAGAGAATTGGTGGCTGTGGCCGAGGAGGATGCAGAAGAAAAGGTTAAAACGGTTAGTAGTAGATTAAGTGCAAATCAAAGACTTCAAAACCACTTGAGGAAAGCTGCAAAGTCTGGTACTTTGATGACCCAGGAGAAGGAACAGTTTACCTCTGTTACTTATGATCCGAATCTTCCTGGATCTGTTAATTTGAGAAGGCAAGTTGAATCTACTTCAGTTGATCCTGAAGTTACTGCTGTTATTGCCGATACTTCTGTTACTGCCGATACTTCTGTTACTGTCGATCCTGCTGTAATTGCTAATACTGAACCAAGCCATCCTATTACCACCACTACAAACTCACTCGGTACTCCGAATGTACCAATTCCTACGGTACCAATCACCAGGGTCATACCCACCAGAGATCAAGTTACTCGTCGAAATACCCAGCGTAATAGTGTCTATTCACCAGTTTCAGTGTCGGATGCTTCTGTCGACCAAGAAACTTCTCAATCGTCGTCACTGTCAACGTCAGATATTGTCAAGAAAGTTCGTTTCTGTGGAGTTCCTGAATATTCTGAAGCTGAAGATGCACCCAGCAAATATGCCAATAAAATCCTAAAGAACTTTGCGGTTTTCCGAAGCCCCAATATTAACTATGCATTCAAGAAGAAAGATCAATCTTTCAAGCAAGAAGAAAGTTTTTCATTTAGACATCACTTGGATAAACAAGAACAAGGAAAACCAGTTAATTTGTATGGGTTTTCTAAGTTCAAGGGGAAGTTAAGTTAGCATACCAATACGATAATAAGAATATCCACCCATGGGATCTGTTGATAAACAATAATCATAAGCAATCCGAAGTACAATCCAGAAATTTCAATTGACTTTAATTGATTTTAATTGATCCAGTCAGGTATTTTTCAATTTTTCAATAGACTATCATATAAGGCTTCACTAATGTATAATTATTTCACCCAAGTAGGATATATGGATTGTATCCAGTGATACGGTAATTGTAGCATCCAATGACTTCAAGTTCTCTATCTTAAAGAACATATCAAATTCATTTACATTCCTTGTTTGTGAGTTACAATGCTATACTACTAAAATACAATTGATCTACCAGTGGCTTACTATGTGAAATGAGATATAATCAATAGTACATAGTAAGAAATGGAGTTATACTAAGAAATGATGAACTACTCAAAATAATGAAATTGGTCAATCTTGTAAATATTTCATAAACATTGCATCAATTTATACCCACCTGAATATCTCTATTCCTTTGGCTTACTTGATCGCACTATTCATTAATGTTATCACAGTAATGTTCTCATCTTCAAGTGGTTTTCGCACAGTCGCACAGTCGCAGCTCAGTCTCATCGCAAAATTTCTCCAATGAAAAATTACCAACTTATACCCCATCACTAACTACCATGTCTAAAAGAAGCTTTAAAGGGGAAGAACCTGTGGCCAAAAGACCCAGCATAACTCCTCAAAGTACCAATATCTTAAATGAAGAAGGTATTTCCCAATGTTTCCATAAAGTTACCACAAAAATGTTTGTATCATTAGCACCCATTCACTTAAACAATCCTATCAATGGTATTAAAGCACAGCATTTGGATCCCCTCGTCATGAACTACTTCTCTAAAGCCAAGGGAGTGGTATTAGCATACTCCAACATCAAATTCACCTCTGATAACATAAGTATTGATTCTGATGATCAACCCATCTCCATCGCCAAGATCGAAGGCTCATCTCCATTTACATTTTTATGGATCACACTCGACCTTTTAATATGGAGACCTCAAGTAGGAGATGTCTTGGAAGGATTCATTTACATGCAAACCGCTTCCCATTTGGGTTTATTGGTTCATGATACTTTTAACGCATCCATCAAGAAATACAACATTCCAACTGGATGGAATTTCATACCTAATCAAGAAGACGAAGTGTTGGAAGAAGAAGAAGAGAACACCCCCAAGTTTAAATCTTTCGGTTATTGGGTGGATGAAAATGAAGTCAAAGTTGAGGGCAAGTTGAAATTTACCATCAAGGCCATCCACTCCGCTGGAAGAGTGGTATCGGTGGAAGGTACCTTGATTAAGCCCGGTGCTGAAAAGGATGCCCAACCTGTGTTTAGAGAACGCAGAGCATCTAGTAGTGTGGGTATTTCTGCCTCCCCAAAGGGTAAGCATATGAAGTTTGACGAGGAACCTATAGATACCGTCACTGAAATTGCTGAACCTGTTGATGAAGATGAGTTACCAGGTTACTCGAAGGACAGTGACGATGAAAACCTCGTTAATAATTCCGATTCTGACGGGGATTCCGATTAATAAATGTATGTATTCTATAACCTTTAATCTTAGATGTTAAATCTTAAATTACCCATTACTATTTACATGTGCATGATGTGGTAGGTTTACTTCAATGGTTTATCATCATTGATCATTCTCCATATCACATCTTTATCCTTCCTGGTAGGATAGTGGTATGTAGTCTTTCTGGAACCATAAAGGAGTCTGTAGACCCAAGAATTTCGATGAGGCCCTCTTTTGCTAGAACCATGAGATTTGATGAGACTTTTACCTATGGAATCCCCCATGGTTAATGTTTGAACCATCTTTAATTTTCTGAAATTTAGTAAGGTGATGAGCAATCCTTGAATTATAGATATAACTATCACAGCACTAAAACCCCAGTTTGTTTCTTCGATATAATTTTTCAAATTCATACCATAGAATGCCGGTACTAACGTTGCAACCGTGAATCCCAATGTATAAACCGTGATTTTCAACTCAAATAACATTAAACTATTTCTGTTGGTATCAAGAATAATATTGATGATTTCTTCAGTGACTTTGATATCATTAAGTAAACTTCCCGCATGTTGAACAATTTCGTCACACTGATTGTAATAAGACTCCAAGATCATCTCGATTTCTTCATATTTATCTGTTTTCAGAAAATTATAATTTCCTAAGTACATGGCTTCTAAATCTTCATCATTATCCAACAATTCTTCTAGGACGTTTTTGATAAGAATTGCTTTTTGATGGAATGAAGATAATTTTTTCAGTTTAATCAATAAATCTTGAAGTTTATTTCTATCGATTTCATTCTCCAAATCGGTCAAGATCCTTCCACATGTTCTCCTATGGTGATTAAGCTCGGACTCTAATGAGCTCATCACACTAATGAGAATGCTTTCTAATGCCTTGAATTCATAAGGAATTTCTGAAGGTAATTTCAATTTTAATTCCAAATCATACATGAAAATTCCCAATTTCATAGCAATTGATGGGGTAGAAGTATCGAATATCATGATGGAATCTTTCTTTATAATGGCTTTGATATGAAGTAAATTGACCAAAATCGAATATGGTGGTCGTACCATGATGGAAGGAATTACATCAATTGAAGACGTATCAATTTTTCTTAAATCTCGAGGAAATAAAAAGTTTTCCTTCAAGAAATTCATCTTATGATGTTTCTGAGACACACTAGTGATATTCCCCTTACTATCAAATGTAGTACATGATACATAAAGATCATTGGGGGTGATGGGTTTGATGCCTTTGTATGAGAGTTCATTCTGGGTGATGATTGATCCACCGATGAGATGATTCGAATGAGTTACCTTAGATCGGCGATGTAATACTTTCAAGCTCGCCGACCTTCTATTAGTTGGCTTAATGGTTTGTGGTTGATGAGAATTCGTTATGTGATGAACTCCACGATATGAGCAACGGCCTAAATTGCTATAATTGAGCGAACTTACCCAGAGTTTGCTTGATACAGCCCCTTTCGTCCCATGAAACATGGCATGTCGATGCAAAATGTTCATTGGGATAATTGTGGCTGTTCTATGATGTTCTAGGAGAGACTATGAAGGGCTCAGAGTGGCGATGGTTGCCGTTTTTTTTGACCAGATCAACTTTTCAGCTGAAATCCTCTGCTTATATCTTTCTAACGTGAAAGTTGTAAATAGTTGTTGAAGATAATCAGACTAGCTGTGTTTAACAGCAAAATAAGGACTAGTATAGAATGGTAATGGCCAATGGCTAAGTGATGATGATGGATGTGATATTGATTTCCTGTATACAAGTCGAGATTAGATAATAAACTTAGTTAACATGGACTAACTACTGTTACAAAAATACAAGAGTACAAAAATGATTATAATATTGAAGTATAAAGAATATAAGATCAAAAGGAGGGATGAGCCATTAAAACAGTTATCCCGAAAGAATTATAGGGATCTCTAAAGAACTAATCGAGGAATTTTCTGGTAGGGGAGATACCGAACAATTCTAATCTGAGACCAGGTAAAGCGTTTTGGTTTAAAATGTTCAATCTCTCTTCCAAAGTGTTGTTGACCTCAATCTTACCATTAGAGTTAGTAACAATGACACCACCGGCAATGTCCTTGCCCAAGAATTTCTCGTCCAAGGTAATGGAAACCGGGAACTTTGCCTTTTCTTCGAATGCCTTGGCAGCATCTTCAGCGGCTTCCTTAGCCACAGCAACATCAGATTCTCTAACTCTGATGAAGACCTCCTTTTCCATTAATGCTAATAAACCTTCTTCAATCAAACCTGCCAATACTGGCTTGTATTGACCCTTGTTTGAAGTGGTCTTGCTCAACTCCTTCTTGGCTTCAACAAAGATCTCTTCCAAGACTTCTTCCTTAGTGGACAAAACTCTCAATCTGGTTTTGTTGGCAATGGTAGACTTGGTAATTTGTTGTGCCAAAGAGGCCTTCTTCAACTTTTGTTCATAGTTGGAGTCGATGGCGGCGGTTTCTGATCTAACGATGGAGGCCTTCTCAATTTCATACTCTTCATCAGCTTTTAAACGAATTTCCTTAGCCTTCTCTTGGGCCTCCTTTTGGATGAAGGCTTGCATCTTGCTAAGCTCTGATTTTACCTATTGGTTAGTATCAATCGAAAACAATCATCAATTCATGTTTATGGATCCATCTTTACATACCTGTTCATCGGACAACGACATTTTTGATAGAATTGGGAGATAGAATCACCTGGGCTTTATCTTATCGAGTATAGGGCGGTGGAGGTAAATTTCGTTGACCTGTGAATATGGGTTGTACACGACCCGCTAGGAAAGTAATAGTATGCTAAGCGGAAACAGTGAGGATTGAACCTTTCTACCCAGACACAATCTCAAAAATTAATTAATCCCTTATATAGAAGATTGATGCAATTTATCGATAGTATGTAGATAATCTCTTTATTTCATTTCTGATTTGCCATTCACTTTCTTTCGCATAGCAAAATAGATGAAGTACTCTCAGTTTAGTGTTTGATTATCTGACAATTAACACCTAAGAGGTGTAGATGAATCTCCACAAGTTTTTCATTTTACATAGTCATTGCAGAGACATTAAAGACAATTGAAGTGGTTACTTTCCAGGAGTTATTTTTAATTTAAAATATGATAGAATATGATAAAAAAACAGATTTGAAATAATCTAATGTGCCAACTAGACTTACTGTATTAACTGAGTGATCGTAAAAATTTGAAATTTTGACACAATTAGATAATTGAAAGCAATATCATCACACAATATTCAAAAGTATTGTTTTGGAGAAAGATACATTAAATGGAAAGTTAACATGAAGTTTTATGTCAATCGAAATTTGATTGCTTTGAAAGGATTCAATAAACATGAGACTGATGAAATTAACCAAAGCAACTTTACATTTCAGATTCGAGGTTTAGTAATTACATTCTTTTTCAATTCTTTTTCAAAATTTGTTCTGTATACTACAATTTTCTGATCATAACGTTCCAATCCCGAAGAGAAGGGTATTGATATTTGCTCTATAGTCTAATAAATAGGAATATTTCAAATGACATTGTCAAGAGCCTTTCTTGCCAATTCCACACCAACAAAAGTGGCTGCATTGGCAGGGAATGATCTAGCCAAAGCAGGTCCCACACCGGGGAAGAAAGCTTTGATACCACCCTTGGCGTAAATATTTTTGGTGGTTTGGGCAATGGAAACACTGATATTGGAGGATTGTTGAGTCGATTTGATGGTATCAATTGGGAAAACACCCAACCACATGGAAACACCAGCAAAACCACCAGCAGTAGAGATAGCCAAAAGAGACATATCTTCACCCGGCAGTGACAATTTCTTCTTCAAGTATTCATAGGTTGCAAAGTAAAGAGCAGAACCTGGCCCGTCTCTTGCTAAAGTGGCCACTGAACCTTTGAAAATGGACCGGATCCCGCCGGTACGATACATCTCTTTAACCACTGAACCCATAGATGAGCCCTTTCCGTCGGCAACTTGCATCATCACCTTGATACGTTCAAATGGAGCAGCGACCAAGGTTGTTGGGACGGCCGAGATGAAACCTGCGGTGGAGATATTGGCAATGGTGAATTGATCAACCGTCTTTCCAGTGAAGCTACTCACGAGTTTCTTACCCATATCGTAACCCCAGAAAGACACTGCAAACATGGGGGTAACCCCCAAAAGTGGAGGAAGAACACCTCTATAAAGACCGGGTAATCCATCCTTGACTATGGTTGTTTTGACACACTCCACCGAAGACTTATAAAGACCGGTTTGAAGACGGACCTTAACAAGGTCAAAGGGGTGACCAGTAAGAACGGCACTAATGTTAGTATGGATGAAAAATACCTAGTATTTTAGGCTAACCTTTGGTTCATACGCCGCTATACTTACCAAATACCACCGAACCCTCCGGAAGCGAAAGACTTAACGTTATCAACCAACACACTATCGACTTCTTCCATTGTTGATTTAGTTTAGTTGGAGAAATCTGGGGTTTTATATGTTTTCGGAATCTCGTGTAACCGAGGCCCGAAGTGGTGCGGTGCGGTGGTGATATGTGCCGGAACGTTAAGGAACTGGGGTCAATAATACAAATTTCGACAACGGGGCTGAAGCATAGCAATTGGGTCTGATTACAATAATAGTTATACAAAGACAAGAAGTACGGTGGTTATAGGATTTGGGTAGAATCAATTTAAAGTACGAGCGACGGTTTGGTACGTTGAGCTTTACTCTGAATATCAGCCAATTACACAGGCAGAAACCGGTGATGTGAGAAATGAGAAATGCATCATATTATAGGCTAAAGCTCTAGGGTGCCAATTCTGTCAATCTACACAGTAACTATAATATGATTGATAAATGTAATTGTAATTTTAAATGTAATCGCAGGTTAATACGGATCAAAATTCAGGAATTAAATAGCATTATTTAACCGTTAACAGATAGGATGGTATGATTGGTGGGTTGGAATGATAATGATAATCATAGGAAGAAACTACCGAGGTCGCGAAGCCACGAAGCCGTTTTCTGTTACTCCGACAATTACGAACAAATATCCCGTTACATCATCACAAAAACATGTGCACCATGGGCTTGAGATCGTAGTCCATGCGAAGGTCCTTTACGAACTCTTCCTTGTCGGCTTGAAACTTACGGTACAAATCTCCATAGATCCGCAGGGTGATGGCGTGGAGTTTATCCTCGGTATCTTGGAGCAGCTCAATATCCACCATTTCCGAATCTATATCGGAATGGTCTCTCGATGCTTCAATGTTAAGTACAAGTACGTAGCTCAGAAGCAAACTGTTATACTCTTCGGCACTTTTAAAAAATTTGAAAATGGTTTCAAGAAGTCGATAAATTTGTTCAATGTAGCTCATATTACTGACTTTACCCACCAGCTCTTCATTGATTAATTTATTTTTCACAATCTGATTCAAGTATTTCTCATGTACTCCAATAATTTCATCAACCGTTAGCTCATTCATGTTGTGAGCTACCGATCCGGACTTGGAATTATGGACACTGCTACCAAGTGATGCAAGAAATTTGGGATTTAATGCGCTTAATAGTTGCAATTGTTGGTTTTCAAAACTTTCATCTCCTTTATTTCCCTTCAATTGATTGGTTTGGAATAACTTATCAGTCAATAACTTGTTAAATGAATCTTCTATCACTTCAAATGACAAGTACAGCATCAATGAATTCATAAATTTCACCAAGATCGATCGTATTATGCTAATGGTGTTGAAAGATTTCATGAGCCAAAGTATCTTTTTGTCCCGAGTACTATGACGAGATAAACGCTTCAAGCGCTTGTACTTGGCATGTATGGTTTTCATTTCTATCTTGCGGAGACCGGCACACTCTTTGGCATTTTCGTTCAACAAATAATGCAAATGACGAAGCCTCCACAAAAAGTTGAACATCTTGAGGTATTGAACCATTTGTGGTTCCAACAATGAATTTATTGGCAAATCTTCTATCCGATATTCAAGGGTAAACACTTCCCAACCTATATTTCCATGTATAGGATCAAGGACTCTAGCATCAAGTCTGTTAGAATACTTATTGTACCTCAAAGATGAATCGTGAATCGATTCACTCAAAATCTTGGATAAATAGTTGGAAGAGATGGTCGAAGATGGCTCATTAAACAAATCAGCTCCATTGGCGATAATTGAATCAATGAAATCATTATTTTGCAAGAAATAGATCTTTTTAAAGTTTGTAAGATGGGTCACCAACTCATTCTTAGGTCCATAAATGATGATAGTAAAATAGTTTAATAACTGTTGATATAGTTTAGATATCAATGCATTAAAGGAATCAGCATCCATTGATTGTAAGCCTTGATTCACTTGGAAGATTTCTTGTGAGTATTTATTGCTATATTGGTTAATCCAGACCAATTCTTTGCAATATTTATTCAAGTAGATCAACATTTTTCCAATGTGAAGAATCTTATAACTTAAGGAAGTTTCAATGAAGAAAGGGATTCTTGAAGGTAAAAATTCAATAATATTATTGAAATCATTTTGCTCAAAATCGAACTTGACGAAAAACTCGTCACTCTCATCAATGAGTTCACCATTAATGATCCAATGCTCAATAATTTGATAATAAGGCAGTGAAATATTGGTGAAGATTTGTTTGGCCAATGTTTGAACATTTCGGTCACCAAACTTAGTTAATTCATATACCATAGATAAGAAATCATATCCATTTGCGTCTCGGATTTTGACCACTAGCGAGTGTAGTAATCTGAGGCTGTATATCCAGTCGAAAATATTGCGATAGACAGATATTAATGAAGTAGGTTGAGTATTGAATAATTGATTTATATGGTTAATGTATTCTGTTAATCTCAACTCCAAAATCGAATGGAAAGCTGTTTTGATAGGGGAATTCAATTTTCCCTTTTGAGTTTGGGTGAATTTTTGTAAGCTTTTGTATAGTAATGCACATTCCAACACATCAAAGAGAATTCCAGTATAACTATTGTTGACGTTTGGGGGTATATCGATTTGTTTATCGTAATCGAAAGTAATGAGCTTGGAATCAAGGCCAAGAAGGGTGTACGATAAGTATGTCAATATAGTTGACTCGGACAAGGTTTCATAATAAGGTGTTATGACTTGGCTCAATGGAACCAGTGATGAGGGGTCTTTATATGGTGAAGATCTGGGGAATTCTGCATTCAGGGGGATGTTTTCTGGGACATTTCTCGTAAAGGGTCTGCTGGACAGAAGAATAGGAGAAGGACTATAGAAATCACTTGCTGGACTTCGAGTTGAATGAGGTTGAGGAGGTGGAGGTGGAGCCACTGATTCAGCGGTATCTTCATGGAGAGCACTTAAGAATACCAAATAATTGTAGATTTGATCCAATGACTTAATTTGGCCCAAAGACTCCAAGATTCGATGGAAATTCGCCCATTCTTCGTGGTTACCTCTAGTGATGAAATAACTCTTGAACTTGGATGTGATTTGGGATATTTGGTGTTGCTTCTGGTTGGGGTCAAGGGACGATTCTTGGGAGTTCAACGCCGCAACAAGTTCATTGGAGATGTTGTGGATGAGCTCCGGGCCGTAATTGGCCGGGACCAACGCCCGAACAAGCCTGTTTGTGTATTGCTGGATGAGCTGAGTCTTGTCCATTGTGGTGGATACCAAAACCCAAACATACAAATATCTACTACGCGGTCCGATCACGTGGTGAGATGGATGGATTTTATGGTGATGGATTTCTGAGGTTTCTACTACACATAAAAGGACTGCACAATGACAGCGAAATATTGATAGTGGAGAAGAAGAATTGAATTGAATTGGAATGGGATAGTGATAGAGAAATTAATGATGTAATTTTCTACAATCAACGAGAAGAAAAGAATTAAATCTCTATGTGTTTTTCTTAGTAGAGATGTATAACCTGAAGAAATAAGGTGCCTTATTTAAATTGTTACTATGGCACATATTGAAGATTTACACCAATTATCAATGAACACCAAGTTATCGATAAATTATCAGTAGATTATCAGTAAATTATCAGTAAATTATCAGTAAACTATTAATGAATTATCCATAAACTATCAATAAAACACTCCAAATTATCAATAGATTATCAATAAACATCAGTAAATTACACCAAGTTATCAATAAACTATCGATAAACTATCAATAACTTATACTTCCCATTAACCAATAATCAAGCGTATGAAAATTGATTACATTACTGAATTGATCTAATGATGGTCTCGGTTATTTTCATATAATTTCCCCGTAATTTCCCAGTATTTTTCCATGTAATTTTCCTTTGATATATAATGGTCTGAAATATTAGATTATATGATCAAAATAGTGGTTTTTTCCGGCCCAATAGTTGAATCGGCTCACCAAATTCGTCATTGATTCACTCTCACCAAATTGATAATGATGTAATGAGCCACAATACCAATACCACAGAACCCGTTTCTACTAACACCTGGTAGTGGTGGTGATGTGAGTAGTGGTGGTGATGAGAGGTTGATGGTGGTTCATTAGGGTCGCAGAGTTTTTGGCCCTACACTATTTTTCACCGTAGTTCAGTTGGTAACGCGATCTCATTTGCTGGATCGATGCCAGAGTGATGTAAGTTGTAACATGATCCGAGTCAAATACTCTGTTTGTTACATGGTACTTATGCATAATATCGACTCCTCTTCAAGTGGGGAACTTGACACGGAACTATCGCAGTTCGCACTTTCAAGCTGGCCCGATATCTCCAGCCCCTTACATAAAATAATACTGATTCTGCATTTGACATGGCGACTATAAAAACAAGGCAAAGTCCTTAACATGGAAAACTCCTCATCACTAATTTGTCAATTAATAACTTTCAACACCTGATGAGACTCCCACAGGTTGAATCACAGGATCCATAACATTAGCATTAAGATCAGCATCAGTTAAAGCCAACTGAGCATCAGTCCAAACATGTTGCACCTCACCTACAGATGGATCTCCAACTCCACATAATCCACCCTTAGATTCCCATTGGGAAATTCTGTTCAAGGATAACTCTTCGAAAACAGTATCAAGGGCACCAATCAATTGGTTGGAGATTTCTGGACCATGGCCTGGAGTTGGAGTGATTCTCAATCTTTCCTGTCCAATTGGTACGGTTGGGAAGTTGATGGCTTGTACATAAATGTTGTACTTGTTAAGCAACATATCAGAAGCACGCTTAGCATCAGCAGCGTTTCCAACCAAAACAGGCACAATGTGGGATGGGTTTGGAATCACTGGAATACCAATATTGTTCAAGTTGTTCTTAACGTAACGAGTATTCTTTTGCTGAGCAATACGGTCTTGCATGGTGGAACGTTGGTAACGGATAGAAGTACTGGCACCAGCCATGACAGCAGGAGGTAAAGAAGTGGTAAAGATGAAACCTGGAGCATAAGAACGGAACCAGTCAATCATGGTGGCCTTACCGGTGATGTATCCTCCAACACATCCATAAGCCTTACCTAAAGTACCAGTGATCATATCAACTCTGTTCATCACGGTATTAGAAGCTGGAGAAGCGATTCCGGCCTTTAATTGAGCTTCAAAGTCCAAGTGTTCAGCAACACCAGCTCCATGAGGGCCATACATACCCACAGCGTGGACTTCATCTAAGAAAGTTAAAGCACCGTACTTTTCAGCCAAATCGCAAATAGCTTCAATAGGAGCTACTGAACCACACATTGAATAAACAGACTCAAAGGCAATCAACTTTGGTGTAGACTTTGGGTATTGGGCCAACTTCATTTCCAAATCGTACAAGTCATTATGTTTAAACACATGTTTCTTTGCACGAGAATTACGGATACCTTGAATCATGGAGGCATGATTCAATTCATCGGAGAAAATGACCAAGTCCTTGATTTTTTGACCAAACAAGGACAAAACGGCGTCATTGGCGACAAAACAAGAAGAGAACACTAAAGCTGCTTCATGCTTGTGTAAAGCTGCAAGTTCACTCTCTAAACGAATGGCATGGACGTTGTGACCAGCAATATTACGAGTACCACCGGCACCGGAACCGTACTTAGTCAAAACACGCTTCATTTCTTCCAAAGTTTGTTGATTACGACCCATTCCAAGGTAGTCATTGGCACACCAAACGGTAACCTTGTCGGCTTCCTCGGTACGATGGGCTTGAGGGAAATCTTGAGCCAAACGATTAATGTTGTTGAAAAAACGGTAGGATTTGTCAGAACGCTTCTTGTCCATCTCACCGGTCAAGAAACCTTGATAGTCAAACAAAGATTCATTGGAAGAGAGATCGATCTTATTACCAGTAAGCAGTTCAGCCTTGAATGAATAAGGAGTAGAAGCAGTACCGGTGGAGGGAGGAGTGATGCTTGAGGAAGCAGTGGCACTAACTGGCTTGGAAGCTGAGGAATACTCTCTGGCAACCATAGCAGCACCCATTACTGGACAGTGACGGGCTTGGCTAGCCAATCCACCAGATTGCTTACTCAACTGACGCATGGCCTGAGTGGAAGAAGACTTGACGAACGGGCAAACGTTCATCGAAACACGGGCAAGTGATTCCATTTGTACTAAGTTTATGTTAAAAACTGGTATTCCGTAAGGGATAGACGGAAGACGTGAGGTGGTACTTGATACTTGAGAGGAAGTGTAAGTATATATATTCCGCTGAAAATTTGTCTCGTCCTACATACAAGCAAAGTTACCGGGGGTTTGTTTAGTGCGCCTGAAGTTTTCTTTTTAGGAAAGAGAGACGCATGTCTGCATCAGTACTTGAGGGGTTTGATTGTCTGTAACAATCTGCCAGTTTATGTAACAATCGGGGGCCTTTTAACTAAGGTGAATAATTGACCTAATCTGAACAGTTTATCCCAACTTGAGCTTGAACAAAGCCGATACATTTCCTATTGCTGGTGGTAAAGATGTGATATCAAATATTCAAATATGGTTCATTTTAAGCCGGAGACGGGGATGAGCCTACCCAGCGGGGGTGTCACGAGATGTGCTTAGCGGAGGGTATAAAGGTTCCGTTATTGGCTGGATGCGGTGGTATCATGTGCAGCTTGCATCATGTGAAGAAAATACCTTCGTATCACGTGTTGCGGCTGACTCACTTAAAATGATTAGTAGTTCGGACCGACGGACCGCCCCGTCACCCCGTCACCCCGTCACGTGATCACATTTTGTGTGGGGGACATTGTTTGGGTGCAAAGAGCAAAGTGCAAAGTTTCACGCCGAAGGTGAAACGAGGCGGAAATAACCTGTACGCGTCTAACAAGAAATACCGGAGTATATCAGCCGGTTGCGGAACTGACACTCGGAGTCTTTAGCGCCAGCTACTAAGGTAATCATCGAGATGTGGTAAGATCTCAGCTTACATCTGGGCCTTTGGTTGATGCATGGTTGATGCACGGTTGATGCATGTACAGATTGGGACCGGGTTTTGGTTCAAAATCTCGCGGATAAATTGCTCAAATTAGGAATGGGTTCACAAACCCCGTTAAGCTTAAGGTTACCACACGAAACCCTACTAGGCACAACAACATTCCTGGAATTGTAAGCTCGATTAGATCCAATCCCCGTGGTAAAATCCTTTTGATGGATTGGCTAAAACAGGTGCTGGATACGATTGCTAATTATGTCACAATATCCTCATATCACTTATATCCAATCTGTCATTCCCCGCTAGTTTCAGCTGTTGTCACTGATCATATTATTCAAGATTCAATGTCTCCGCTTCTTAGCGCTTAGAATTGGGGTCTAAAGACGAAACTATTCATCAGGACAATCATCATTCTCCCTGGTGCAACATTGTGTAGTTTGTGACAATAAGTTTCTTATAGTGGTTATCTACTTGGCAATATGCAAGACGCTTCGATTCTTCATATCATTTCCATATCCGGTCGAGGCACTTCAAACCAGGCGGTGTGCTAGACGAACCCCTGAAGTATGAGGTGAAATGTCACCTCACCGTGTCACCCTTTCACCCTGTCACCGTGGCATCGTCACCCTGTCATCGTGTAACTCTAAATCTTGAGAGATTCAGTATAGTGGATGTCGCACCTATGAATGTACTCACAAATTATGGCTCACAGGTTATGGCTCACAAGTTATGGCTCAAAGTTATGGGTTCAGAGTTAAAGTTAGCCATGTTTGTCAGCGGTCGTCTATCTGAAGCTGAAGGCTAAATCAAGGGGTGAACCTGTGGAGGTACACGAAAAAGTGTGGTAAGGGTTACATTTGTGGACCCCATGTGTTCCCGGGTGAGTCAAGGCTATTTTGTAAATTAGAAAATTGTTCATAGTCAAAGCTCAAATCTATGTTCAATGTCTATTATCACTAAACTATTGAGAAAAAAATGGAAATAGAAATGATCATCAGAATGGCAGTGAGAATTTTGGTATTCCTGACTTAATTCATAGGAAATCAATACCAGTTTAACTGATTCTACACCCCAAGCATGAATAACTACATCTCTACGAAAAATGGTAGGGATACATGGAGATTGTAATTTCCAAACAATTTTTGGGAGAGTATACTTATGTTTCATTTAAGTCTGATTTCAGTGGGAAGTTAAAATTTAGCTATCCAAAAGTAAATAACTTGTGGTATTACTTGTGGTATTGATATGGTATTGGTGGTGAATCGATTAATCAAGCTCATATTATGTGCAATAGTGATATGAGCATGTATTTCGAGTAGCAATTTCTGAGAATTATTGAAAAGCTACGAGCAATACTCTGGTAATTTTATTTTACTAAATTAATTCAAAACACAACTAGTGATTATTTAAAAATCCGAAACCGGTCGAAATCAAGAATTGATCAAGGTAGCATTGTAAGAATGCTCATTATAATTCCAATAAAATTCAACATGTTTAGGTGATCCCTTTTCAATTTTACATTGCTCAGGATAATTGAAATGGCCAATTCTTCCCTTGATATATGACTCAAATTTACTGAATTCACATGAGAAACCAGGCCCAGTGGCACAGGTAGAAATAGGAACAACGGCATCGTTCACGATATACCTAACATAGCTGGAGTTTCCACACTTCAATTTTTCAGTATAAATTCTAGCACCTTGAGGAACAATTTGTGCATGTTGATAAGGGTATGGGAATGGAATATAATCGGTAGGAAGATGTTCCTTGGGGGTGACAATTCCCAAAGCAGAGTGGATTATTTCCAAGTCATTGTCATGAGTAAAAGATAACCACACCTTGTTTGGGTTGGTATCATCTTTTAGTAACGCCAACGATGCATTCAATAATGTGGATCCAATAATTGCCGTGAGGTTATTACCGGGACCACTGGAATAATATCTGAACACATCTTGCATGTAAGAACTATGGATGAACTCTTCATTGGAAAATAACCCACAGAATGGTGATGATCCTCTAACATTAATTTCGAAAGCACACCACTGGAATAACTGGGGGATATCCATGGTGGTGATGTTAAGTCCAGGATTCGAACTGGTGAACCGACTTACAATATTCTTCAAATAGGTGTCATCAAGTTTCTTGATGTAATCCGAAGAATCGTCAGTATAGGCAAGACAAGAAAATCTTGGGGTTAAAGAATTGGCTCCCATCTTAGGATCTTCATCAACAATGACAAATTTGACCTTGTCGTCACTGAACTGATCCCCCATGAATCCTCTGGCAAAATACTTGCTTGTTTCGAAAACCCGTCCAGAACAAGAAGAGAATACCGGAAGGATATTGTTATCATCATAGAGATGTCCATATTTCAATCTGAAAGCAGTTCCATGTTTCATAGCATCAGTAGTACCAGCATAAATTGATTTACTATTGATAGCAGATGTTTCTTTTTCATAATAATCCTTGTTGGGAACAAAGTACTCATAATCATTCAAAAATGTCAAATCACCCTTGAATGTCTGATTGTAACTCTTAAGCCTTTGATAAATATCTTCAAAGGTTTTACCATCTGCAACCGAGGGATATCTCTCACCATGTCTGTGGAACAATTGAACCTGTTCCACAGTACATTGATCTGGAATATCGGTAGAGATTCCTGAACCTTGACGTTGGATATATGGTGCGCCACCCCCCAAAAATCTAAGGATATTGTATTGTTCCACGGCCGATTGTTGGGGGCTGGACAAGTCCTGATAAACTGCTTGATTGACTAATAGTAATCCGTTATTGAGAAGCTTCGAAATAGAAACCATTTTTGCTGAAAGAAATTTATTTCACCTTGGGATTCATGTCAATTGCCATTAATCACTTCTTATATTTTTAGTCACTTGACAAACATTGCAAGACTTTGGATCGGAGAACATCGGTCCTATTGTTGAAGTCAAATTGGTAAACATTAACTAGGCAAGAAGAACTCTTATTATGTAATTCGTATAATATTCGTTTTATAATATTTTCATAGTATTCTTTTTACAATATTCATTCCAAAATAATTTGTACGCGTAGACCCACCAAAAAGGTCAAATGCCATCGTTTGACAGTTAATGATGAGTTTAATTATAAGTTTCTTTCCTGCTTATTAGTCAATAGACATTTCTATAGATATGTTTTGTCGAAGAATATATTTGTCTGTATTTATTTATTGGGTATCTCATTAGTTAGAAGTCTTGAGCATCTGGTTCCAGTCCGAAACAAGGATGAATAATTTTCATATAAAATTAATATCATGACTTTGTTGTATGACTTATACGTTTAATTACCGAAGTAGTCCATATAGATCACGAGCACCGAGGTCGATCATTAGACTATATAATTGTGGAGTATACGATGGAATGTATGGAGAGAAAGAGGGGGTACATGGAGATACATAGAGATACAGAATATACGGCCGTCGCACCACTCCATAGGCATGCATTTGTAGGCACCAACAAGGTTTCAAAGCACAATCTTTGATTGCATGTCACCGAGTGTATCACCTGTAATACCGAGTGTATCACGGAATGTATCGGCAAGGATTTAGCCGAGGATTTCACCGAGAAAATACTTATCGGTTAGCCCTAACGCTTTTTGGAACCCTTTCCTTTGGAATTACTTTTGGAATCCTTGGATTTTGTATCCTTACTATCACCCAAGGTAATCCGAAGTTTACTAACAGGAAGTGAGGCAATCATGTCGGTTGGTTTGGCAGCCTTGACCAATTCTCTCTCGGCTGGCCAGTCGACTTCGGGATCTGTCATCGTCTGATCTAGTTTTCTCGTGGAAAAATGGTGTAATATTTCGTTGATAGACTTACCTTTTTTGGCATTTCCCGGTTGAATTTTCACCTTGTATTTGAACTTACTCATTGAAAACCATGGAGCAAACACCGGAATAACTCCTATACATTTGTCATCCTTTTGGGGTTTGGAAATGAAAGAATCAAGAATGTCCACCCAATTAGTCACACTAGACTCATCTTCGTCATGTTCACTCATAATATACTTTTGATATTCTCTTTCATCTTGTTTCTTCTTTCTTTGAACTGCAGCAGATTCCTGGAATTTTTTCTGTTGTCTTTCGATCTCGGCTTGTTCTTCGAGCTCCTTTTGCTTCTTTGAATCTTCAACTTGTTTCAAGGTTCCGAGAACATCCATTCTCATCTTACGTTCTTCCTCATCTTGATCAGCATATTTAGTAGCGATCTTCTTCATTTTAGCTTTCTTACCACGTACTTTCTTGACCGGACCTTTTGTTCCAGTGGTTGGTTCAGGAGTTGTCTCCTCAGGGGTTTCCTCAGCCGATAATTTGTCCTCGGCTGAACCTTGTACTTCTTCTTGCTGTGAAGTAATTTCTTCAGTCTGTTCTGGAACTTCTTCTTCTGCTTCACCTTCATTGGCTTTGATTCTATTGATGAAATCCTCTAATTCCTTCTTCTTGTTGTCCATGGTCACTTCTAATCCATGTTCTTCTTGCTTCTTAATTCTCAAATCATGGTACTTCTGAGTACATTCTTCATCTCCCAAAAAGTAAAGTCCGAATCCCATCACTAATTGTAATGGAGGCATGTATTCCTTTTTGCCCTTGTAATTGAAGGATCCTGGAGAGATTAAACTTCCATCAAAATCTTTCTTGGAAATAAGATTTCCTGGTAAAAACCATGCAGATGTAGTGATTTTATTGGACCAAGCATTTGAAGCAGACATAGCAAACATACCAGCTTGCATCAAAGTTCTTGGTGGAATGGTATCTCCTTTGTATTGATTCTTAACGAACACCTTTAATGAGCCTTCAACATCAGAAGATACAAAAAAGTCATTGTCACCAAAGTGTCTGAAATAAATCATATCGGTTTGAGAGGAATCTCTACCAGCAAGACATAAGTATCCTTCATTTGAAACGAACCAATAAAATTTTTCAAACCAAAACTTGGGCCTTATATGTTTAAGAGTATCATTTTCTTGATTCAAGTTTTTAGCCAAATCAAGTTGAATCTTTCTTTCTGCATTTTTAAGGGCGAGTTGGGTATTCTTTTCAACCTTTTCTTGCTTACTCTCTGCATTCTTCTTGGAGTCAAAATATGCGGCTGCATTGGCATATGGCGATAAGGATAAATCAACCGAACAATAAAGAAACCCTTTCTTATTCTTTCGATTATAAGGACTATTCTTTGCCTTAATTTTCTTGGATTTCCTTCTGACATTCTCTGAATCAGAATCCGAATCAGATTCGCTATCTGAATCATCATCAGTATCAGAATCATCATCAGTTTCAGAATAAGAGTCGCTGCTATATTCATCTTCTTGATCACCGTTTTCGTAAAGAGTGTCAACATCTGGAAGTATTATGGTAATTCGATTGTCTCTCAAATTGAGAGGTAAGTTGATACTAGAAGCCACTTTGTTATTTCTTGATTGTTCCAACCTGACATAACTTTCAATGTTGGTCCAGTCCATTTGTTGGTCAATTAACTTTTGAACCAAATCCATACATTTACTCACCAAATCTGCAGATAAGATGATTGCATCACCCTTTTTAGAGTTGAGTTCTTGTTGAGCCACCAAAGATTGGATTTGTCTATCTCTTTCATTCTTGGCATATTCTAATCTATTACTCGCATTTTGCTTTTGTTGTTCGATTTTTAATGCAAATTTGGTGGACTCAAGAGTAGAAAAGAATTGATCTAAAGTGTTATTGTAACCTTCAATCTCAGTATATTTGTAATTGTCCAAGTTTTCTTTAAAAGGTTTGAAAGGGTGGAATTCATCATAAATAAAGGATAAATCTTCCCCATCATCTGAAGGTTTATATAAAGGATTCTTCTTTGATACGATTATTCCAGTAAGTTTTGTCTTGTTTGAGATCAAATTAATGTAATCGTCTTCACATTTATCCAAAGATTTGATGATAGTATTTAAGATGGCTTCATCTTCATTAAATTCAAAACAACTCTTATTAGATTGAATATGGAAATCGTTCAAATTCTTTTGAATTAAATCTGATGAAAGGTGACTAGCATTAACAAAGATCAATTTATGAATTGAAAAGATCTTAGCTTTCTTTCCTAAAGCTTGCAGTTCTTCCAATTTCAATTTATGAGTTTCAATCCACTGCTTAATTTCTGAAACCTCATAAGTTCTTTTTTGATATTCATATTCTTCAGTGAATAAACTTCTATCGAACATTTTGTAAACCTCACCCACTGCGTATCTATCATTGTCACCTTTATCATTGACCATTCTTTGCAAAGATAAGATCTTGTTTTCGTGATCTAATAACAAGATGTTTCCGGCACTGAAAAATTCCAACACAAGGTAAAATGCACCATCACTGAATTCAAACACCAATACTCTATCATTACCGATTTGTTTGAGGCCTGACAAACGTCTAGTCTTTAAATGTTTTCTGAGCTTGGTGACAAAGTTGGAAGGAGCATCGGTGGTTTGTCTTTCGAATTCCGTCAAATGCACTTTATTTCCACAGTCTAAAACCACAACCTTCTTCAGATCAGGAATGGAAAACTTGAGTAGAAATTGCCTGGCAGAACTAGCAACATTGTAAATGTTCTGCAAGCGGTAGTTCAAGATACTTTGAGTCAATTCACTGGTGAGAACCTGTAAATCAAGTGCTGAAATCCTTTGCTGGAGGGTTAGAACTGATATTGAAAGAGTTTGGGGAAGGGGTTTAAACCAAATCCAAATCTAGAACCAATAGAGTATCAATCCAAGATTGCCGATATCGGAAATGGCTTCCATGGCTGCCTTGGATGTTCCATTGATTATTCATCGCTTTACTTACCTTCATGGTTTCCTGTCTTGTGAGTATTGCCACACTATCGAAAATCCACCGAGTTATATATTCCTGCACAAATTGGGTATCGAGATACGATCGATGATCAACGATCGATGACTAACTCAACCAACATAGAGCAACTATTAATTGAGGTGTTTGTGCTACTGAATTGTAAAATATTTGTTATGACTCAATTATGATTGATAATTCCAAAGATGACATGACTATTATGAAGTTAATATGGTAGATTTTTTCTGTCCAATTGGTGAAGAGGAAGTCCAGCAAGACCCGATTTGGAATTTAAAAATTATAATAAATTCCATTCCATTCATATAATAAATTCTATTTATATGGTAAATTCTATTCATATGGTAAATGCCAAACACAACTTATGAATTGAAAGGTAGGTGAATAACCTGTGAATATTGTGAAAATGTTATGTAAATCTTCAGTATATATGATGATTTATGGATATTACGAAATTTATCTAATCTTCGTAACCAGAAACTATTTTTTTGCTCTAAATACCATCGAAAGGATTCCAATATAACCCTCACCTTTAGAGAACATCTTTCTGGTTGAAGAATTGTTAGTTGATTGTTAATTGTTAATTGCTAAAATGTAACTCCCCACATGGCACTGCATATAGCCTGAGCTTATCATGTATTGTATAGCCTGATTCCATGGTGTGTAATAGATCGGAATTGTAACGTTTGCTCCTAAGAATTCCAATGTCACTAGATCCCAAACTTGACCCTTTAGTCAAGGCCCTCAAGGATAAAAAAAAGGTCACTTTCTTCACTGGAGCTGGTACTTCAACCAGTGCAGGAATTCCAGATTTTAGAAGTCCCGAAACTGGATTATATGCTAATTTAGCCAAACTAGATTTACCCTATGCAGAAGCAGTATTTGATATTGATTACTTCAAGGAGAACCCCAAAGCATTCTATACATTGGCCTCGGAGTTATATCCTGGAACCTTTGTCCCCACCAAATTCCACTACTTGATCACTCTCTTACAAAATAAGAAACTCTTAAAACGAGTATATACTCAAAATATCGATACATTGGAAAGAATTGCTGGGGTGGAAGACTCATATTTAGTGGAGGCCCATGGATCATTTGCAAAAAACCATTGTATTGAATGTTCCGAAGAAATGTCCACTGATGAAGTGAAGAAACAAATGATGGACAAATCTGTCAACAAGGGGATTCCAACTTGTCCCAAATGCAAAGGGTATGTTAAGCCCGATATCGTATTCTTTGGTGAAGGATTACCTGAAAGATTCTTTACGTTATGGCAGGATGAATCCGAAGACGTGGAAGTTGCAATTGTTGCAGGAACTTCACTCACAGTGTATCCATTCGCTGCATTACCTGGAGAAGTTGAAAGTAATGCTTTAAGAGTGTTGGTTAATAAAGAATTAGTGGGAGATTTTAAAAAGAAGAAGAGAAAATCGGATATTCTTTGTGTTCAAGAGTGTGATACATTTGCTGAAACTTTAACAGATAAACTTGGATGGAGAGAGGAATTGGAGGAGTTATTTAAATTGGGCAAACAAGCACATGGAAATTCTAAGAATTCACATCAAAGTGATGACAATGAAAAACGAAACCCTACAGCTAGTGAGCAAGCAAAGAAGATTGCAGAAGAAATTGATTCTGAATTGGAAGAATACACCGATGCAGTTGAGGATCTCGATCTAGATATTAGCAAATTGAAAATTTGAATTTAATATTGAAATTGAATATCTAAAATGAATATTTAAATTGAATATTTAAATTGAATATTTGAGCTGTTTGGGAATTAAACATTAAATTTCAGTGATGTAATATCACTTCTTTCTATAAAGCCTGTAAAAAACCCTCATATTTTCTAACTTCATGGGGTATTCTACTTGCCTTGCTTCTATTCTATACCAGCAGCTATCACTTTGATCAACAAGCTCCCATGGTCCATTATTTTCTCCTTGTTTTCCTATCAATATCATATCAATAAGGAATTGCACAGGGAATCTTTTTGTTCCGATAGTGATATGTGAATATGAACCAGCACTCTCGGTTATAAGAAGAAGTGTGCCCTTAGTGCATTGAGTATTAAAGGTATTAAAAAGAGCCATGGTCTCCTTTCTTTTTTCAGCAAACAATTCGTTGGTAGTAAACATTAAAGTGATCAAATCTTGAGCAGAATAATCAATGGATGTTTGATTTTCATTCAATACATCTTCATGAATGAAATTGGCAGTGAATTTTTCAGGGTTATAAATCCAATTGGATTTAATATATGTGGTGATATTTTTAACCACCGTACTCCAATCAGCAATATCAATGATATTGACTAAAAGGCCAGAAGCAGAAGTAGAGTTGTATTCTTTGAGTCTGCAGAATAGCGAGGCCAATCCTACAAGCTCAGATGATGCACCTCCTCCAATACATAACACTTGAGCTTGTCTATCTTTATCGTCAAACAAATTCTTGATATCTTCTAATGATGCAAAAAGGGAGGTGTAAGCCAAGGCCCTGGCCGGGGTCCATCTTGACACGTATGCAAATCTTTTGTCATCATTGTCAAAAGCACTGAGGTAATCCCTTTCGTAAAGATATCCTTTCACTGATTGAATATGGTCATTGAGATCATCGGAATGGAGAATACTGGAAAGGGTTTGAGTGAACAAGTCTATCAATTTCACATGGCCCAAGGTATTTTCATGGTCAAATGGAAGGGCTGATCTTTCCTCATCCTCTTGAGACGAATTCTTCTTGTTGTTTCTGGTGTTACGACGACTCATTTACTGATAAAGATGCAACACTGTTAAGATGAGATGATATTGGGTTGTGCACGAATCGATATCATAGCACTTGGTAATATCAACAAAATCTGTACAGACTAATAAGAATAATCTTCAGTAAAGAAGTTAACTCAAACCTTCAAAAGCCACAGTTAAAGTTTTGAAGTGTTTCAACTGGAATTCTAAAAAGAAGAGTTTCATCATCTAGTAGTATTTCTTCAATTAATGGTATTTCTTCAATTAATGGTATTTCTTCGGAGTGAATTCTACACCTAAAAATTGGGACTTTTAGGAAGACATCTTTTTCTTTAAGCATAAGTAGAGCTTTGCCATTATTTTGAAGCTAGGATTCATTCAAATGAAACAAATTTGCGGTCCTTAGAGATTAAACTAACTAAATTAAGTTACTCAGATGAGTTACACAGGCAGTTAATGTTGGGCTAAAAATGGAAATTTTTGACCAAATTCTTTAGTGACGCTTCTGATCTGCTTAAACATACATAAGGACCAATAAGCAGGTTTTTCTCTCTAATTAATCATATTGATGTAATCTTTACTTACTTGAGATGATAACCCTAAACCCTAACGCATGGTTTGGGCATCGCTAGCGTCACGTGACGAGCCCCCAAAATACTATATAAGGGGAGGTTTCCCAGTAAAATTTTCTCATTAACAATCTGTGTTATGGAAAACGCTTAGGCAACTTCGGTTGGCTATAGGGTTTTGCCATAGCAGTTCGGCGCAAGCGAAGTTAGTTTGTTGACACATGGTGGTGGTTGATTCCATTGGGCCAAGTAGTTGGCGTTATTGGTGACTGTTTGAACCCTGTTTTATTAGTGGTCCTTTTTCGGAAGTTGAGCGCTAGTTTAGCCGGCTAGGTTATTGGTGATTTTGGAACTCTATCAAGCATTGTCTGACCCTTGGTTTTAAACGGAGAGCTCCGTCGACAGATTGGAGAGCAGGCGGATCGGCCTTGAGCTTGCTTGGGGTGCAAACCTCAAGTATGGCTCGGCCAGATGATTCGTAGCAACATATTCCTTAACTCTGCGTAGGCTATCTAGCCATTAACGACTTGAGTAAAACCATGTTGCATACATATTTGTAGATTTGGATATTTGGAGATTTGGAGAGTTGAACCCCCATTTATTCACAAGTTTATGACCCCAGAGAAATGATCCAACCATAAGACTTATCATATCTGTCTAGGCTTGAATATCCGTGAAAAATGTCCGACTTTGTGAATAGTCAAGTGTAACGTTTCATCGTTTTTCAAATAGATACCTGTACCCCAAGCTTCTTAATCTCACTAGCTCTTAATTACATTGACTCTTAATTACATTGACTCTAAATCTCAATTACTCTGAATCAATTACTGTTATTCTTATAAGCACATGGCTTAGTGACTTATTAGTTTTGTTATCTTCGAAGGAATCATTAGCTTGAAATCAGGCAGTAATAAATTTATTATAGAATACCGTTTCCAGTCAAAATTTCCAAGTAGTCAAATCTCTTTTCTTGTTCAGATATTATTGCCTCAACTAATCACTAATCATGAGAAATGGACTGGAGCCAATTTTCAAGGGAACATATTAACCAGCAAAATAACTTTATTCAAATTTAATTAAATTTGATTGACTCTATAGAATAGGGTTAACGAAGAAATGAGATGCCTCAAGCCAATTTAATAGTCCAGGTTTTATCCACCGTATTACTTCAACCCAACCCTTTCTTCTGCCACTCTAATGCTTCACTATGGAAGGTCTCACTCACCTCATTATGGTTCACGGTACACGAAAGTCTCGAAAAACTAAAGAGATCTAATTAACCTTAAACACATTTTCAACTGGATTTCTAGGAAGATACCCCCCTACGCTAAACGTTAAACGTATTCCCTTGATTAGTTTCGTGTTATTACATCATCATAATATTCACAATTGTTGTCCATCTCTTTAATAGAATATCACTCTCAGATTGGTCTATACAGGTACAAATCAGCTATAAATAAGGTACCAGTGACCCCCAATGGAGCTTACAGAACGCTGTGATACGTCCGGTTCTTTGCAGAGTGGTGGATCTGCATCCACCAGAGAATCCCGGCAATTTGGTTCCAGAACAAGTATTGCTGCTTTACCAAGTTTACCATTACCACTGGTTCAGAATGCTTCTTCGGTTCCTTCGGACAACATAGATGGCCCCACTCCCGAAACAAGCTACGTGGAATTCGATTTCAGCAATCAGCCTACAGAAGATGTAGATCAGTTCACAGAGAAGATCATCAGTGCTCGTTCAAACTCTGAGGATGTATTAGAACCTCAAAAGTCTGGAACTCCTCACAGTGACTATACAAATGCTATGGATGACGAATTCTTCTCCACAGATACTTCGAACTGGAAATCCATGAAAACCATCACAGAGCTTGATTTTTACGATCAACGAGGTGAATTGGAATTCAAACACTCCAACCAATTTGATTCACTAGAGAATAGGCCTGGTGCAAGAGGTTACACTAAAATTGATACCGAAGATCAAGTTAACAAATATATGGAACTAGATAAGAAAACTGATTTTCTCTTCAAAGCTAATATCGAAGATAAAGTATACGATTCAGACGATGAAAACTTCACCGATGAAGATTTGGACTCTGATGAAAGAGTGGAATCTACCAAAAATATGTTAACAGATGCTCAAAAATTTGCATATGTGGGAACAGCCAAACTCATTTGCGTGGAAATGGCCACGGAATTGGCCAAAGTGAAACTAACCACTTCCAGTAAAGTAGCCAAAACCATGAGTTTTGGTCAAAGAAACTTCTCTAATTGGACTATGTATGTGATGTCTAAATTATATGATCATTTGGATGTCACGGATGCCGAAAGGAAAATGATTGAGAATTTAAGTGTTCACGGTTTGGAAGTCACCGACTTGTCTTCGAGTTTTGTGGAAGAAGATTCAAATGATATGAAAAAAATCACCACGAAAATGTCTGAAAAATATCCTGGATTCAGTTTGAAATGGGTTATTATTTGTGACTTGTTCATGGTTCTTATGAGTGATGGATATTATGATAGCAGATCCAATACTTTATTGGTGGATTTTTCAAAACAAGTTGGGATCACCGATACAGAACTCCTCCAATTTCAAAGACGTTTATTGGAAACGTTGGAATTATTGAATGATGAAAAGAACATTGAGAATAAAGATGAACTCTTGGCGGATAAACTGTTTATTGATAAGCATATCAAACGGAATAGAAGGAAAAGATTAGCATATATTGGTCTTGCAACTTTGGGTGGTTCATTGGCCATTGGTCTTTCAGCTGGTTTATTGGCTCCTGTTATTGGAGCCGGATTAGCTGCTGGTTTAACAACTGTCGGGATTACTGGTACAGGTAGTTTTTTAGCTGGTGTTGGTGGAAGTGCAATCATTACCACAGGTGGTATAGTTGCTGGTGCTAAAGTAGGAAACAAGGCAGGTGCTCGAAGAGTTGCTGATGTCCATACATTCGAACTTAAACCATTGCATAATAATAAGAGATCTAACTTGATTATCACTATCAGTGGATGGATGAACGGTAAATTAGATGATGTGAGATTACCCTTTTCTACAGTTGATCCTGTGATGGGCGATATGTTTTCATTGCTTTGGGAACCAGAAATGTTACAATCTATGGGTCAAACAATCAATATCCTTGCAACTGAGGCATTAAGTACTTCGATTCAACAGATCTTGGGTGCCACTATTTTAACTGCGTTAATGTCAGCCATTCAATTACCCATGGCACTCTCCAAATTATCATATTTATTGGATAACCCTTGGAATGTTTCCCTTGATAGAGCATGGAAAGCTGGTAAAATCCTAGCAGATACTTTAATTTCTGGAAATATGGGTGTTCGTCCAATCACGTTGGTTGGATTTTCTCTAGGAGCTAGACTTCTTTATTCTTGCTTAATAGAATTAGCTAAAAGAGGTGGCTATGGTCTTATTGAAAACGTTATCATTTTAGGAAACCCAATTGCGGTAAAAGTGGATCAAATGGCATTAGCCAGAACGGTTGTTAGTGGTAGATTTATCAATGGTTACTCCAAAAAGGATTGGATTTTAGGATATTTGTTCAGAGCAACCGGTGGTGGTATTCTGTCAGTTGCAGGGTTATCTCCAATTGAAGGAGTTTACGGTATTGAGAATGTTGACTGTACTGAACTTGTTGAAGGACATATGGCATACAGACAAGCCATTCCAAAGATTTTGAAGAAAATGGAATGGGAAATGTTGAGTGAAGAATTCGCTGAAATCGAGAATCCGGATCCTGAAGAAGGTGAAAGAACGAGACAATTAATTCATGAATTTGACGAAGCCAGAGCTAAAATGAAGGAAGAAATGGATAAGGAAAAGAAAAAATCATGGAAAAATTGGTTTAAACCCAAACAAAAGGATTGGTGGGATATTGCCCTGAAAGATCAAGCTTCTCATCAGAATACTAATGCCGCTATCCCAAGAAATTCCAATGGTGCCTCAGAAGAGTATGAGGTTGAAACGGAAAGGACTGATATTCCTATTTTTGATGTTGGAGCATTGATGTCAGAAATCAATGATATTGAACATTTAGCTGACGAAGGAGAGGATGTACTAAAGGAAGTGAGAAAGAATGTGGATAATTCCGAAAAACCACTTGAGTCCAATGAGGATAAGGAGATCGTGGAAGAACCGGGCATGGTTACTTCGGGACTTAATAAGTTGGTGGGTAAATAGAATAGCATCAAAGTATAACAAACAATAATTGTAGAAGGATCTGGATCCAACAGGCACATCCCAAATGTTCAAATGATATCCAAAAGAAAAGTAAAAAAAGAGGAGAGAGACACGGTACCAGTTTGAAAGCCTAGTTGATGAAGTTTATGAAATCCACTACTTCAAATTGGTAAATATCTCCATAAGTTTATGGTAGGTGTTGAGAGGGTAGATTTCATCGATCTCCCCAAGTAGCATATTAAGTAAGCTTAAAAGGGTTAATTCTTATTTTATTCAATCCCAATCGAACTAATGATGAAAAATCTGTCAATATTTGTCAATATTTGTAGTACTCTGAATGAAAAGTATCTCCCTTCATTTGACACTTTTGCAACCCATCGTGGCCAAGTCTCACATTTACAGTCGTGTAAATCACATCCTTAAAAAATTTATCAACGAAATTTTTGACTCATTAACACCACCAACATGCCTACCATCGCCGTTGACAAGGAAGACCTCTATGAGCTCCTCGGTAAGACTTACACTACCGAGGAATTCGATGAGTTGTGTTTCGAATTCGGTATCGAATTAGATGAAGATACCACTGAAGATTGTGAGGCCGGAGAAAGACCTCAACTCAAGATCGAAATTCCCGCCAATAGATACGATATGTTATGTATTGAAGGTATAGCCCAAGCTTTGAACGAATTCTTGGGTAGAGCCGAGCCACCAAAGTTCACCCTTGAGCCAACCACTCCAGAAATCACCTTGACCATCAAGGAATCCGTCAACCAAGTTCGTCCATACGCTGCTTCAGCTATTTTACGTAACGTGCAGTTTGATGAAAGAAAGTACAATTCTTTCATCGAGTTACAAGACAAATTACACACCAACTTGTGTCGTAACAGAACTTTGGTTGCTATTGGTACTCATGATTTGGATACTTTAACTCCACCTTTCACCTATGAAGGTTTGGCTCCATCAGAAATCAAATTCGCACCATTGAATCAAGAAAAGGTCATGGATGGTAACCAGCTCATGGAATTCTACGAGAAGGACAAGCATTTAGGTAAATATTTGCACATCATTCGTGATTCTCCTGTCTTCCCAGTGATTTTAGATGCCAACAGAACCGTGGGATCTTTACCTCCAATCATTAACTCCAACCACTCCAAACTTACCTTGAACACCAAGAATGTCTTCATTGATATCACTGGTACTGACAAAACCAAAACAGACATTGTCTTGAACCAAATCGTTGCCATGTTCTCCAAATACTGTAAGGTTCCATTCCAAATTGAGCCAGTGAAGGTCATTTCTGAGCACAACCATCAAACTCGTGTTTGCCCTAACATTAATACTAGAACTTCTGAAGCAGAAATCTCTTACATCAATTCCTGTCTTGGATTGGATTACAGTGCCGAACAAATCGGTGATTTGTTAAAGAAGATGTCATTGACTTCGTCTCCATCCAAGACTAACAAGGACATCATTGATGTTCAAATTCCAATTACTAGATCTGATATCTTGCATCAATGTGATATAATGGAAGATGCCGCCATTGGATATGGTTACAACAACTTGAAGAAGACCAAACCAAAGAGTGACTCTGTTGTTGCTTCTCCATTGCCAATCAACAAGGTGGCTGATATTTTGAGATTGGCCTCTTCTCAGTCTGGCTACTCCGAAGTGTTACCATTGACCTTATGCTCTCATGATGAAAACTTCAAGTTTTTGAGAACTGTTGATGACAACACCAAGGTTGTTAAATTAGAGAATCCAAAGACTATTGAATATCAAGTTGTTAGAACTACTTTGATTCCAGGTCTTTTGAAGACTGTGAAAGAAAACAGAAAGCACTCTTTACCAATCAGAGTTTTCGAGGCTGGTGATATTGTATTGAAGAACCCTGAATTAGAAAGAAGAGCTTTCAACCAACGTAACTGGGCTGCTATTCATGTTGGTAAGACTTCCGGTTTCGAATTGGTTCAAGGTTTATTGGGTAAAATCATGCAAACCATGAGAACTCCATGGTTGGAAAACCCAACCTCTGATGACTCTAGAGGTTTCTGGATCGAAGAAGACAAAGAAAACCCAACCTTTTTCCCAGGAAGAGGTGCCAAGGTCTTCTTCAGAGCCAACAAGGGTGCTGAAGCTAAGGTTATTGGTGCTATTGGTGTTTTGCACCCTGAAGTGATGCAAAACTTCGATATCCCATATGCTGGTTCTTCTGTTGAAATCAATGCTGAGGTCTTCTTGTAAGTCCAGCATTTGTGAAGCTACGAATATTTTTGACAATGGTCAGAGACGTTGTATAAGAGATGCAGGCCGAGGACTATTGATTTTCAACCCTACGGTACCTTTTGATTTTAAACCCTACGGTACCTTTTGATTTTAAACCTTATGGTACCTTTTGATTTTTCAATCTTGTGGACCTCATTTTCTGTATCAAGTTCGTACTAATTAATCTGGGTATATACCGATAAGGACACCCTATGAATAGAATATTACAATAATAAGGGAAGTGTAGGCATGGAATGTCACGTGTAGAACTCTAAAGGAAGCAAGCCAATTAATTCAACATAAACTACAAACAAAATTGATTTCACCAAATAAACTTTCATATTTAATTAATATTTAATTAATGATTCAATTTTTCACTCGTTATCTCTTTCCTTGAATAAACTAGCTGGTTGTGATTTTTTTAGTGGTGTGTGGAATATGTCGTGCGCGTACCACTTTATCGGTTACAGGGGAGGCGAAAACTGACAACCTACCAACCAGCAGTCTCCGAGTACCGAGATCCCCATCAAATCCGATTCACTTAGACCAAATCATCCGGTTCAATCATCCATAATTTCCCTCAAGTGCCGTTGATCAACAAAACAAATCCGTCCATAATGTCAGCTCGAGCCGCCCCATCCAGATCATACGATATGATCATGAAGTTGTTGTTAGTTGGAGACTCTGGAGTTGGTAAATCATGTTTATTGTTAAGATTCGTCGAAGACAAATTCAACCCTTCGTTTATCACCACCATCGGTATAGATTTCAAGATCAGAACCATAGAAAGTAAAGGTAAGAAGATCAAATTACAAGTTTGGGATACTGCTGGACAAGAACGTTTCCGTACCATTACTACGGCATACTACAGAGGTGCTATGGGTATTGTATTGATTTATGATGTGACTGATTCCAGAAGTTTTGAAAACGTTGAAAACTGGTACCAAACCGTAACCCAGCATGCTAATGAAGATGCACAAATCTTCTTGGTAGGTAACAAATGTGATGATGATTTCAACAGACAAGTATCTAAAGAACAAGGTGAAGAAATGGCCGCCAAGTTGGGTGTTCCATTTTTGGAAGCCAGTGCCAAAAGCAATGAAAATGTCGACTCTATTTTCTATGAGTTGGCCGGTATCATTCAAGATAAACACGTTGACACCCCTGCTGCCGCTTCGTCCAATGGTATTAACGTCAACCAGGCTGGAGATGGTGTCAAGAACAACTGTTGTTAGTTAGGTCCGTTACGAGATAATGATGTTGCGGAAATGCCGCCATGTTTTAGTTAAGTAATGAACGCTTTGCGTCACAAGCGTAGAAACAAATAAAATCTACTAGAAAACTAATGAAATCAACTAGGGGACCAAATGAAAAATCAACTAAGAAATTAATCAATGAAATCAACTAGGAAATTAATTAATGAAATCAAAGTAGGTACCTTGACAATCTACTTGGGCGAAGTGAATTATCTCAATATATCAGAATATATCAATCTCTAAGGCTAAGGTGTCGTAGTTTCATAGAAACTCCCTTAACCATACCAACTACAATACTAACTCACATCACAACTAGTCTCTTACTGGGGACTAGGTCACCTCAAATCTCCAATATCTTGAATGTTTGTCTCTTCCAGTGTTTGAAGATTTATATCCAATTTTCACCCAAAAGATACTTTTTCATCTTCATTCCACCAATTCTTCACATTCCACAATTTTATCTACAATATTCTGAATGATTTGTATTGTTCTATACGATGCATGTGACTAGATCTTCTTGCCAAAGTACACCCATTGGTCTTCTAAAGGCTTTTCCTCCAATTCTTCCCACACCTTCAATTCAGCTAATTCTTTAGCTAAGGTCAATTCTTCATGAGCTTGTATGACGATTTCTTCAATCAAACCACCTCCGATTTGACTCTCGATATTCTCGGTGATCTCCTCAGATTCCACAATCTTTAATCTGTTTTGAGTCATGGCTTCAACTGATTGTCTGTAAATGGACTCTTGAGGAAACTTGGTGTTCAACACCTTTAAAGTATGGTTATACAAGGAAATCAAAGCAGGTCTTGGATTTGGATGTTGGTACAAACCGGTCAACCCGATCGGGTTGCCGGAAGCGGCCTTGACCAACACTTCTTCGGCTTGTTTCAACACTCTGGTGAATCTCATGGTGATGTGCTTGCGATGTAGTGCAAATTGTTGTGTTCTGGTTGGACAGTCAAGTGCGGGTAATTCGAGGTCATGTGAGTTATGGTCATGTGACCCACGAGGGAGGGGAATATACCACATCCGTAGTTTATTAGTAGGTAATCACTTCTACAATAAATAGGTAAACAGGGTTATATTTTATCTTGGTTGTATTATTAAGAATGATTCTATTGGCTTGAATCAAGTTGGCAATGACATCAGATCACGTTGAAACTGGATGGGTTTAGAAATCTCCTCCTCCTCCATCAAATCCTTCATCGTATCCATTATCGTATCCTTGATCGTAGCCTTGGTCCATACCGTCTTGATACTGGTGATCACCGTAAGAGTTGAGGGCACTACCCAACAACATACCACCCAACATACCACCTCCAACACCCATGGCCATGCTTCCCATACCACTCTTACGTGGAGGTTGTTGCTGTTGTGCGTATTGCTGTGGTGGAGGATATTGTTGAGGTGGGTATCCCCCGTATCCTTGTGGTGGATAACCTCCGTATCCTTGTGGTGGGTAGCCTCCATATCCTTGTGGAGGACCGCCATAACCTTGTGGTGGAGGACCTTGATTGTAGCCTCCATAGCCTTGTTGTGGAGCTCCACCATAGCCTTGTTGTTGGTGGTGTCCACCACCGAAGCCGAAGGCACGTTCACCTTGTTTCTGGTTCGAGGAAGAGTAAGTGTTTTGTTGAGAGCTAGCTGGTTTAGCTTTTGCTGGAGCAGCTGATGTTTTTTCATTGTATGCTGGAGGAGGTCCTTCCGGAGCACTGTGGGGAAACTCAGTTCCTTTTGGTGCCTCCCATTGCGATTTCTTGGAGTTCAAGTCAACATAAAACCATGTCTTATATTTGTCATCATACTTAGCAACCCATCCACTGGGAACTTTAGGTGGATTGTTTGGATCAGATTCTGACATAGTGGCAATTGATGTCGAATCAGCTAGTTTCTCGATTTATATATGAGTGCGCTGCCAAAGAATAAGGAATGACAATTGCGCCTCACTTATCCCATTTTCGCTCCCCGGATAAGGTTGCGGGAAATTGCCCAGGGCGCAAACCCAAACATGGTAACAACTTCAAATGGAATTGGGTAGCAAATGATCTACCAGGTCACGAGAACTTTCAACCCCAAAGGAAAAATTGCCCTGAGTCTGTTTCACGACAATTGACAGAGAATCGTCATGAGTAATTCAGAAACTATCCATCGTCTCGGAAGAATGCAGTTACCGGTGACTTCTCGGCATTCATTGGTCGAAGTTTTCTCGTCACTACTCAAAACCAAATGGGGAAATAGGTGCGTCACGGTGGCTATGTCAGTAACGTAGATTTGATCTCTGGAAAGATAGCATCCATGATCTCATCTAAGAGCTCGAATAATAAATGCTTGTTCAAGAACTCATTTTGTAGCATTGAGAACAAGTTGGTAGATGCGTAAGCACTATTGGATGATCCAAATACCTTGGAGCATGTTTCGTTCATGAATGCTGATAAGAGAACTTGTGCTTCCTGTTTGGTGATCGATTGCTGATACATTGTCCGAACCACTGGAGGATCCTTGAACCGACCATTCGGAAATAAAGTATTCTTCAACAATATCAAGATATCGAGAATCGATTCCTCGGTCTTCAATTGCTGGTTGATTTGCTCATTCACTTTCTTTTCGATTGTAGTACCAAATATTTGTTGCAAAATGACAACTAATGCACGGCCGCGTATCCAGCTTTTGGAGTTATTTAATCTGAAAACCGTGATAAGAAGATCACATATGGGCTTCACAAAAACCTTGTTTCCAATTTCATTATCGATATCACTGCTTAAGGATCCTGCTTCATCATATTGACTTAATTCTTTCTGCATATCACGGAAATTCTGTAACATTTCATCATTATCAATATTCTCAGGCTCGGTAGATGAATGTTGGATTAGTTTATTTGAAATCCCATTGTAAAGCTTGTTTGCCACTGATTCAAGATTGTTCTTAGGGCGTTCATTAGTTGATGTAGATAATCCTTCTTCAAATGGTTGATTCTTCCGAAGATAAAAATTCTCTGATGATAGAAATGATCTGAAGGCTTTGTCAAAACATACTTCGGGAATTTTTATGAGTTGCTGAAGATATTCCTCTAATGCGGTCTTACGAAGCTCAACTACTTGTTGCTGTTGAAACTTGAGAACCAGTACTGTTCTTTTTGGAAATTTAATATGACCAACTTTAGGGTATCTAGCTCTAAGATATTCATGCAATTTGAAAAATTGACTAAATCTTCGGGCAACAATCCAACCTGCTGTTACCACATTTGTATCTTCACTAGATAATTTCTGAACTTCAACAATATAAAGAATAAACTCTTTACCATGTTCATTACCACTTATGTATGATTGTATGCTGACCCTGGACTTACCATAAAGCGAGTTATCATTCTCTTGAACGATATACTGTTGCACTTGAAGTTCTTTGGATGTTATTTCTCTGTCAAGACTCAATTTTGATTTTCTCAAAATTTTCAATTCACTGGTATTATTAGTTAATTCAGCCTTCTTGACCAAGGGTTCTAAAATTAGAAGTTGCTCTTTAAGCTTGTCCACGTCTTCTGACAACTTGGATATTTCTTCAGCTAAGCTAAGGTCACCTGGTGCTGCTAAAAATACTTGAGAGTCACCTGGATCAGCCTCATCACCTTGATGTGGTGTTTTTTCCACTAATGGCTCCTTGTTTTCAGTGATGATTGAGTCAGTATCAGTCATAGAATCATCACTAACATCATCAAATAACTTTGGTAACCTATTAGTAGCATTATCATTCATATCTCCACCAAATAAACTTGAAGTCTCTCCAAACAAATTCTTTTTCATATCGATAGTCAGTAATAGATTATCTTCTGAGCTCAGCTGAGTCAGTAATGTCTGAAAGTTTTCTAAATCATCCAAGTTACGTTCGTTTGTTTCTTTTTCGGGAGCTTGCATAATTTTCGTGAATGCGTTTTCTATTGCACTTAACACTTCTGGATTAACTTCCGATCCATCGCTTGCAAGATTATTTGCACTGGTAATTTTTTGTTTCACAGAATCCAAGTTAATGAGCTTAGAAAATAAAGTTGACCTTTTGAATGATTGAAATTCGTTATCATTTAATGCTTGATAAACATCTTTCTCGAGTCTGAATAAAACCTTCCGGCACTTTTTGTATATCTCGGTAGAATTAGTAGTGTTTTGGGAGGATAGTAAACTTTGAACGATTTCTTTGTAATCATAATCCACATCAAAGATATTATTGTCAAGGAATTTATAATATATAGTTTTAATGTCTTCGAGGGTTCCGAATTCCAAGGACATTGAAAGATTCGTTTCTCCATCATCATCTATAGTTGCATCCTCGAGTGGGGCTTTTAAGTCATCTGTAGCTTGTAAAAATTCTAAAAGATATTTCTTATTCCTGTAACTCAAATATTCTGAAAATAACTTAATTGCAGATGGTTGATGAAACAAGTCATTGAGTTGTAAATTTTCAACTACTTTGATTGAAGATTTTATCGCTTTAGAATTGTTGAGGGTATCAAAACGATCTTGAACTGTATTTCTAAGGGTTTGAAGCTTTTTAATAACCAGTAATTTTGTATCGTCTGTAGCGGATAGCTTCGACATGTTTTTTAATTGAAGCAACACAAAGCTTTCTACCTCTTTAAGTTCTTGGATTGAGATTATTGATTTAACTGACTTGATTATTTGTTTCAAGGTATTTACATCAGTATGTTCAGTGATGCAATAAGTTCCATTCAAATCTAATGGTTTGAATGATTTTGTGGATGGTTTATTAGTGAGTTGTTGAGTGTGTTCTTCCAACGCCGCCCTTAATTGCTTAACTTGTCCCCGATGTTTCAAGTTATCTCCAATAAGCTTGACAATGAGTAGATTGAAAAAATCACCTTCACCTACCATCTGAAATATACTAGACAAGATAGTGCATGCTAAAATCTCCGTCACTAATGATACTGCTACTTCGTTGTTTCTTTCTAAGTCTGAAAGAACATAAGGAAGTAAATTTGAAACTCTTTTTCTAAGATATCCCTTTTCTCTTACATTTGTGGATTCGCCAATAGTCACTGCTGGATGTAGCTTCCCTCTGTTATATGCTAAGGCCACTGCAATATGGAATTCAGTTGAATCTTCCTTTGGAATGGATGATTTTGCGTACACCAATCTTTCAGCCTTGATGAAATGTTCATAATGTTCACTTATTATGGGTAGAAGACGAATTACTAGAAGCTTAGCAAAGTCCACCTTCTCGAGTCTCTTATGTAGATTATAAACGATACTTTTGAACTCAATGCGTATATCATCTTGAAATATGGTTGAATGCGAAATATGATGGAACCAGCCATCAATGAAGCTTTTGATTATCAAACAGATGAATTCGTCTAAAGTTTCAGATATCAAGAATGAATTTGTGGTTGGTTGATCCAATTTATCTTGGTCTGTAGTCAATGCCAAAACCTGAAGCTTCCATTCCTCTGCTTGAACAAACTTGAAACGCTTGATATTATTAGATTGGACCCTTGGACGGCGGACATTCGTGCATAATACTGAGTAAGACACTGCTCCCAAAGCTATGATTGATCCTAAACAGACGAGAAACAAATAAATGAAAGTATACCTTAAGATGTAAATGAACACGACGAAATAGAAAGTGGGCCAGGCCAATCTTTGGATAAATGCAGTTTTGGGGTTGGCCACTTCATTAACCGGGCCCGAAGACGCCATTGTAGTATATTGATAAGGGAATGATGGTTTGGTTGCAAGTTGAAGAAGTCGTCTGTATTGGTGTGGTACACGACCTTTGACCCATACTAATACTACGAACGTCTACGAGATGATAACGATAGTCTATAGTCTATAGTAATTGTATTAACTGCGGCTGGCCGCTGGTTTATTAGAAGGGTCGTGAGTCATGCTTGATTATTTGCGTTTGGGCTTTTCAATTTTGTAGGCTTTTTTGGCGTGGATTTCTTTATTCTTCGACTCGGATTTTTCTGCTTTACTCTTTGCTGATGTCTTGCCACTTTTCTTGTTGTCCTTTTTATCATTCAAGACCTTTATCTTTTTTTCCTTCTTTTCCTTCTTTTCCTTCTTTTCCTTCTTTTCCTTCTTTTCCTTCTTTTCCTTCTTTTCCTTCTTTTCCTTCTTTTCCTTCTTCTCCTTCTTCTCCTTTTTCTCTTTCTTATCTTTCTTGTCCTTCTTATCTCTCTTGAAAGCCCCCTCAATCTCCAGGATAACCTTCGTAGCATCAAATTCTATGTGCTTGACTGTCAATACTTCTGTCAGCTCCACAGTACCTTTCAAGCCCTCGCCTTTGACAAACATTCTATACAATGGAGAAGTGGCTTTTCTGACATCCATGATCACTTGTTGTTGGTTGCTTTCAAAAGAAACACCCTTGGAACTTGAGTTCACTTCCAAATTCTTCAATTGGCCATCAAACATCTTCTCCCACCACATATCGGCGTCACTTTTCTCATGACCCAATCCCTTGGTATCTTTTTTGTGTTTCACAAGGATAGGCTTCTTGATTCCATGCTTTTGAAGCCCTTCTCCTTCTTGCCAGCCATAAGACCTCAAATACCCTGCTGCGTTCATGTTAATAGCTTGAAGATTTTATGCTTGAAAATTATGTAAAATGACTGAAACCAGGTTGCTGAAATGATTAAACGACTATGAAGTTTGAAAACGTCGTTGTGTCAAACTCTTCCAGTAGAAATGCAGTTCTGAATCAAACTATATCAAATAGCATCTTAGACCCATCGCAACTTTCACGGTTGGTACACGTCCTAATATGATAGTCACTATAGAACTTAGCGAAACGAAAACAATATTAGCGAGTCATGGACTCTCAAATAATACAAGCGATTAAAACTATCACCTCTGAGTTATCGACCCAGAAATTCAACAGTCAAAAGTATGATCAATTGATTGAGCTTTTGAGGTTCAATCGAGTTACAAACCTTGATACCCTCTTACAAGTGAGAAGAACCAAGCTTCAATACTTCACCATCAGCAATGAAGAAATTACCGAATGGTTGGAAGATATAAACACCATTGAAGACGAGAGCATCAGAACCGGCGAGCTCATTGAATTCTTTGGACTAATCCTTGAAGAGTATCCCACCGCATTGTATTGGAAGCTTTACCTACAATTTATTATCGGCATTGAAGATGGTAAGATATCCCAAGATATGATTCGAAATCTTTTCACGCAGGCATTGAAGGAGGTTGCTGATGACTATAATGATGGGCATACTGTCTGGAAACTCATTTTTGAATACTTTGGACGAGAGCTCGATGATTCAACAAATTCCCAATCCCAAGCATTTAGAATGCTATTGGCTTTACATAAGAAACGATTATTATATCCCAGTTCCAAGCTAGATGAATCTTTTTCTGAATTCTCAGCGTTTATCAGCAAATACGATCAAGACAATTACATCACCCACATGAAAGAAGGTAACGAAATAGTTCAACGAACTAAAAAAGCTCAAAAATACATTGAAATTTATGAAATTGAACTTTCTAAACACACTCATAGTCAACATCAACCATACCTGGTTTGGATTGAATATATCGATAGTATTCATAAGCATATGAATCATGAGTCTGGAGGACCACTCTTGAATGCTGTGTTCAGAAGATTCACTCTACAATCCAATTCATCTAAACTAGCACTTCAGGATGCTAATAAAACGAAGATTCAGGTATGGCTCACTTATATCTATTGCTTATACGATCGGCAACTCGATCTGGACAAAGAAGTGTTGGAATCTACATTACTCAAGTTTGTTCGTACATTTCCCTATAATCCACTTAGTTACCTGGAAGTGATCAAAAATTGTCATGAGTTTAAGAGCAGTAAGGGCATTTTCGATTTCATGGTAAAAAGGTGGGGAACGGTAAAATTATTGCCAGAAACTCTTGAGCTTGAATCATCATACGATGAATGGAAAGTATTGGGTATTGCTATTTTTCATTATCGGTTGAAACTATATGAACTGGATTCTACGATTCAAAATTTAAATGATCTCAAAGATGATTTGACTGGATTTGTTGACTATGCTGTTTCGGCAAATCATGATATTTTCCACTCTATTGAGAAGCTTGCAGTATCTATTCTGTTAAAAATAAACCAAAAAGATTTGGCCAATGAAATTGTTCAACGAATGATTAAAAAGTTTTCTTCTGAAGGCAATGTTTGGCTTTATGCTATTCAATTTTATAAAGAAAATGTTAAAGACAATCATAAGATAAACCAATTATACCTACAAGCAATAAATTCTATTGATTCTGTTGCAGCTTTGGAAAGTATGGTTGAAGAATGGCTACAATTTCAGTATGTGAATGGAGATTTATATTCCATTCGTAAAGCTGTGGTTATGGCTAATAATCAATTGAAAAGAGTGGTACAACAAGAAAATGATATGGAACAGCTGGAAGCTGAAATAGAAGTAAGTGATGATACCAAAAATAAGCGAAAGAGATCACTTCAACATCAAGAAGAAAGTGGAGAGGCTGAAGCAACAAGATCACGAGAAAATTTTACCATATTGGTATCAAATATCTCCGGATCAACTTCCTCTAATAGTTTAGAAAAATTCTTCCAAGAATGTGGAACTATTCGAAATATTATCAAATTTAATGATACTAATGCAACTATTGAATTCACTAATGAGCAAGATGTGTTGAGTGCTTTAACAAAAAATCTTAAAAAATTGGATGGGAACGTCTTGAATGTGATTAGAAATTTGAAATCAACAATTTTCATTAATAACTATCCACCAAGTATAAGCCAAGATGACTTAAAGAATATTTTCCTGGAATATGGTGAAATTATCAGTGCTCGTTTCCCTTCGCAAAGAGCCCATCAAAACAGAAGGTTTTGCTACATTGAATATTCCAGCTCCCATGAAGCCAAAAAAGCAGTAGCTTTATGCAATGATAAGGAGATTGTCGATGATTTAACAAATAAAAGTTACCAACTTAAAGTTGCCATTTCACAACCTTCTAAAAACAATAATA